>CM050522.1:45349499-45654499 GCA_027563665.1 Antrozous pallidus | reverse complement strand
TGGTATGTTCAAGATCAGCAGATTCCCAATCCCTCACTCAAAAATCGATTATGTCCAAATTGTTTTAAAACCACTGCATGGAACTTAAAGTGGAATTTCCCATAGGAAAAATGTTGTAACTGCCAGGTAGAATCCCAGCTGTCTGGTGATTTCCTGCTTTAAGTCCTATCACACCAATAATGTAGCTAAATTTTTGAATTTTTCCTTTGAGATCTCTCTCTCTCATAACACTAAAGGATCCTTTTACTTTTCATATTTCCTTCTTTGTTAGTTTCTAAAGGTGCTCCTCCACACTGGACCATGCCTTCTGGTATTTGTGCCCCTCTGAGTCCCCTCCTAGGTTGAATGTGGGCTGGCTCTGTGGGAACTAATTGGATGTGGCAGAAGTGAGGCTGAATGACTTTCGAGCTCTATCACAAGAAACCTTGCAACTTTTTCCTCGTAACCTCTCACTGGGTGGTGTGTGTGTGTGTGTGTGTGTGTGTGTGTGTGTGTGCCAACTAACATGTAAGAAGTCCAATCACCTGAGACTATGATATTGTGAGGAAACCCAAGTTAACCATATAAAGAGTCACATGGAGTGAGGTACCTGGTCAGTCTGTAGCAATTCCAACCATTCCAGCTCAGGTGCCTGATATGGCGAGTGAAGAAATTGTTTTGGACATCTAGCCAGCTAAGCTTTTAGATAACAGCAGCTGCAGATTCTTCTGGTTGAAGCTGCATGAGAAACCCTAATCAATAACTCCCCAGCTGAGCTTAGTCAACCCACAGGAACCTGAGCAATAACAATCCGTTGTTTTTAAAGCATTTTATTTGGGGATGGTTTGTTACACAGAAAATAGCTAATGGGAACATATACTATCCAGCCTTCCATATTTTTCCTCTAGTCATTTTTCTTCTATATTGTTTCTGCTACATTTTGAGTGAATCAGGCTGTTGTGACTGGGTCTGGGAACCTGAGCACTAGCCAAAGCATTGATGCTGGGATGATGTTCTTCAGTGATTGGCAAGGAAAGATGTATACACTCCAATATAATTACACATTTCTATTTGGGCCTGGGTCACAGATGTGAGGGAATGGGTGATGTTCTTTCTTGAGTTTCCTGAAGGGCTGGCATTGGAGGACATTTCTGTGTCAAGAAGTTCCTGAATTGGGCATTCAAAGAGGAGTGGCTCTATAAGAATTTTTTTCTTAATCATGTTTCAATTAAAGTTTTTCAGACAGCAGCCATATAGTTGTATTTTGTTGAGAGAATAATTAAAGTAGGGTCTTTTCCAGATAAGAAAAGTGTCCTTAAATTGCCCATGTTTCTAGAAAAAGATGGTGTTCATAATTAGTGTAGTTTGTTTCTGTTCCATTAGTTTCTTTTCAACTAGGCAAATAACATTTTATAGTGTTTGCTTTTCACCTTTCACTCACAGATCTTAAAATGTAGATTTGTCACTATAATCCATTCTTCTTTGGATGAGCAGTTATATACGGGATTTATTGTTTTGGCAAGAACATGTTTGTTTCAGTAGCCTGTGTTGGTCCTTTTGCAAAGCAAAAATATTCAAGAGTTCATAGACATAAAAATATCTTCAGCTCTTTACTAAAGAAAAATCATCATATTAACCTCAGCTTTCAGATGAAAAACAAAATCTCAGATCTTCACAAAGAATGGACTTCATCATATTTAAGTGGGAAGCTAGTATCGATTTTAATTGTGTTCCATCTAATCCTCCTTCGTGCAGGTAAAGCTTAGTATGTTTGAGTGTTTATTTTTTATTTCATCCAGTAATGCTGAAATGGATGGTGATTTAAGACTGGTGGTTCAATATAAAGCTCTTATTGTATGGTTGGTGACCTTGGCTTATGGAACTAAATCTTTATGGCCTCACATTTCTCATGTATAAATGAGGATAATAATAGAGCCTAAAATTTAGATTTCATAGGGGAGAGAGGGGCTAGAAATGGATTTAATGGTTGATTATGCCTATATGATGAATTCTCCATAAAAATTCCTAAAGCTCCCCCTCCTCCAAATTGGGAAACTTCCACACCCCAACTCTTTCAGGACAGAAACTCTTGCTCTCAGGACTCTCCCAGACCTCACCTTATGTCATATGTAACCTTTATCATATCACTTAATAAACTGGTAAGAGTTAAGTGTTTCCCTGAGTCCTATGAGCCACAATAGCAAATTCATTGAACCCTAGGGGGGTGTCATGGAACCTCAGATTTATAGCTAATTGGTCAGAAGCACAGGTGATAACTTGGACTGCAATTGGCATCTGGAGTGGGAAACAGCCTTATGAGATGGATGTTCTCTCCAGGTAGATAGTGTCAGAATTGAGTTAAATCGTAGGACATCTAGCTGGTGTCGCAGAGAATTGCTTGGTGGCCAAACCCCCACAGATCTGGTGTCAGAAATATGAGTGTGGGAGTAAGGGGAAAATACAGAAGAAAAATATAGTCTTTCCAACTCAGACTGGCACAAGTCCATAGGTCACACATTGTGTAAAAGGACTATGTATAACTGATGTGTAAACATGTACAGTAAATAAGTAAATCTAGCATAGAGAAATGTTTTATAACGAACTTTCTCCTGTATTTTTATTTTTAAAATTTAATTTAAAATTTTTTTTATTTATTGACAGGGGGAGAGAGGGAATGAGAGAAACATTGACTTGTCTCATTTACTTATGCATTTATTGGTTGATTTTTGCATGTGCCCTGACTAGGGATTGAACTGGCAACCTGGTGTATTAGGGCGATGCTCTATCCAACTGAGCTACCTGGCCGGGGCCTCTCCTGTGATTTTAAATTATTGTTTGTTTCAGGGTACCTTCTTTTAAAAATATAGAATAATTATTAATAAATTTTGACGAAATTTCCTTACAGTGGTTTGATGACTTTCAAATCTTATATTTGATTCATTTAAGCAAACAAACAAATGCAAATATGATTTTCTTTTAAAAATTCTTTTATTGATTTCAAAGAGGAAGGGGGAGAGACAGAGAGAGAGAGAGAGAGAGAGAGAGAGATATCAATGATGAGAGAGAATCTTTGATTGGCTGCCTCCTGCACACCCCTTACTGGAGGTTGACCCGGGCATCCACAGGCTGATGCTTTATCCCCTAAGCCAAACCAGCTAGGGCTGATTTTCTTTTTGAAATAAAAAAATGGAGTGGGAAAATTGCCACGTTCCGGACGTTCAGGGATATTACCTATCAAAATAAATATGAAAACTCACTTCTAGGCTTAGTGTTCTGCCTTTAATTTAATTTCAAGAAATATCTTTTAAATTGAAGAAATATACATCACATCATTTTCATGGTTAATCAGGAATTACATGGAAAGTTCATTAAATCACAGCTAGGGAATTTAAGTGAACCCATGTAGGTAAATTAAGTGCTGAGTTAATTAAGTTGTTAATTAGTTTAATTAACCTAAAATTTTAAGTGATGTCATTAAGAAATTGACATAAATTTCCGTTTTAATTTTTTATTTTTGGATCTTCATGCAACTGTAAAGGCTTGAGAGCCTAATTCTTGCCACAGAGTTTTGAACCACATACTAACGTATTTAGAGTAAGATTTTCATTATTGAGTATTGAAGTAATTTTAAAACATTTTGTCTAACTTCCTCTTTCTTTTTGCTTTTATAAGTTAGAGGATATTCTCTTCATTTGCTTCTTCTTTTTTTTTTAAATATATTTTATTGATTTTTTACAGAGCAGAAGGGAGAGAGATAGAAAGTCAGAAACATCGATGAGAGAGAGACATCGATCAGCTGCCTCTTGCACGCCCCCTACTGGGGATGTGCCCGCAGCCATGGTACATGCCCTTGCCGTAATCGAACCCGGGACCCTTCAGTCCGCAGTCCAACGCTCTATCCACTGAGCCAAACTGGTCTCGGCTGCTTCTTCTTATATAAAATAGAATATCTCAGTGAAATAAACATGAAAATATAGTTCATAACCAGTCTGATATATGCCACCACATTTCTTTTCGGTGTTGTTTTTAAACATAAAGGTTTTGAAAAGGTAGATTCCAGTTATTCTCTGTGAAACAAACCATCACAAACTCAGTGGCTTAAGATAATTGCTTATTTAGTCCACAAATCTACAAATTGGGCAGCTATGCATGGGGACTGCTCACCTGTTATATCTAGGACTAGATGGTTCATTTCTAAGATGACTCAACCACATGACTGGCAAGCTGGTGCTAGTTTTTGGCTGGGAGTTCAGCTAACACTGTCTCCTGGATCTGTGGTTCCTTGTCTCATGGGTCTCTCCACTGGGTTGCTTGGGCTTCATCATAGCATGGAGCAGGGTTCCAAGAGTGAGTTCTAAGAGGCCTAGACAAAAACAATGACTTCTTATGACCTAGACTCTGAAATCAAAGAACATCACTTCTGCAGGGTTATGGTCAAGCAAGTCACCAAAATCAGCTCAGGTTCAAGGGAAAGGAAATGAGTCCATCTCTCAGTGGGAAAAGTATCTACACTAATAAAAGAGAAACATGCAAATGGGCCATATATCTGCTATGCCCACAAGCCATGTCCAATAGCCAATCAGGAGTGGGTATGCAAATTAACTCAACCAAGATGGTGGTGGCCAGGGAGCTGGAGCGATCAGGAGGCTTGGATTTCCCAGGCAATGGAGGAAGCCAAGCTTCTCACCCACCCTGGCTGACCCTGGCCTCTGCTCACGGCTATAATTATAGAAGACTAGGGGCCCGGTGCACGAAATTTGTGCATTGGGGGTGGGAGGTCCCTCAGCCCAACCTTCCCCCTCTCACATACTGGGAGCCCTCAGGGGATGTCCTAATGATGGCTCACCCCACCCTGCCCAAGACCTAAAGCCTCTGGTGGAGGCTTTCAGCCTTGGGCAGGGCACCTCAGCCTGGGGACCCCAGCTATCTGTCACCCTGCCATACAGCTGATCTCTGGCTGTCCCCGAACCCGCCCCAGCCCCGGCCCAAGCCTCCCTCAAGGCGGGGGGCCGTTCCCTCCCTCCACCAAGCCAGCCTGCGCTGCCGTTCCCTCCCCTCCCTCAGCCAAGCTGGCCCGTACTGCGGTTTTCTCCCTCCATCAAGCCAGCCCTCGCCAGTTTTTTCCCTCAGTCAAGACACCCCTGCGCTGCTGTTCCCTCCTTCTGCGGCCCCAACTGGGGGCACTGACACTGCGCTTGCACCGGCGGCTGGGCCTGGTCTCTCTGTGGCCACAGCCATCTTGGTTGTGGTTCATTTTCTCCTGCTTGGCTTGTGGGCGTAGCAGCAGGCCCTTCCTGTCCTGTGCAGCTCCCATCCCAGGCGGCTTGCAGGTCGGCCCCTCCCATCCCACACACCAGACCCCCTGCCTGGGTCTGGTGTGTTTCCTCGCTGCTCCCCGCTGCTGATTGGCTGGTTGCATGTTAGTCTTTTATTAGATAGAATAAATAAATCCTACATACTTGTTCCCAGCTGGCCTTGGCCTCTGCTCAAAGAGGTGCTGAAAAAAAGAAAAAGAAAAAAAGGAGGAGCTGGGAGCTTGGGTCGCAGGGGGGAGGGGGCAGGGAGGAGGGGTGTAATCAGGCCAGGATGGGACAGCAGTTGTGGGTAATCTGGCTGGTGGGGGCAGGACCATTGCAGGTAAGCAGACCAGAAGAGGGGCAGGTTTGGTTTGAGCAGACCTTCAATGGCAGCCAGCTGGAGGTGATCAGGAGGGGGGGGGGGGCGTTTGGAGTGAGCAGGCCAGCAGGTGGACAGTTGGGGGCCAGCAGGCCAGTGGAGAGGGAAGGTGAGGGCAAGCAGGCCAGCAGAGGGGGAAGTTGGGGGTGAGCAGGCTGGCAGGCAGAGTGGTTAGGGCCAATCAGGCAGACAGGCAGGCAGGTAAGTGGCTGGAGCCAGCAGTCCCGGATTGTGAGAGGGATGTCTGACTGCCAGTTTAGGCCCAATCCCTGTAAATCAGTAGTATGACATCCTCTGAGGGTCCTGAGGAACACCCCCCTCCCCCAATGCATAAAGTTCATGCACTGGGCCACTAGTAAAAAATATAAAGGACTAATGCCATTCAGCAAGTTAAGGAGGACTTGTAAACTCATATAAAAGGCTCTGATCCTGTGAAAGATGGAGTCTTAAAAATTTTCCTCAGTTAGGGCTACCCCATAATCAACTGAATATGCTGAGCAATACCATGCGCAGATAATGTAGTAAAGGACACTGGACTTGGACAGAAAATCTGGACTTGACTTCAGGTTCTTTTGTGCTATCTGAGAGATTTTGAGGAAATTACTAGTATTTAATCTTTTTAAGACTCTATTTTCTGATATTTGAAAGAAAGATAATAATATCTGCCCTGTTGGTATATATCCATAGTAATTGAGAAGATCATATAGTTTACTGTATAGAAATGTGTATTTTAGATGGAAAAATAAGTTACATAAGACTGGGCATTCTTACTGCCAGAATATACCCATTGTGCTTTCTTCCATATCGATACATATATACTGCATTTTTTATTTATTGTGTACATGAGTAACCCAGAATTCTTGAACTGCCGTGGGAATCATGACTGCATGACCTCAGGCAATCTGCTTATACATAGGGAAGTGGCAATTCCTACAGCCAAGAATGTATATGAAAGAGACCAGTTAAGATCATTTGGCTTCCCTCATTGGGCGGTAGACAGGTCACCACCAACAATCCCAACCACTCAGCGACCATTGACACCCTTTTGCACTATGGCTCATGCTCCCGGATTTATAGCCTGATGGATGCAGGAATTCAGGTAATGCCCGCTTGACCCAGTGCCATTCTTTCACAGATACTATTTTA
The DNA here is from genome assembly GCA_027563665.1 of Antrozous pallidus. Taxonomy (NCBI): domain Eukaryota; kingdom Metazoa; phylum Chordata; class Mammalia; order Chiroptera; family Vespertilionidae; genus Antrozous; species Antrozous pallidus. The sequence goes on along the minus strand of CM050522.1, from coordinate 45,647,698 downwards.
GTATTAGGTAACGTGCCCATGCCTCCCCAACTGTACACTTTTCCTAAAAAGATGAATTTTCCACACAATTTCTGCTTTTGGATGAAGTGTGGGGAAGTCAGTTGCAACTGGAGAAAATCTGTTAAGGTGCTGCTTCCAGATTGCTTTGAGAGAATCTTTGAAAGGTAGTACATTTTTAAGTGTGAAATAAAATAAAAAATCTGTGGGAGCTCCAGAATAGTGGACCCAGAATTAAAAAGACAGCCTTGCATCCAAAATTGGTTAATACATGTGTACTAAGGTGTTTTACTTGAAAATAAAATGTTTAGGTTATATGTGTTTTTAAATAATTCTCCATTCTGTCAGACACTTTAAGTTCATTATTTCATTAGGCTGGGTAAGAGTGCTTCTGCTGTGTGTGCAGAATCCACACTTATTGCAGGCAGATTAAATAAATAAATGAAAATCCAGGGGGATTAAGCAGTGATTAAATGTACCAGGTGGCAAAAAAGTGGCACTGACATCCTATTACTGTGTTATCCTTGTTGCTCCTCAGCTGGCTCTTTTCGATGTTGAATACCAAGCAGTTAAGACCAATCAATCGGTTGGCCTATGGAATGAAATCTGTTTGTCAACCATGGTTTAGAGTGGAAAAGCAAAGTAGGCAAAAATCATGATTGTACCCTAGCTGGTTTGGCTCAATGGGTAGAGCATCAGTCTATGGACCAAAGGGTCCCGGGTTTGATTTTGGTTAAGGGTATGTTCCTTGGTTGCAGGCTCCTCCCAGCCTGGGCCCTGGTCAGAGCTCATGCAGAAGGTAACCATGTATTTCTCTCACATCGATGTTTCTCTGTTTTTTCCTCTCTCTTCTACTATCCCTAAAAATCAATGGAACAATATCCTAGGGCAGTGGTCAGCAAACCCATTAGTCAACAGAGCCAAATATCAACAGTTCAACGATTGAAATTTCTTTTGAGAGACAAATTTTTTAAACTTAAACTTCTAACACCACTTCTTCAAAATTGACTCGCCCAGGCCATGGTATTTTGTGGAAGAGCCACACTCAAGGAGCCAAAGAGCCGCATGTGGCTCATGAGACATGTGGCTCATGAGCCACTGTCCTAGGGTGAGGATTAACAACAACAACAAAAAAATCATGATTGACATGTCACTTGAGGTTGTGAAGATTGGAAGTATGTCAGGAAGATACTAGTATGTGAAGGGCTTCTGATTGGGACATTCACCATCACCTGCATTGCTAGAGTCCACCTGACCATCTTCCCTCTTGAGGCAGTGTCCACTTCCTCTGCACTCCATCAATGCTTCTTTAAGAACTGCACTCTACATGGAGAGAATGATCTTGTCAGAGAGAGAGGAGGTTCTAACAGGGCTCAGAATCACTGTGGTTGAGTCACATCTAGGCAGCGTGGTATGATAGCTGAGCCCTGGCTGTGGGTATGTCAAGATTTGACCCTGGTGTTGGCACTTCCTAGCTATGACTGAGGCAAGTTATTTAACCTCTGCAAGCTTCAATAGTGGGTTTGTGAGGATTAAATGCAGTAATCTATATATATAAAAGGCTAAGCGACCATCTGACTGACTGGTAGTTATGATGTGCACTGACCACCAGGGGGCAGATGCTCAACACAGGAGCTGCTGAGCTGCAGTGATTTCTCGGGTGACACATCCCTGAACCAGAGAGGAGGGGGCCTGATTCCTCATGGTGCCATGCGATTCCACCTTTGGCTGTGGGTTATGTTGTTGCTGGGGCACTGTTGGCCTTACAACTGGTTTACTGCTAAACTGCGGTGACCATTGATGCCCTTGGAGGTGAGGTGCTAGCCCAGGTGCCACTAGCGGGGAGGGACCATGGGAGGTTGGCTCCAGGGCATGTTCAGCTATCTTGCCCAGTCCCGCCCCACTGGCCACCTTCTAATTAATTTCTTTTCAATATGCGTGAATCCATGCACCAGGACACTAGTAAAGTATAAAGAACTGGGTCCCACCACCTCAAACCTTACATAGCAGGGTTTTGTAGATATGAATTCGTGACTTCTGAAAGCCTATGCACATTCTTGTGCTCAGGATTCATGACTTTCATCAGATCCGCAAAGGAGTCTGGGACTGAAAGCAAAACAAAGCAAACACGTAAGACTTTCTTGTTTAGGGCAGTGCTTATCAAATTGTAATGAATCACCTGAAAATCTTATAAAATGTCTGTTTTAAGTCAGTTTCTCTAGGTTGGGGCCTGAGGCCCTACATTCCCTACAAGCTCCTAGTTGATACTGATGCAGCTGATCTGTGGACCACACTCTGAGTAGTGAGGGTCTAGAGTGTCTACCCCTTTATTTTCCTCTGTATTGCTGAGAGCAATGTAACATGGTTATTACAGGCCTGAGTTGGCCCAGCTGATGTAGTTCAGTGGTAGAGGTCACAGTTTGATTCCTTTTTGGGGTTTCAGGCTTAACCCCCCAATGAGGGGTATGCAGGAGGCAGCTGATAAATCAATCTCTCTCATCATTGATGCTTCTGTCTCTCTTTCCCTTCCTCTCTGAAAGCAATTTAAAAAGTATCCTATCTAATAAAAGATTAATATGCAAATTGACTGTACCTCTGATTGAGCCATGCCCATAGCCATGCTCACCAGCCAATCAGGAGCAAATTATGCAAATAACCCCCAACCAAGATGGCTGCCACTATTGAGAGCAGGAGGGAGGCTTGGGTTTCCCCAGCAATGGAGGAAGCCAAGTTTTCAGCCTGCTGTTGTCCGCCTAGGCCTCCACTCAATGCTACAAAGTTTCAATTATAGAAGATACATAATCCCAACAGAAATGGCTGCAGCCATGGAGCTGGAAAGAGAAGAGGCTAGGGTTGCCAGGGCGATGGAGGAAGCCAAACTTCTGCAGCCCTAGTCTAGGTCTCCACTCTAGGCTACAAAGTTTCAAACAGAAATGGCTGTCACCAGGGAGCAAGCAGAAGGCTTGGCTCTGCTCCAGGCTACAAAGTTTCAATTATAGAACATAAATTAATCCCAGATCCCAGGGCCTCCACTTGGGTTCCTGGGGGGCATGACCAGCCTGCAGATCACTATAGACCTCTCACCCAGGCTGCCCCATGCCCTAAGGGAACCTCCACCCTGATCCAGGACACCCTTCAGGGCAAACCAGCTGGACCCCACCCATGCACCAGGCCTCTATCCTATCTAATAAAAGAGTAATACGCAGATTGACCATCACTCCAACACAAAAGAGGGCTGCCCTCATGTGGTCAAAGATCCTTCCCCCATGTGGACACAAGATGACCACCCACAAGATGGCCAGCAGGGGAGGACAGTGCGAGGTTCCAGGCCAGCACGGGAGGGCAGTTGGGAGGGACCAGGCCTGCAAGGGAGGGCAGTTGGGGGTGATCAAGCCTGCAGGGGAAGGCAGTTAGGGGTGACCAGGCCAGCAGAGGAGGGAAATTGGGGTCAAACAGGCTGGCAGGGGAGCAGTTAGACATCAATTAGGCTGGCAGGGTAGTGGTTGGGGGTAATCAGGCTGGCATGCAGAAGTGGTTTAGGGGCAATCAGGGAGGCAGGTAGGTGAGCAGTTTGGAGCTAGCAGTCCTGGATTGTGAGAAGGATGTCCGACTGCCCATTTAGGCCCGATCCCGGGATCGGGCCTAAATGGGCTGTTGGACATCCCTGGAGAAGTCCCAGATTGGAGAGCGTGCAGGCTGGGCTGAGGGACACCCCCCTCCCCGTCTCCCCATGTATGAATTTCATGCACCGGGCCTCTAGTATATAAATAAAAGAAAAAAAGCCTGAGCTATAGAGCCGAACAGCCAGAGTTTGCTTTCTGGCTTTGACTCTTACTTATCTTGGTCAAGTTGCTGAACTTCTCTTTGTCTCTGTCTCAACTATAAAATGGGGGAAATAATAGTACCTTCCTAATAGGGTTGATATGAGGATTGTGGGTTAAAGAGTTTATAACAAAAAAAAAGAAAAAAGAAAAAAAAGAGTTTATAACAGTGCTAAGAGCAGAATCAGTGTTATTCTTAATTTATCAGCTTGTGATTACACTTTTAACTCTGCCTCAGATGACCTAGTGTTTTCTGGATTGTCCTAATCACTAAGTAATGCCTCCCAGTTGGCTTCCTTGGACACTAATGATAAAAGGGTCAAATAAATGTATAACTTAAAATACCCTTCTCTTGGGGAGATAAGCATAGCAGAAGACACTTGTTTAGCCCACTTTTAGCTTATAGTTCAGTTTGTAGTTTAGCCCACAAATTAGTTTAATAATCTAATTTGACCACTGAATCCAGATTGTTTTTAAAAATATATATTTTATTAATTTCTTACAGAGAAGAAGGGAGAAGGATAGAAAGTCAGAAACATCGATGAGAGAGAAACATTGATCAACTGCCTCTTGCCCGCAACCAAAGTACATGTCCTTGACCGGAATTGAACCTGCAACTTTTCAGTCAGCAGGCCGATGCTCTATCCACTGAGCCAAACCAGTATCAGCCAGATTGCTTTTTTTCATTTCACTGCTAATTCACTCACATAAGACTTGGTGGGATGCTAATGAAGAGTGACAGATAAAGCCTGGTCACTCTGCACTGTAGGTGCTACTACAACAGAAAGAATGGCTCCTCCAGATCATCTGGTGCAGAAAAGAAGCTTTGAATGAATGCCATCCACCAGCAGAGTACCCACCCGAGAGCACATGCCTCACTCAATGGGGACTGAGCGCTAACAAGTGAATTTAACTCTTAGTTCTGCCTCTGCCACATGCAGGCAGACCCTCGGCTCACACTTGACCAAGTGCCGCCCAGTCATGTGAGACTGGGATGAGGAAGATTTTCCCATCCAGCGTTACGCTCAAGCCATAATTTCATTTCTCCTGTCAGTGTATCATCTTTAACACCTAATTCTCTTCTGAGAACACGTGGAAGCAATGATTCCCCTCCCTAACCCTGACTTTTGGTTTAATTTTTTTTATTATTATAAAGAAATCAAAGCTTGTGGCAAAAACTGTAGCAAGAGGATATCTGTTCATGTTTTCTTCTTTTAAAAAATGCACTCAGATACTCATATTTAAAAAACAGATAAATGTGTAGGACTTGATTAGCACATATTTTTTTTCTCCTAAATACTCTTTATTGAGGTGCAGTTTGCATAAAAATGCACTCATTTTAAAGAGGGTGGTTCAGTGAGTTTTGACAAATGTGTGTACCTGTGTAACCAACACCACAATCAAGATATAGGTTTGCTTGTGCCTATTTGAAGTTCTTCCTGCCCCAGGTAACCACTGATTTGATTTCTATCATCAGAGATGTGCCTGTACTGGAAATGGAGCCTTCATCCAAATGGAATCTAAAGAATGAACTATTTCATGCTTGGCTTGTTTTGCTCAGCCTGACATCATGTTTTGGGGAGCCATATTTATTATGTGGATCACTGGAGCCATATTTATTATGTAGATCACCTTTTAAAGGAAACCTTGTAGTTATCTCTGTTTGAATGTCAACAATTATGCATGCATTATAAATTAACATATGCACTTGGAAACTTTTTTTTTAAACATACTCCAACTCAGGTTAGGAATACCAGGAGGTCACTTGGTGCTAACATATTTGAGCAGCTATGACTATTTTTACTTGTGAGGGCTGTGAGGAGTAGTGAGAAGATTGTGGTCACAGCACTGGCCCCTGTCACAGACTGTGAATTTGAGCAAGATCCCTCAGCCACTGGTGCTCAGTTTTCCCATTTGCTGTTTCCTAAGATCCATTCTGGGGTGGAGATATTGATTTAGGGATGGTCACTGAGCTATGGAGCCAGCAGAGGGAGTAGGAGTCAACAAATGAATTGCAGAGCTAGCCAGCACCTTGCAGGGGCTCTGTGACATATGCCACCCCAGCACCCGTGACCTCACTGTTCCAGAGCTCGGCAAGTCCTAACGTTACTTAAGACTCTGGATGTGATATTGCAAACAGATTTCTCTGATAAGGTGATATTTTATTTCTTTAATTGGGAACAAAAGGAGATAAATAAGATCTCTAAGCAAATAAAACATTTACGTTAAAATTTTATTTAAATTAACTTATAAACAGCTGTAATTTAATTATTACTATTCTAGAAAAGGATCGTAAAAAATGTAGAAAAAGGGCCTCTTTAGAGCTTTCTTTCTAAAGAAGGAAAAAAACAAAAGTAGATTGAGTTATCAGAAAAATAGTCTATAGGACTTTCAAATATAAAATATTCTATAACATACCATTATGTGAAGAAGAATATTGAGTTTAAGAAAGCAGTTAACTGGTTTCATTCTGAGGCCAGATCTATCTAAGGACATTAAATGGACATTTCACGCCATAAAATTCCCTTCATCTACTCTCCCTCAACGTCCAGCTCTTGGATTTGTTTTGTTCTTATTCACTTTGCTTCTACAAAAATAATTGATGTTGCATGAAATATTTATAGTCTTATATTTTTTGCTTCCCAAAGTCTTCATCACACTGAGGAATCCAGGGAAAAATTTGAAGCCAGAGAGAGAAACTGGCTTGGTCATGGCTCGCTGGGGGACATTCTGCAGGTCTTTGAACACCACTCTTATGTCTCCAGCACAAGCCATTTTCTTGAAACAGCAACTTTGGTGAAAATGTTTGTAATTTTCAAACCAACTTGGTAATATGACAGGTGCAACTAGGGAAGTTAAATATGTCAATACTATGATAATAGCTATGTATAGTGACAGATGGGTTACTAGACTTATTGTGGTGATCACTTTGTAAGGCAAATAAATATTCAATCACTATGTTCTACTTCTGACACTAACATAATATTGCATGTCACTATAATTAAAAATTGTTTTAATTAAAATGAAAATTAGATATGCTATGATTGGTGTTTTTTTAGGTAAAATTAGAAGAGTATGAACAAGACAAGCTGTAAAAAGCAAGCTCTTGCTGAGATTCTTGGGAGGAAAGAAGGAAAGAAATAAGTAGAGTGGAGGGTGGAAATTAAAAAATAAAGTATGGGTAAAACAACCTGTATTTCTTGTGAGAGAAAATCTCTTTTCACTTGTCAAAATGCTACCTGACAAACCTTTGTAGAAAGGATGAATCTGGCCCAGCTGGTGTTGCTCAGTGGTTTAGCGTTGACCTATAAACCTGGAGGTAACGGTTCAATTCCTGGTCAGGGTACATGCAGGAGGTAGGCAAGCAATGATTCTTTCTCAGCGTTGGTGTTTCTCTCTCCCTCTCTCTTCCTCCCTGAAATCAATAAAAATGTAGCCTTGGCTGGTTTGGCTCAGTGGATAGAGCATTGGCCTGTGGATTGAAAGGGCCCAGGTTCAATTCTGGTTAAGAGCACATGCTTGGGTTGCAGGCTTGATCCCCAGTAGCAGGCATGCAGGAGGCAGCTGATCAATGATTCTGATCATTGATATTTCTATTTCTCTCTCTCCCTTCTTCTCTGAAATCTATAAAAATATATTTTTAAAAAGTTTAATTAAAAGAAAAGATGAATCTGATGTTATCTTAACTAGCCCATCCTACAGAAAAAGAAGGAAGCATCTTAGTTACTCTTTTTTTTCTTTCTTTTTAAATTTTATTGTTTAAGGTATTACATATAGTAGTACATATGACTCCTCTTTTTCTCCCATTGATCTCCCCCCGGCCTCCCCTGCCCCTCAGCACATGCCCTCACCTGCCTCCACTCAGTATCTTGTATCCATTAGTTATACTTTTATGGTTGCATACAAGTCCTTTGGTTGATCTCTTGTAGCCCTCCGCCACAATCTCCCCTGCCTTCCCATTGTAAATTGACAGTCTGTTCAATGCTTCTTTGCCTCTGTATCTATTTCTTTAAAAAAGAAAGATACATTTATTTTCTTTTAAAAAATATTATCTCTGCAGATAAGAAATAAACATATGAGAACAAGAAATGTTTGAATCCCAGTTTCAATGTCAAACAGTTTCTTATGTGTACATGTCAGCAATGGTATCTGGATGGTGGACAAATGTTGGTAATGCAGGTCCGACCCTCTGTTGTTTGGTCCTGGGTAATCTGCAGCGATGCACAACTGCTGACTGCTAGCATGGCAAGGCTTCGTCAGTATCTTCCATCTCTGGACTGTTTCTCCTCTTATCTTTGTGGTTGGAGCAGACCTGTCAACTCCTCTCTGTTGCAGGAATCCACATGATCTTGGAGTTGTTTTCTGAAAATATACAAACATATTCTCGACCAAAAGTTAATAAATGAATCTTTTCTATAAATTTGACTTGGGATCGTTTTTATTTTGCCCAGATGATTTCCCTTTGGCTTATTTTGACACCATGTGTTTTTCATAGGTGTCTTGCTGTTAGCATTACAAATGGAAGTTAATTTTCTAAAGTAAAAATTTTTCTAGATGTAATTTATTTACAGGATATTTTTCCTTACATGATATTACTCTACTATCCCCCCTTTTTTTGATTAATGGAGGCTTTTGGAAATTTTATAATGCAGTCTTGATAACTTTTAAATTCTAATTTTTTTTGCCATCATAACATTCATCTAAAAATCTGACCAAGATAGCACAAGAAATAAAACTACAGATTAACCTCACTTTTAATTGTTGACAAGAAATCGTAAGTAAAAAACAAGCAATAAGGAACCAAGATGGCGGCATAGGTAAACACATATACTGCTGCCTCACACAACAATTTCAAAACTACAACTAAAAGACAAAACGGACATTATCCAGAACCACTGGAAAGCTGGCTGACTGGAAATTCTACAACTAGAAGGAAAGAGAAAAGGACACAAACTCAGAGGAGACTCAGAGGGCAGAAGTGTGGAGACATGGAGACAAAGGTGCAAAGACATGGATACGAGCCTGGGTGGAAAGGGCAGGTGGCTGAATACAAAGCTGGTTTTCTTGATTGGGGAGGGAGACATGGCTCCCCACTGCACTGAACTCCAGTTCCAGGGGAGTCTCAGGGAACCCAGACTCATACAGGTGAAACTGGACTGTCAGGAGGAAGTACACTGAGAATCAGGGAAGCTGCAGAGGTGCATGAGCTCATGGAGAGTGTGTGCAGCTGAGTGTGTGGCTGGCTCTCTCGTTCGGGAAGAAAACAAAACCTCCCGACTGCACTGTACTCCAGTTCTGGGTGAGACTTTGGGTATTCAGACTCATTCAGGGAGAAACTGGACTATCTGGCAGTGGGCAAAACTTGAGGGCAGCTTTCTCTCAGATGTGCATGCAGCCATTGCTGCGGGACATGGAGACCCAGGCGCCACTTAGGGTGAGGCTGATGGAAAGCCACGGCTGACTGCTCAGCCCTGAGATTCTGCCCCATCCAAGCTGAGCACAGAAGCTCTCCCAGCATAGATACAGCTGATCCTCACAGCCAATTGGCCTGGAGGTCAACCCCTCCCACTGATACCAACAACAATCTAGGCTTAACTACAACAAGACTGTGCAGCCCATAAAGGGGTGCACCAAGAGTATCCACCTCAGGTAACTTGGGGAGGCTGAACCACAGTCCCCTAGAAGACACCTACCACACAAAGCTACTTGACCAACTCAGGGAAGCAGGCAAAATGCAGAGACAAGGAAACATCACAATGGAAAGAAATGGAGGAAAACAAATGTCTAAACATAGAGTTCAAAACCAGGGTTATAAGGTTTTTCAAGAATTTCCTTGAAAAGGCCAATACATTTAGCGAGACCCTCAAGGATATGAAAAAGGACCAACTAGAAATTAAACATACACTGACTGAAATAAAAAAAAAATATACAGAGATCTAACAGCAGACTAGAGGATCGCAAGAATCAAGTCAAAAATTTGAAATACAAAGAAGCAAAAAACACTCAGCTGGAAAAGCAGCATACCAACATCTGAAAAAGAGAGCTAGATACTGAAAACCTATTTGAAGAAATGGTTAATGAAAACTTCCCCCATCTGGTGAAAGAAATAGACTTAAAAGTCCAGGAAGCACAGAGAACCCCAAACAAAAGGAATCCAAAGGGGTCCACACCAAGACACATCATAATTAAAATGCCAAGAGCAAAAGACAAAGAGAAAAATATTAAAAGCTGCAAGAGAAATACAGTTAGTTATCCACAAGGGAGCACCCATATAATTGTCAGCTGATTTCTCAACAGAAACTATGCAGGCCAGACGAGAGTGGCAAGAAATATTCAAAGTAATGAACAGCAAGAATCTACAACCAAGATTACTCTACCCAGCAAAACTATCAGAATTAAAGGTCTGATAAAGAGCTTCACAGATAAGAAAAAGCTAAAGGCGTTAATCACCACCAAACCAGGATTATATGAAATACTGAAAGGTATTCTTTAAGAAGAGGAAGAAGAAGAAAAAGGTTAAGATAAAAATTATGAACAACAAATACATGTCTGTCAACAAGTGAATCTAAAAATCAAGTGAATAAAATATCTGATGAACAGAATAAACTGATGAATATAATAGAATCAGGGACATAGAAAGGGAGTGGACTGACAACTCTCGGGGGGAAAGGGGTGTGGAAGGTGAGGGAAGAGACTGGACAAAAATCGTACACCTATGGATGAGGACAATGTGGGGAGGTAAGGGCAGAGGGTGTGGTGAGTACAGGGTGGAGGGCAGCTATGGGGGAAAAAGAGGAACAATTGTAATAATTGAATAATAAAGATTTATTAAATTTAAAAAACTAGCAATAAAATTCTAACACTACATTGGGAGAAAATGCAGCATGACTGAAGAAGTATATTCTAAATGGCTGAAAATAATTCATTATATAGAGCAAAATATTTAAAATTTACTTTTATTAGTGGTCCTTTTTCTATCCAAATAGAATCTACATAGAAATATCACATATGGCTCAGACAAGTTTCTGACAGTGTCATTAGGCAGTTTTGGCCACCTTATTTTAATTTCTTGTTGCTCTATTGGTTTCCTGATAGTTTCTTCTGTCCTTATATCGTGGCTCAGTGTCTTTTCATTTCTCTGAGGTTCTTAACTTAGTTTTACAATTATGTTTTGTTTCCTGCATTGTCTCTGTTTCCTCGCACCTACCTTTTCTGGTTTGACTGTTAAAATATGTATATTTCCGGAGGAAATTTTCTAGAGTCTGCGGATGTGTATTGATATTTAAGAGTGAGGCACTAAAATGCAGACTGGTACCTCAGCGCAGGTGGGTGAGGCCTGTCAATGGTGGGCTAGACTATGGGATGACCAGAGGCTGAGCTGGATCTTTGTCATTGTTCCCCAAATGCCTGAGTCTATAGAGATCTATTCTTTAGAACCATTCAATTCTTCCAGAGAAAAGTCCTGCAGTTTGGTGCATAGAAGGTTGTAGGCCCTCTTGTGCAACTGGAGAGGGAGCTGAGAGTCTTTTGGCTCAGTGTGCAGACTTATTTCCCATTTTTAACCCGAGGCGCCATCATCTCAGCCTTCTGCATGCCCACATTTTTAAGAACTGAATGTCTCTGTTTCAATGCTCCAGAGAATAAATTTCTTATATCTTTGGGGGACAGTTAAAAATTATTGCCTAACTGCTCAAAGAGAAGGTGAGACCTAACTCTAATTGTTCCCCATGGAGATTTTTCAACCAGTTATTTTGCCACTTGTTTCTCCTCCACTGTAGTTGAGACTGCTGATTTCTTAGTCTATCAGGGTTAGGCCGGGAGGGCAGTGGGAGGAAGGGGTAGAGGAGATCAGCATTTTCTCATTAGTTCCTTCACAGGCATTCCTTCAACTTTGCTACGTCAATTTTGACTTTTCCATTTGTTTTCCACTTCCTGATTTTATCGGATTTTTATGTCCACTATTGTTCCTTCTCTGTCCTACCCTTTGTTCTTAGCCCTTCAGATTAGTGGAGTTTTAAAAGGAAGCAGAAGTAATGCATGTATCCAGTCTTTTATACTTAACTGAAAATCTCTTCAAGTAGTTTAAGCATTTCACTATTTGGGAAAATGTATTTTGTTTATAAAATATATGAAGATCTCCAAAAGCCTCACCATGGATATTATTGTATCATAATTACCTATTACCTTAGGATTGGACATTTGGGTGGTTGCAATTTGATATTATGGTAATGATACAATCTGAATATTTTTGTGCATGAATTGCCATCCATGGTTGTGGCTATTTTTAAATTTAAATTACTTAAATTAGCATTTCTTCAAATATATTTTTCTGCCTTATATTTTTATATATATGAGGCCTGCATTTCTTTTGTGAATTAACTATTTTATATAATAATATTTATGTTACATATTATTATAATATTAATTTGTTGTACTTAATGCAATATTTTTATTTATTGTTCGCCCTTTAATTTGTGTTTATTTTTGTGTGTAGCTATTTCTAATTTTTGCACAAACACACCAGAATTTTTCTTTATTTCTTCCATCACTTTTTGTTTTTAATTCTCACCTAAGGATATATTTTCATTGATGTTAGAGTTAAGGGAGAGAGAGAAACATAAATGTGAGAGATAAACACTGATCAGTTGTCTCCTCTATACATCCTGACTGGGAATCAAACTGGAAACTCCCTGATTGGAAATCAAAGCTGAAACCTCTTTGGTGTATGGGATGATGCTCCAACCACCTGAGCCACCTGGCCAGGGCTCTTCCATCACTTTTAAAATTAAAAACATATCCCCTTGTTGGCATTTAGTAAATATTTTTGAATTTGGAGCTAAAGACATGAGAATCATTAGCATAGGGGTCAGAGCTGTAGTGCTGAGACTGCAGCAGCTTACTCTTGGAAAAATGTAGCAAGAGAAGATTTGGGGTGGGGGGGTTAGAATTGAGGTCTATAAAATGTCTACAATAAAGGAAAGAAGAAAGGGAACTTGGTGAAGAATTAGGCAGAGAGGTGTCTGAGAGAACTGTGTGATTTAAAACCCCAATAAATTAAATTTAACAAAAAGTAAGCTGAAAATAAATAAATACATAAATACTCTGAAGAGTATAAAACCTTATGAAAGGGCAAGATAATCCTTGCCCCAGCATCACTCTTTCTTGCCCCAAGGCCATTCCTACAGATGACAAGCATGTTGAGATGGAAAGATAAATGTTAAATTTTCTGTGTGATGAAGTGCATCACATCAGAGCCTCTTGTGTAATTCATCAGGCCTCTCTTAACACTTACATGTACTGTCTTCTCAAGGGAAGTTAGTGCTGCTGAAGAAAAATGCCATGGAACCCCAGTCCTCAAACATTCCTTTTCTCTCCTTGTTCAAGAAAAGTTCTTAAGGAGCTGAGTTACAAGTCTCTTGTTTCTCTAGTAGAAAGCTTGGTTCCCCGTAGCAGTGGTGTATACCTTCCATTAGGAAGTGTGAATCAGAGCTACAGAACTCAACACAATTTTCCAAATGGATATGTTGACTTCACTTCTTCCAATTCTGGGTCCCATTCTATCTCCCCTCCTTCACCATCACCACTCTGAAGAGAACGCGAAACCACTGGTTTGCAATGGTGACTCCTGCACAAAGCCTGTGGTGTTTTTAAGAGGATTGCTTAGAATAGAAAAGAAATGCTGGACTTTTGAGGTGGTAGGATTTCTCCAAAGGGCAAGGACCACAGGATGCAAAGGTTCTGAATCTTTGTTGAAGATAGTATTTGCCCTATCATTTTATCAAATGTACTTAGTTACTTCTCAAATATTTCAATGTAAACCATATTCATGTGAAAGATTAGAGATGATTTAGCATCTTTAGTCTTTTGGCTTGATTTTTAATAGCACCGCCACTTCCTAGTTCTGTTAGATTTGCACTGATTTCATGGAAATTCATATGAACACATCCTTAATGGTATAACCTGTCATTTTTTCTGGGTCCCAATGCAGGGTATTCCCATCAAATTCTTTGGGTTTTCTGAAGATTGTTTTTTTAGTAACAACTTGAACACAACTTAAATATCAATGCCACTCAAAGTGACCCACACCTAAATCTTGGCTCTTAGTTTTCCATTCTCATGAGAGGTACTGTGATGAAGGAGCAGTGATTTGAATAAACAAACATTTACTGAGTACCAACTGTGTGCAAGACCTAGTGATGCCATTCTTATGCTATTTGTTTGGGTAGAATGCTATGTGTGCGCTGATGCAAGGAACAGAGGCAGGCAGGGTAGAGGAAAGCCTGGAAAGTTTTCAAGATTAATTAGCACAAAGGTGGGGCATTTGGGATATCTGGCACCAGATAGTAATCAACAGTACTAATTATACTCTCATATTAAATCAGTTATGGTGGGTGAATTGGAGTCCGTCAGCCAGTATGGTTAAGGATGCTGCAGCTGTTGTGAGCTTCCCTTTAAAATACGTTTACATGTTTCTATAACTCATGTGTTAGTGGATTGTATTTTATTTTGCTTGATTTTTCTTAGAAAAAATGACCCCCATTTTTTCAGTCATAATAGAACATTGAAATATAAGAGTATGATGTGCAAAGAGAAAATGATACATTTTCAATCAAGTTGCTACAGTATGTAGTCAACACTTTTATTTTCAGTTTCTTGGTAAATATAGGACAGTGGTCATAGTACTACAAAGAATATGTGATGGGTCTTGAGGCATAAGTTCTAAAGTGCATCATTTCATTCTTAGACAGGAGAAAACTCTATGATGTAGTCTGTTCATTAGTATTCCTATTCAGAAATTAGGTGGCATTTGAGGTTGAGTAGGGCTGGCTGGTGGGATAAAAAAAATAGGTATTTTGTTCTTTGAGCACATGTATGCTTCAATAATATCTTTCTGGCAGGTTCAGGAGAGTGGCATGTAAAGCCTTGTGTGACCTTTCTTTAATTGGAATACTGTTTTTTACAGATTCATCAGACTGTAATTGGGCTTAGCCTTTAGGGCACTAAGAAGATTTTTGTTCTGTGTTTTTTTTCCAGAAAAATTAATTCATTTTAACTAAGTGTATTGAATGAACATGGTAGGCATTCAATATATATTAATTCAGTAATCTCAAGTAGGACATAAAAATGGAAAAAAATCCACTTCTTTCTCTGTTTTGTTGTTGTTGTTGTTATTGTTGTTGTTGCTTTCTTTTTAGAAAAAAATCTGATTAAGAATGTTTTTAGTAAGTGGCCACATATACAAACATATGAGACCTCTTAAAGAGAGAATATTCTGTCCTATGTATTTTCTGTAAATTGGTAGGTAGATTTAGATTCTGTCAATTCTAGAGAATAGATCCAATTGGGATTGAATACTTTTTGGCAAGAATACTTCCATAGATGGTAGTGAGTGTACGTGTGCATTAAGTCATAGAATGCCTGCTTGTCTTTCTTTTGTTCTGTTAGCAGTCATTGATAATATTTATCTAAAAATATATTGGTGGTTGAAAAATGTTAATATTTTATTTATATATTTCCTTCATCATGTATTAGCTATTATACCTCTATAAAGAAAAAGTGGTTTCCCTGAAATATAATTGATATAGGAGAGTCAGAATAAATGTTTAATTTGGGGCCTGAATGGGGCTGGATGATTTTCAAACTAATAAGACATTATTTTTCTGCTTCAAATAGTTCATAACATTTTAAGAAATTTAAAATACTAAAATAAAGTTAAAACTCTTGTATTTACTCAGGTATTTACTTTTCTAGTGCTTTTAATTTCTCCTAGCAAATCAAGGTTTCTATCTAGTATTATTTTCCTTTAACTTTTGGACTTTCTTGAAGGGCAGGTGCTTGAATTATCTCAACTTTTAGTTATTTGAACATATCTTTATTTTGCCATAATTTTGAAAGCTATTCTTATGGATTACAGAATTTTAGGTAGATATTTTTTTTTCTTTCTTTAATGATGTTATTCCATTGTCTATTGTCCTCCATTGTTTCTGATGAAAAGTCAGGTATAATTTTCATCATTGGTCTCCTTAGTTTAACATAACAGTTTTCTCTAATTGCTTTAAGGTTTATTTTCACCTTTGGCTTTCAACTGTTTGATTATGATATGCCTAGGTATTGCTGCTGTTGTTTTCATCTTGCTTGAGGTTTGCTGATCTTGTATTTATTCTGCTTAAAGTTGATACGTTTTTATCAATTTTGGAAAATTCTTGACTATTCTTTCTTTAAATATGTATTTATTTATTTATTTTTCTACAACTTTAATAACACATATATTGGACTGTTCGATGCTGCTCTTCATATCTACGTGCTCTGTGTCATTTCCCCCCATTATTTTTACATTTTTGGTTGCCTTTTGTAGTTTCTTTAGACCTGCTTGCTTCCAAGTTAATGAATTCTTCATTTCTGATATAATTTTCCAGCATTTCCATTTGTTGCTTTTTATAGTTTCCATTTCTCTGTTGAAATTCCCCATGTGTTCATGTGTGTGGTCTGCATGTCCACTAGAAGCTTTAACATACATATCATATTTATTTTAAGGTACTTGCTGATAATTCCTCCATATGGGTGGGGTTGTTTCCCAATGATGGTTTTTCTCTCTTGACCTCTCTCACAGATCAGGTTTTTCTTCCCACTTCATATTACTTGTAATTTTTTTTTTACATACCAGCTATTAAAAGAACAACAGTAGAATTTGAGATAAAGAATATTTACTCTCATAAAAGGACACACTCTCTTTCTTTCAGGCTGCCCAGTAGAGAGCCCTAATTTGCAATTCATTTGAGGGCTGGGCTTTTTTGCAGCTTTAGGTTGATTCAGTTTTCCTGTGGTTTCAATTATTCTGAGGCCTGGACTAGAACATTGCCTTCAGTAAGGAGTGAGGTCTGAACACTGGTTCTCTACAGGAATCTCTTTTCACTTTATGAGTGAACTATCTGATTTTTGAACTATGAGAGATCTCCTTCTCTCTTTTCTTTGTAGCTTAGCTGTCAGCGTTTTTTGGTCTTTGGGGAGTCCTCTTCATTTCTAGTTCTGTTTGGGGTTCTGTGCTTGGAGATATCTGCCCTGCTGCCCTGCCCTCAGCCATTAGAGGGCTGCTTTAGTACTTGCAAGAGGTCTGGAGGGTCTCAGAGGCATTGCTTTCAGCTTTTCTGCCCAACCCTTACCCTTTAGAAACCCCCTTAGCACAATTCATCAGTAGTTCAATTAAGAGAATAAGTTTGCTTAAGTAAGAATGGTACACTAGAGTGGGGAGTGGGTTTAACCTAAAAAGGATCAATGCGGGGGGCGGGGGGGAGTGCGCAGGGAGGGACAGGGGAGAAACATCTGTAATACTTTCAACAATAAAAATAAATTAAAAGAAAAAGAATGGTACAGAAAAATGTTTTGATCATTGAAATACAAATTTCTTTTAGGACTATAAGGATATAGAATAGCTGGGAATGAAAACTCTAATAGACATTTATCTACAAGAAGGCTGCCCCCTTCCTTAAGAGCATCTGTTTCCCACTGGAGAATTTCTTCTTTATTGTGAGTGGATGAATAAGGCTGACAGCTAGGGGAGCTGTAGTGGTGGAGATTAGTATATGGAAGGATATGTCAGGAGAGGAAAGCATAACTATAGCACTGCTCTGCTTCCCATTGCTTTTGTTGTTCCAATTCCTTTAACATGCCAAGATCATTCCAGCTTCTGAGCCTTTGCCATTGCTGTTCTCATTGCCTGGAGTGCTATTTCTCCAGATGGTCTGGAACATAAACATTGCGAGAGCAGACTTTGTCTATTTGATCCACAGCTATATCTGCACTGCCTAGAACAGTGCCTAACCTGTATACCTAGTAAAAAAAAAAAAAAAAGATAATCACTGAATGAATGAGGCCTTTACTCCAGGGGCAGGCAATTGGCCTATGGGTGACTTAGCCTTGACACTCTCTTGGGATTTTGACTCTTGAGCAAAGGTGTAGGAGCAACGAGTGGCAGTGAGCGAGACTGAAGATTGTTCCCTATTGCATCTAGAAGGCGCCTTGAGAATTTATTGAGAATTATTCTTATGTGTGGCTTATGGAAACAGCCTCATTACTTTATAGCTCACATTTAATGTTTTATTCCTACAAATACCACCTGAATGTAGCTGGAATATTTTATTACAGGTAGTTTTTATCATTCACTTTTTGTTTTTACTCTTCCTGGCCTGTTACATATACATACCCAATCCTTACTCTTTGAAATTTTGGCTAGTGTTCGTTTTTGCCATGCATCTTTTATTCCCTCCTTCAGGAATAACTCTCCTTAATGTGCATACATTTTTAAATAATTAGATTTTTGTATCATCATTAACAGCTAATGGGGATGCTCAATGTCTTGTAGAAATAGATGTTTGGAAGCCAAGATTTGGGCTTTTTCCAGTACTCGTGTTCATTGGAAGAGATGACAATCAATCCTTTCAGCCTATGATCTGTAGGCTGGAAAAAAAACATTATTCTAGAACAATCAGAAGCCAAAAATCCTGAATTGATTTTTTAGGAATATTATAGTTTTTTTTAGTAATGTTCCTGCAGCCTAACAGACTTTTCCCTACATTTGCTACCTATGAAAATGTGCGGTACCAGTAAACACTGTTTTGTTTAAATATTAAACTTTAAAGTGCTGCATCAATATTTAATGTGCAAGCTATCCTTGAAAGGCTGTGCCAGGTTGCTCTTCCCTACTAGAAAAACACTTGAGGGCCATTAGCCAAACTCTCAGGTTACAAGGAAAAGGTTTATTCCACTGCAAACCCTCCTCAGAGCATCTCTGAAAAGCTAATATGTGAGCAGAGGGCAGGCTGGCTCCAAATCACTTAGAGCATCTATTTCCAAAACTGCTTTAACCAGTCATATCCTCAGGAAGTTGCAATCCCAGGAACTTTTTTAGTCAACAGAACTTAGGGCTTACTTCTTGCAAAGAATTGCTGACTGGAGAAGAAGTCTAGAACATGCCAATGCAGCAGTTATTATTGGTGAAATTAGGAGCCCTAGAGAGAATGATTCCTTTTCCCCCCAAAACATGTCTTTGGATGGGTTTATATAATATTTGAATGAGGGAGTTGTTATGTCTTCACCGACTGGATTTCTGTGTTAAGTGTTGCCATAGATAGACACTCCCCATTCTTCATCCTTCTGTGGAATTTGGATTTATAATGAACATGTTCTAGAGAAAGGTCAGGACTATGATGCCTGACTTGGAACGTGGATGGTAATGGTGGGAAGGAGCACCAATCGTGAACTTTGTTTGCTTTGTTCATTTGTCCATTCATCTTTACTTATTGAAATAATTTATTGCGTGCCGCCAAGGTCTGAAGGCCCTTGTGATGCTTCAGGAATGTCAGGCAGCTAGTGGGTTGGAAACTTAGATGAGATCTGAGAAGAGCAGTCTCTGATTGAGTATAGAGGTGTTTCTGTCAGCACTTCAGCCACATCCTGAGAGTAGGTAGGTAGGCTCATCTAAGCCTCAGAAAGTTCTGAAAAACACATATGTGGTATAGTTTTAGACTTTCTAAGGCTGTGTTTTATTTATTTTTTATTTTTAAAAAATATATTTTATTGATTTTTTACAGAGCAGAAGGGAGAGGGATAGAAAATCAGAAACATCGATAAGAGAGAGACATCGATCAGCTGCCTCTTGCACGCTCCCTACTGGGGATGTGCCCGCAGCCAAGGTACATGCCCTTGCCAGAATCGAACCCGGGACCCTTCAGTCCGCAGTCTGACGCTCTATCCACTGAGCCAAACCGGTCTTGGCTAAGGCTGTGTTTTAATAAGATTTTGCTGTCAAGTTGTTCGGGATACAAGCATGACAAAGGCTTTGAAATTCAGAAATAAGAGATGGAATTGCTTGAAAGTTGACTACTGGAGCTTTGAAAATCAAGGATTTCTTAATGATTGGCAGTTTTAATACAAATTGAATTAGGGATAACACAGAAAGGGAAGAAAATTATATGCTTTGGGTATTCAGCCTGAATCTTCCCTAACCACCCAAAGGAACCAGATTGTGGTTGAAAATTTATGACTCCTTTATTATACGCAACTGTTAGCATCACTGTCCAATAGAGTAGACACTAACCACAAGTAGCTATTTAAATTCAAATTAAACACAATTAAAATCACTTCTTCAGTCACATTAGCCACATTTCAGGGGTTTAATAGCCATGTGTGACTTTGGACAGCATGGATACAGACCATTCCTGTCATTCAGAAAGGTCTATGGCAGCACTATAAACAGTAATTTAAAATTAATAAACTGGAGTGGAAGTAGAAACAGGAGCAACCCAACATTTCTATGAAATTCCCTCTGCTTTTCCCCTCAGAGGCTATTCCAAATATTTAGCTTATTCAAGCTTTATGCCCCACTTATTTCTCATCACTTTCAGCAGGTGGTTGCAACTCCTATTCTATAAAGAAATTAGACAAATTAGGTGTGGACTTTTTATTTTTTGACTCTTTACCTCCACCACATACTTCCTTATATCTGTACCTCTCACCTTATACCTTTTTAGGGGAAGAAGCATCATTCTTTCTGTTTATTGAAAATTCCTCTATGCACTAGAATCAACTCTTCTGTCATATATATATATATATATATATATATATACATATATATATGCCATTTTATTTTAAAATAATTATAGATTCATAGGAAGTTTGAAAAAATGTAAAGAGGAGGTACCCTTCAATAATTTTATGTCATGGTAACATCTTGCATAACTCTAATTCAGCATCAAAACAAAGAAATTGATGGACATTGGTACAATTCACAGAGTTTATTCAGTTTCACCACTTTCCCCTGAACTCATTTGTGTGTATGTGTATGTTTAGATATGTATTTTTATAATATTCAAGAATGTTAACAGCATAGTATGTAACCATTTGAAACTAGCTCTCTTTCACTCATATAATTCCCATGAAATTTATCTTAGTTTATTTTAAAATATATATATTTTTATTGATTTCAGAGGAGGGAGGGAGGGAAGGAGAGAGAGAGAGAGAGAGAGAGAGAGAGAGAGAGAGAGAGAGAGACATCAGTAATGAAAGAGAATCATTGGTCAGCTGCCTCCTGCACTCCCCACTACTGGAGATCAAGCCCGCAACCCAGACATGTTCCCTTGACTGGGAATTGAACCCAGGATCCTTCAATCTGCAGGCTGACACTCTATCCACTGCACCTAACCAGCTATGGCTATCCCAATTTCCCATCAATAGTTTACTACTTTTATTTCCTGAATATTATTCTGTGGTATGGAAATGCCAGTTTGTTTAACCATTTACCCCTTGAAGGACATCTGGGTTTTCTCCTCAGCTTTCCAGTCTGCTACAAATAAAGCTGTTATAAACATTCACAGGTTTGTATAAATATATGTTTTCATTTCTCTGGGACAAATGCCTCAGTTCAATTGCTGGGATGAATGGTAAGTTTAGGTTAATTCTGTTAAGAAACTGCCAAAAGGTGCGATTTCACCTTCCCACAGCAATGTCTGAGTGATCCAGTTTCCTTGCATCCTCACCAGCATCTGCTGTTACCACTACTATTTTTGCTATCTCATTGTGGTTTTAATTTTCATTCATTAGCATGGTGATGATGTTGAACATCTTTTCATGTGCATATTTGCCATATATTCTCTTTGGCAAAATATGTTTTCACCAAATAGTCTTTGATGAATTATGCTGTTCATTTTCTAATTGGAGAGTCCTTTATGTGGTCTAGATACAAGGCCTTGGAAATATTTTTTTCCCAGTGTAGCCTGTCTTTCCCTACTTTCAGAGTCTTTGGTGGAGCAAATATTTATAATGTTAATAAGGTATCTCTTTTACATCTTTAACTTACATGTTTAATCTACCCTGCTTTACTGTTCTTTAACCCACTGTACAAAAACTTGGTGCATTAACCTTGAAAACTGCATCTACTGTGAAGTATTTTTTTTTCTTGTTTTAGCTAATGGTGTCACAATCTAGGTACTGTCCATAACTGACACCTGGACTCTTTGAGTCCTTCAGTTTCTACCTCTAACCATCCACCACAGTCTGGTCTTTCCCCACTATTTCTCAAGTCCATCCCATTTTGCTGTTGTATCCTCAGTGACATTGTCTTTAATTTATATCCTTATTCTTTCTTGTCAGGATCATTGTGCTGAGCTTCTCCTTGTACTCCTGGCTTTCAGTCTTGCCTGACACAGAGCCAATTTCCTTATTGCGGGAGAATGATCTATCTAAAAGGCAGCCTGGTCATATTACTCCTCTGCTTATCATCATCTTCAGAGAAAAGTTTAACTCTTTAACCCGATGCACACTTTTTTAAAAATCTTTATTGTTCAGTTTATTAATTACATTGTTCCCTTTTTTCCCCTCCTATAGCTCCCCTCCACCTGGTACCCATCCCACCCTCCGCCCTCAGCTCCCTCCACTGTCCTCTCCCATAGGTGCATGATTTTTGTCCAGTCTCTTGCTGCACTTCCCACACCCCTTTTGTCCCCAAGAATTGTCAGTCCATTCCCTCTCTATGTCCGTGATTCTGTTACATTCACCAGTTTATCCTGTTAATCAGCTTATTAATTCACTTGATTTTTAGATTCATTTGTTGATAGATGTGTATTTGTTGTTCATAATTTACACTTTTATCTTTTTCTTCTTCCTCTTCTTAAAGAATACCTTTCAGCATTTCATATAATATTGGTTTGGTGGTGATGAACTCCTTTAGCTTTTTCTTATCTGCACAAGCACTT
The DNA here is from genome assembly GCA_027563665.1 of Antrozous pallidus. Classification (NCBI taxonomy): domain Eukaryota; kingdom Metazoa; phylum Chordata; class Mammalia; order Chiroptera; family Vespertilionidae; genus Antrozous; species Antrozous pallidus. The sequence continues at coordinate 45,625,134 of CM050522.1, read as the reverse complement.
TATCTGACCTTCAATTCTGCATGATAGCTTTGCTGGATAGAGTAATCTTGGTTGTAGATCCTTGCTATTCATCACTTTGAATATTTCTTGCCACTCCCATCTGGCCTGCATCATTTCTGTTGAGAAATCCGCTGACAATTGTATGGATGCTCCCTTATAGGTAACTAACTGTTTTTCTCTTGCTGCCTTTAATATTCTCTCTTTGTCTTTTGCTCTTGGCATTTTAATTATGATGTGCCTTGGTATGGTCTTCTTAGGGTTCCTATATATTTGGGGATCAGTGTGCTTCTTGGACTCCTAAGTCTAGTTCTTTCACCAGATGTGGGAAGTTTTTGGTCACTATTTCTTCAAATAGGTTTTCATTGTCTTGCTCTCTCTCTTTTTCTGGCACCCCTATAATTCGGATGTTGGTATGCTTGAGGTTGTCCCAGAGGCCCCTTACACTATCTTCAATTTTTTGGATTCTTTTGGTTTCTTGCTTTTTCAGCTGAGTGGATTTTGCCTCTTTGTATTTCAAATCTTTAACTTGGTTCTTGCAGTCCTCTAGAGTACTTTTAGGTCTTTGTATAATATTTTTTTATTTCAGGTAGTGTATGCTTAATTTCTGGTTGGTCCTTTTTCATATCCTTGAGAGTCTCCTTCATATCCTTGAGGGTCTCCTTCATTTCCTTGTAGGACCCATTCATTTCCACATTGGTCTTGATCATTTCCTTGCAGGTCTCATTCATATCCTTAAGGGTCTCATTCATTTCCTTTTCGGTGTTGCTTATTTCCTTATAGGTCTCAACCTTTTCTAGGAGCTCCTAGAAGCCCTATCACTGTGGTTTTGAATTCCATGTCCCGTCATTTTTTTTCGTCCATTTCTTTCATCTGATTTCTTTCCATGTCTCTGCATGGTGGCTGCTTCCCTATGTTGGTCAGTTAGCTTTGTGTGGTAGACGTCCTACAAGGGACAGTGACTCAGCCTCCCCAGTTACCTGAGGTGGATATGGGTTGCACAGTCTTGCTGAAGTTAAGCTCAGGTTAATCGTATTAGCACTTGAAGGGGTTGACCTCCAGGCCAATTGTCTGTGAAGTTCAGCTGTGCTCAGGTTGGATGGGCGGAGTCTCCGGGCCAAGCAGACAGCGTTAGCTCTGCCCTAATGTGGCCCCAGAGACTCTGTGCCGGGTCAATGGCCACCAGCACCTCTGAGAGAGAGCCGCTGTGGAGCTCCACTGGCTTCTGGGGAATTCAGACTCTCCCCAAATGAGTCTGCACACCCAACGTCTCACCCAGGGTCATAAAACAAAGCAGTCTGATGGTTTCCCGAATGAAAGAGTAAGTCATGAGTGCTCTCTGCGCAGTCACGCAGCTGCTCTGTTCCCAAGTTCACGCGCACTGCACACAAGCTCGCCTTCTCCACAAGTCAGCAGACCCCTGCAGCACCCAATTCGGCGTGCCCTCCCACTGTCTTTATCCTGTATGATAGTGGGTTCCCTGGACTTCGCCCAGAGCTGGAGAATCAGTCCAGTGGGACGTCTTTGTCTCCCCATTCGAGAAAACTGGCCGGTTTTCAGTTGCCCGCCCTATCCACTGGCGCGCACTCCTCCAAACCTCTCTCCGAATGTATTTTCAATGCTGTCCTCAGCCGCTCTTCCGAGTCACAGTGTCTTATCTTCACTTTTATTTGTGGAATTTTCACTCAGCCAGCTTTCTGATGATTCTGGATGGTGTTTGTTCTTTCGTTAAGTTGTAGTTTTAAAATTGCTGAGTATGACGGCAAGATAGGTGTTTTACCTATGCTGCCATCTTGGTTCTCCAATGCACACGATTTTTTGTGTGTCCTCATCAGCTTCATCTCTCACTGCTCCCCCAAACACCACATTAGTGCCAACCATTCTATTCTACCTGCAATTTCTCAAATGCATTGCGAGTCTTTGCTTGGAATGTTTCCCATGCCTTTTTCCTTGAGGCTTCTGATCTGCATTCAAAATTCAATAGAAGTGCAACTCCTCCAGGCTGGGTTGCCTCTTCTTTGCTCATATGACCTGCCCCACATGCCTCAATCAAGGCAGGGACTATACCCGTATACCTAATTTGGCACACAGCATACCAAAGTATGGAATAAATGAATGAATTTTAGTAATTAGATCCCCTAATTATTGAAAGTACCTGTTTCTCCATCTTCACTAGACTGGAGTCTCTTGATCGAGGGCTGGAACTGTCCCTAGTCTCTGTCCATTACAACTGCAAAATGCCCAGCTCATAGAACAGTCTAAATAAATATTTGTTGATAAATGAGAAAAGCAAAATGGACATTTTGCCACATGGTAGGTACACTTTAAGTTAGTCTTTTTCTTTTTTGCTTATTTCCAGAGGTGGGTACTGAGACTAACCATATATATATATGGAAAAGAGCATAAATTGTTGAGGTTTAAATACATTCGTGTGGCTGAGTGGGTACTTCTGGCTCCGGTACAGTGGTATCTGCCCTGAACAGCCACAGGAAGGCAGAAGGCTACTTTTGTTGTTCATAATTTAACAAGTACGTACTGACCTTACCACTATTGAACAGCCACTGAGTAACATAAAGAATCTATTCTCATCTCACCAAAGAAGTCAGATTCTATTTTGAGCTATTGTTGTGTGTTCAAAAAGATATGCTAAACTTTGGGGGTAGTCCTTTCTGAAATAGATGAGGTTCTTAGTGGTGTTATTAAAAGAACTGATTATGATAAAATCAAATGTATCTTATTGTTTACTATAAACTCTCTTTGATGCATACCTGGTTCAGTATGTAGCTTGTAAAAATTGATCAGCATTGGTCTTAAGACAACAATAAGGGAGCAACTCTCATTTCCCTTATTTTCCTATTTCTCCTTTAAATTCTGCCATCCCTGTCTCAAGAGGCCCCCATGTCACCTTCTCGTTCCCCAGATTCCAACTCTCAGACCTCAGCACTCTAGCTAACCCAACCATCTTGTTGTGCATTTATATAATATAGGGGTATCATCTCATGTCCTTAAAAAAATCCCTTCTCATTCACTTTTAGTAAAGGGATCGCAGAGAATAATCAGGGGTAAGAAGTGAGGAGAGGTTTCATTATTCTTGCTCAGTATGGGTTATGATTACTTTTTCTCTCAAAGATAATTTCCCGGAAGAGGAAAAGACAGGCTTTTAGGGCTAACTCTGGGACTCTAGCAATCATCTGCCTTAGTGATTAGTAACTTCATCCCAATCCAGCCATTCTGTCCCATGGTCACACCTTGAACCTTGTCATTACCAGAAACTATTCCACCTAAAGTCTCAATTCAAATATCCTGCTGTCTGACCACCACCTCCTGTCCTTCCAGTTTGCTTGCTCTGATAACCCACAGGCATAAGTCTTGACATCATTCTTGACATCAATTGTTGCATTTCCTTCTTCCCCAGGTAGATTCCATGGTTAAATATAATGAATCATTTACAAACACTCTCAACATTCCTATTCCTCCTCTGTGATACTCATCTGACAAACCCCAACCATGGAGGAACCTGCCTTCTGTCGGACCTGCATTTGGGCAGTTCCATGTTGCTGGACAAAATCACACAAGTGCATGGACTGGGTTCACTGGAATTCATGATCTTGAGCCTCAAGTTGGCATTCATCTTACTTTGTTTCCTTCTTTCTGGTATTATTTCATTCTTTCTCTTTAAACATTCCATGACCCTTTCTCATCATCATTCTCAGCTGATACTGCCCCCCCCACCCCGATTTACCCTCATCTTCCCTACTCCTCAAAACCTGTAAACCAACCTACACTGGCACCCACCTTCATCTCATGCCCTCATAGCAAAGGCCAGTCCCTTCACTTGTCTTTGGATTGCATTCATAGCACCTTCAATTTCTCCCATTCTTCAGTATCTCAGGAAGAATGTTGTTAGCAGCATAACCAACCCCATAAACATTTCCTTTCAATATAATTAATTTACATCTAATAAGAGGAATTTTGTATGGATATTTCCCTCAGACAACTCATCTTGGCTTCTTCCAGAAAATTAATCTGCCCCTTAAACTGCAATGCCTTATTTTCTATCTTAGCAAATATTTACTTATCTGCCTAATTTCAAGCATTTCCATAATCTGGGACATAATCAGGGCTGTTGAAGGTGGGACATTGTGGACATCACTCATTAATAGGTTGTCAGGAGTCAGAGCATCTCAAAGGCATGTAACATACATAGGGCTTATAGTAGAAACACAAGGAAGTTTCAATATTGGGAAACCTGCTTTATTTAACTCAGTGGTTATTTAAAAGGTCAAAGAAGAAAAATTACATTTCTCAATTATCTCAATGAATGTTGAAAAAAATTCAACATCAATTAATGTTAAAAATAAGGAATGGAAGGAAACTCTCCAAATTTTACAGCCAAAGTCATATGTAATGATGAAGCATTGAAAGATTTTCTTGACCTTTGGAAGCAATATATAGATGTTAAATGCTCCTTCCTACTTATCCTGTAGGTTTTGGCCAGAGCAATAACATATAAAAATAAATTAGGCAGGTAAATATTTGAAAGGAAGAGAGGAAAAAATGATTATTGCATTTTCAAACAACATGATGATCCAAGACAATAAAATGTCTCACTGATAGAATTCCACACTATTAGAGCAATTGGATAAAATATTAAAATACAAAAAAGTAATAGGGTTTTCATAAATTACTATACCCAATTAGATTATACAGTTCCCAATAGAAACCAAAAAAATGAATGGCTAAAATAAACTTGAAAATATGTGTGCAATACTAGCTGAAAGCAATAACAACAACACTGTAAAATGTTATTAAAAGATATAAAATTAGACCTAAATAAATGATGAGAAATACCATATTTCTGAATTGGAAAAGTTAACCCTCCCCAAATGTATTTATATATTTAGTGTATCCCAGTCAAATCCTACCAAGTTGAATACAATAATCACTAGAGGCCTGATGCATAAAATTCGTGCAAGATTAGGTCTTCCTTCCCCCGGCTGTCGGCACTGGCTTCCCTCTCGTACCCAGGACCCTGGGCTTCCCTCATAGCCTCAGCTTCATCCAGAAGGATGTCCAATCTAATTAGCATATTATGCTTTAATTATTATAGATATGGTCATATTTTAGAAGATAAAAGATTATACTTTCTATATTTTTATTTTTTCTTGGTACTTTTTCAAAAACAATGACCCTGAAAACAAGAAAAAATAAACAAACAAAAATCTCAAACACCCAGAGAAACACAAACATTATGCTCAATGAATCTGGAACTCTGAATCACAGTATAGGACAAAGCACTAACAAATGCAGTGGATTGTAAACATGGACCTGGGAAGATGCCAAAAGGAACCCTGTGACTGGAGAAATGAAAAAAAACTGATTAAGCACAGTTCTCCAAAGTAAACGCTACACCTAAGAGGCAAACCCATCAACCAGCAATGTCAGGATGGGGACATGGGTGCCTGTGCTTTTCGTGAAAGGCAGTCAGGGCTGAACAAGGAACCACAGAAACCAGCTGCATTTGCAGGTTGTCTTTCTGTCAGTCAGGCAGCCTAGTGGAGAGAGGCTACCTTGTGAACAGCTCAAAAGTTGCTGATCTCTATTATCAGATCAAGAAATAAAGGGAGAGAGTAAAAATAGCCAGCATTAGGGACATATGGGAATATATCATACCAACATTGGAAAGATAAAAGGAAGCACAGTGGATTTTTAAGGCAGTGAAAATACTTGTGTAATATAATCCTATCTAATAAAAAAGTAATATGCAAATTGACCATACATCCAATCAAGCCACACCCACAAGCCATGCCCACCAGCCAATCAGGAGCTGGGGCGGAGCCAGCCAGTGAGCACATGGCCTGGGCCAGCAGGGGGAGCCAAGGAGGCCAGCGTGTGTTGGCCTGGGTGAAGGCCCAGGCTGGGGGGGAGCAGGGTCAAGGTGGCCAGGACTCGGGGGGGGGGGGGTCGGGGCCGAGGCAGCTAGGGCTGGGGGGACAGAGCTGGTGTGGAGCCAGCCATCAGTCCCATTGCAGGGCGATGGCTGGGTGCCCAATGCCTAAAGCCTTGGCCAGAGGCTTTAGGCCTTGGGTAGGCTGGGGGTGAGCAGTCAGTAGGACATCCCCTGAGGGTTCCCAGTATGTGTGAGGAGGCAGGTTGGGCTGAGGGGTCACCCACCCCCAGTGCACAAATTTTGTGCACTGGGTCTCTAGTATCATATAATGGGTATATGTTATTATATATTTGTCCAAACCCTTAGAACAACAATTTTCAATTGGTGCGCTGCAAGAATTTCTTAAAAATATATTTTATTGATTTTTCACAGAGAGGAAGGGAGAGGGATAGAAAGTCAGAAACATTGATGGGAGAGAAACATTGATCAGCTGCCTCCTGCACACCTCCAACTGGGATGTGCCCACAGCCAAGGTACATGCTCTTGACTGGAATTGAACCTGGGACCTTTCAGTCCACAGTCCAACACTCTATCCACTGAGCCAAACTGGTTCGGCAGTGTGCTGCAAGAATTTTTAAGACATGTACTACCTATTTAGTCAAAGGCACTGACTTCTTTTCTCTTAGATTGTCAAATAAAAAAATGACAACAGCCAACACAGTGTGAATGTAACCATAAATACATGTCATATAATAGAATTGTATATTATTGGTCATGTAACATAATAAGGTTTAATTTCATGGGTTAATTCTGATTATGAGAAATCTTTCTCTGAGAAATTGTTATATACAAGTATAGGCGCCTGATTTTTTTTTTTTAAAAAGTCATTTTGGAGCCAAAGGGTAGCTAATTAATATTGCTAAATATATATATATATATATTTATATATATATAATTTTTTTGTTGATCTGACAAAAAATAGATATAACTTTGATGGATTTCCAAATATATTTATAATGTATTTTTTGTTGTGCCACAGAAGATTATTAATTAGTTTGTGTTTTATGGAATTAAACATATTGAAAATCACTTCCTTAGAATGTACAACACCAAGAGGGAACCCTAATGTCTTATAAGACATCAAAACACACACACACACAAATCAAAAGTGTAAGATATACTACTTGAATATATACAGTAATTTGATATATAATTAAGATAAAATTTCAAATCATTGGGAAGTGATAGATTTGCTATTTTGATTGGCAAAGATTAAAGGTAACTAACATCCAATGTTAGAGAAGATGTGGAGAAATGTGTAGATATGTAAACTGGCATGAACTTATTGGAAAGCATTTTCTTAGGAACTCTTCTAGAAATATTCATGTGTCTTTACCCAACAATTCCACTATTAGATATCTATCCTAAAGAAATGCTTGTATCTGAGCACAAAGAGGGCTTGGAGGATTGTTTGTGATAAGAGAAGATATAGTATAACCTGAGGCTCCTCCTTATAAATAAAGTATTATAGATCTACGGTGGAATATAATGCAGCAGTTAAAATAAGTGAGATTAAAAATGGAGGATCATATGAAATGGTAAGTGGCATTTCAAGAACTAATTTTATGATGTAGGAGAGAACAATGAAATGTGACAACCTTGAGAAAGTGAGAACAGGGCAGTCCGTATAGTAACAAGAAGGTGGAATATGTGTGTACTATGCTGGGAGATGTATGAATTTGTTATGATAGGAGTATATAGAAGTTATCAGATTGCTTGAATTTTCTCAGGAGAGTAGGAAGCAATATCTTCAGCTGTGTGTGGAGATATGGAGGAGTTGTTGGAAGTTTGAAGATAAAGGAAATGTGAGAGAATGAATGGGCTAGGGGAATATAATATGACTTTCTTGCCATATAGTCATAGAATAAACATCTATTTCAGAGAATTGGCCTGAATGAATCAAAATAGGATTTCCTTTTTCTCTAGAGAAACAAAACTTTTAGCTTTCCTGAGTCCCTTTGTTTTGTTTTGGCGAAAACAACCCCAAAGTAACCTGCAGTTCTAACTTGGAGGACATGACCCTCTAGTTAAGAAGAGAATCCAGTGTTCTTCATGTTTTCTGTCCAGTGCTTAGGAAGCACAAAGCATTCCAAGTGACTTGACTCGTTAGACAGGATATCCAGCGTTTTAGACGAAAGTTTATGTGTTGACTAACCTCAAGCCACACTGCTGTGATAACAGAGGCACTGCCCTAAATGGGAAATGGCAACATCTGATCCTTCAGACTAAAGTCTCAGCAAGGCGTCATTGGCAAGGCGAGATGAGATTAAGTGCTGTTGTTACACACTCTGTTCTGCCCGAAGTAGCCTGATGGACAGAATTACTTAAAGTAATTAAATAAGGTGAGATGTTTCCAGACCTGTCCAGCACAGCCTGCCTCTTGAGGTCCTTGGTAGCAGTGACCTCCTTCATGACCACTGTGACTTGATCCCTCCCCCACTCAGCAATCATATTAGGATGTCCTTGATAATGGACAATGACTAAGCCATCAATTTGTTTTGGCTTGTTTAAGATTGGGGTTAGAGTTGTGCTGAAAAATGAAAACTGAAATATTTTGAGACTGGGTAGCAGTTTTCAATACATTCATTAAAGTTTCAAAGAAACAGTGGTTTCAAAAAAGCTCAGTTCCCCCTGGATTACACAGTCAAGACCACTTTAAGTGAGTAAACAGGCAACTTTGTTATATCTATGGTTGATCTCTAAGTTTTCTGTAATAATCTAATCCTTTTAGCTGATATTTTTGCTGCTATATAACTTACTGACTTGATCTCTCCTTTTTTTTTCTAAGGAGTTATGTTAGTCTGAGTGCCCTGAGAAGCAGATGCCATGATGGTATTATATGTGCAAAGGATTTACTAGGGAAATATCTGTAAGGGGTAAAGAGGAAGGAGGTGGAGGAGGTTGGGAACATTGTCAGAATGCCATGCAGGTCTGACTGCTGTGGAGGAGAGGGAAGGAAAAAATCTTAGACTGTGGTGCAGGTCTAAGAAAGTTTCGATAAGGCTGATGGGGAGTCTAGAGCCAAAGTGTCCCATCAGAGGAGCCCTTGCCTCTCTCCCAGGAACAGGCCTGCTTTAGTATACTTGTCAGGCTCCGGGATTCATGTAGAGTCATTGGTGGGAAGCATGCCTCAGCTCCAACACAGAGATGGATTTCAGGATGCAATAGTGGGCTGACAGTAGTTGCAGTACTGTATTGGTCTGCTTCGCTGCCCTACCAATATACCACGAACTGACTAGCTTAAACAACAGAATTTTATTTCTCATGGTTCTGGAGGCTGGGAAGTCCAAAATAAGGCACTGTCAAGGTAGGTCTCATCCTGAGGCCTCTTCTCTTGGCTTGCAGGCAGCTGTCATCTAACTGTTTGCTCAGATGATCTGGTCTTTGTGTGGAGAGAAAGAGAGAGAGCTCTCTTATGTCTCTTTTCATGAAGACACTGTCAGATCAGGACCCCACCTTATGATCTCACTTAAACTTCATTATTTCCTTAGAGGCCCTGTCTCCAAAAACAACTATATTGGGGATAGGATTTCAGTATATGAAGTCTGAGGAAATACAAGCATTCAGCCCATAATAACCACTCACATTTGGAAATTTGTAAGATGCATTTTTTTTTAAAAAATGTCTTATTTGTAGCATAATATACAGGAAATTACATAGATTTTTTTAACTCTTAATTATTTAATGCTAAGAGAACTTGATTGAAGTATAATCTATATACAATATAATGTACACATTTTAAGTGTACAAGGTTTTTAACAAGTGTTTACTGTCATTTACCCTTGTCACAATATAGAATATTAGAGACCCAGTGCATAAAATTTGTGTAAGAGTGGGTGTGTCCCTCAGCCCAGCCTGCACCCTCTCCAATCTGAGATCCCTCTCACAATCCACGACAGCTGGCTTCCAACTGCTCACCTGCCTGGCAGCCTGATCACCCCCTAACCACTCCCCTGCCAGCCTGGTCAACACCTAACTGCTTCCCTGCCAGCCCAATTGCCCCTAACTGCCCTCCCCTACAGACCTGGTCCCCCCCCAACTGTTCTCCCCTGCCAGCACAGTCATCCCTAACTGCCCTTTTCTGCCTGCCTAGTCACCTCCTACTGCCCTCCCCTGCTGGCCTGATTGCCCACAACTGCCCTCCCCTGCTGGCCATCTTGTGGCAGCCATCTTGTGTCCACATGGGAGTGACCATCTTGTGTGTTGGAGTGATGGTCAATTTGCATATTACCTCTTTTTTTTAGAATAAATCTTTATTGTGCAGATTATTACAGATGTTCCTCTTTCCCCCGCATAGCTCCCCTCCACCAGATTCTCCCCCCATGCCCCATACCCTTACCCCCGACCACTGTCCTCATCCGTAGGTATATGATTTTTTGTCCAATCTCTTCCTGCATCCCTCACACCCCTTTCCCCCTAAGAATTGTCAGTCCATTCCCTTTCTGTGCCCCTGATTCTATTAAATTCACCAGTTTATTCTGTCCATCATATTTTTTATTCACTTGATTTTTATATTCCATTGTTGATAGATATGTATTTGTTGTCACTTTTGTTGTTCATAATTTTTATCTTTACTTTTTTCTTCTTCCTCTTCTTAAAGAATACCCTTCAACATTTCATATAATCCTGGTTTTGTTTTATCTCTTTATTATATAGGATACCCATCACTCCAGGATGGGGGGGTGTCGACCACAGTACCCCAGTAAAGATTCTGGACACCAAAGTTTAGATGACCTTCTCTGGTTATAAGTAGTACTTCATGGAAATGTAGAGGGGAAAGGTGATAGGCAGCTCTAGTAGTGATGATAAGGGGTGAAAATTTTAAGGATGTTGTTCAGGAGATGCTTCTCTTGCAAGGTGGCCTCACCATCTATAAGGGGCCTTCTAACAATTACAGGTGCATTAAGCAATGCTGGTGTACTGCTTAAAGCTGATTTTCAGTCATAATGAGTTTGGGTGCCTGCATCTCTCAGACATCTCATCCTTTTGACACTGATGGGTATGTGGAATCCCCAAGCAACTAAGTTAGGGGAAATAATATTGTCCTTTTATGTTGTAATAACACAACCAAAACTTTCCCTAAAGAACCAATAACAGTTCTTACGGGAAACTTTGCTGTCTTCTATATTAATATTTAATGGATGGAAAGATGCATTTGTTGGTGTTATTGAGATTCTCAGAAATAGAGATTCATTTATTCATTCAATATTTTATCTTATCTATTTCTTTAATAAATATTTATTGAGCACCTATTATGTGCTATGTTTTCTTTTTTATATATATTTTAATCTTTATTGTTCAGTTTATTAATTACAATGTTCCCCTTTTTTCCCTCTATAGCTCCCCTCTACCTGGTACCCATCTCACCCTCTGCCCTTACCTCCTCCCCTCACTGTCTTCTTCCATAGGTACTTGATTTTTGTCCAGTCTCTTGCTACACCCCTTTTCTCCCCAAGAATTGTCAGTCCATTCCCTCTCTATGCCCATGATTCTATTATATTTACCAGTTTATCCTGTTCATCAGATTTTTAATTCAGTTGATTTTTAGAAATTTGTTGATAGATGTGTATTTGTTGTTCATAATTTTTATTTTTACCTTTTTCTTCTTCCTCTTCTTAAAGAATACCTTTCAGCATTTCATATAATGTTGGTTTGGTGGTGATGAACTCCTTTAGCTTTTTCTTATCTGCAAAGCACTTTATCTGACCTTCAATTCTGAATGATAGCTTTGCTGGGTAGAGTAATCTTAGTTGTAGAGTCTTGCTATTCATTGCTTTGAATATTTTTGCCACTCCCATCTGGCCTGCATCGTTTCTGTTGAGAAATCCACTGACAATCGTATGGGTGCTCCCTTATAGGTAACTAACTGTTTTTCTCTTGCTGCTTTTAATATTCTCTCTTTATCTTTTGCTCTTGGCATTTTAATTATGATGTGTCTTGGTGTGGTCCTCTTTGGATTCCTATATATTGGGGTTCAGTGCGCTTCTTGGACTTTTAAGTCAATTTCTTTCTCCAGGTGTGGGAAGTTTTCAGTCACTATTTCTTCAAATAGGTTTTCATTATCTTGCTCTCTCTCTTTTTCTGGCACCCCTATAATTCGGATGTTAGTATGCTTGAGGTTGTCCCAGAGGCCCCTTACACTATCTTCAATTTTTTGGATTTGTTTTGCTTCTTGCTTTTCCGGCTGAGTGGATTTTGCTTCTTTGTATTTCAAATATTTAACTTGATTCTTGCGGTCCTCTAGACTGCTTTTAGGTCTTCGTGTAATATTTTTTATTTCAGTCAGTGTATGTTTAATTTCTAGTTGGTCCTTTTCATATCCTCGAGGGTCTCGTTCATATCCAAGGTCTCGTTCATATCCTTGAAGGTCTTGTTCATATCCTGGAAAGTCTCATTAAGTTCATTGGCCTTTTCTAGGAGCCTCTTTAAAAACCTTATAACCATGGTTTTGAACTCTATGTCCGGTCATTTTTTTCCCCTACATTTCTTTCACATATGATTTCTTTCCATGTCTCTGCATTTTGACTGCTTCCCTGAGTTGGTCAATTAGCTTTGTGTGGTAGATGTTCTCTAGGGGACAGTAGCTCAGCCTCCCCAGTTACCTGAGGTGGATACTCTTGGTGCAGCCCTTTATGGGTTGCATAGACTTGTTGAAGTTAAGCCTAGATTATTGTTGTTAGCACTAGGAGAGTTTGACTTCCAGACCAATTGGCTGTGAGGATCAACTGTGCTCAGGTTGGATGGGCAGAGTCTCCAGGCTGAGCAGGCAGCCTTGATTTCCAGTCAGCTCCATCCTATGTGACACCTGGGTCTCTGTGCGGGGTGGTAATGGCTGCACGCACCTCTGAGAGAAAGCTGCCACTGAGCTTTACCCACTGTCAGACAATTCAGCCTCTCCCCAAATGAGTCTGCACACCCAAAGTCTCACCAAGGGTTTTAAATGATGCAGTTTGGTGGTTTCCCTTCTTCCTTTTTTTTTCTCCCAAACTAGAAAGCAAGTCACAAGTCCTCTCTACACACTCATGCGCTTCTGCAGTTCCCAAGTTTACATGCCCTCTCTGCATGCTCGCAGACCTCTGCAGTGCCCGAGTTTCAGTGAGCTTCCTCCAGTTTCACCCCATATGAGTGTGGGTTCCCCGGACCTCACCCAGAACTGGGGAGTCAGTGCAGTGGGACACCTTTGTCTCCCTCACTGTTCAAGAAAACCAGCCAGGTATCCAGCCGCCTGCCCTATCCACTCACACATGCATGGCTCCAAACCTCTGACTTGGTGCATATCCTCAACTCTGCCCTCTGCTGCTCCTCTGAGTCACAGTGTCCTATCTTTACTTTTATTTGTGAAATTTCCACTCAGCCAGCTTTCTGGTGATTCTGGATGATGTTCGTTCTGTTGTTAGGTTGTAGTTTTGAAATGATTGTGTGGGGCAGTAAGATAAGTGTTTACCTATGCTGCCATCTTGGTTCCCCCATTCACGTGCTGTGTTTTCAATTAGTTACTCAGGGAAACACAAATGAAAAGGAACTTCAGGGTTTCACAGTCAGGAGTAAAGGAGGCAGAACTGCTCCTATTGTATCAAGAACAACTATGAAATGGTGTTGGGCTAGAGAGACAGGAAAAAATAGAGTAGCTTAGAGTGGCACAGGGTTAATAAAATAGCTATCAGATGTGAGAAGGGCTATAATGGTGCAACCTACAAAATCTTACTGTGGTTCAATGAAGGAAGAAATAATTCTCTGAAGGATCTTGCCTAGATTTCACACAGAGTTCACATTTTACCCTCTTATTAATTCTTTTCTTTCAAAATGCTTTGAAAACATTTAAAGATTAATAAAATCAAATAGAACCAAAAGTACTATAACCCTAAACAGTAATCTCTTATAGCAGTCACATCTCCTACTCCCATTGCATTCCCTAGAGGCAAACATTTTAGCTATCTCAGCTATTTTATTTTGTATTGATCTAGGTACTTCTTAAGATTATGCTTATAGAGAACCAAGATGGCGGCATAGGTAAAACACCTATCTTGCCGTCATGCTCAGCAATTTCAAAACTACAACTTAATGAAAGAACAAACACCTTCCAGAATCACTAGAAAGCTGGCCGAGTGAAAATTCCACAAATAAAAGTGAAGATAAGACACTGTGATTCCGAGGAGCGGCAGCAGACAGTGTTAAAAGATTCGCACAGAGAGAGGTTTGGAGCTCGCGCCAGCAGAGAGGGCAGGTGGCTGAAAACCAGCCAGTTTTCGAACGGGGAGACAAAGACGTCTCACTGGACTGATTCTCCAGCTCTGGGCAAAGTCCAGGGAACCCACTATCATACGGGGTGAAAACTGGGCAGTGGGAGGGCACACGGAAGCTCAGGTGCTGCCCAGTCTCCCAGCTTGTGGAGAAGGTAGCTTGCGCGAACAGCTCAGGTGCGTGACCACGCAGAGAGCGCTCTGCGACTTGCTCTCTCATTCGGAAAACCATCAGTCTGCTTTGTTTTACAACCCTGGGTGAGACATTGGGTGTGCAGACTCATTTGGGGAGAGTCTGAATTCCCCAGGAGCCGGTGGAGCTCCACAGTGGCTCTCTCTCAGAGGTGCTGGCAGCCATTGCCCCCAGCACAGAGTCCCTGGGGCCACATAGGGCGGAGCTAACACTGTCTGCTTGGCCCGGAGACTCCGCCCATCCAACCTGAGCACAGCTGAACTTCACAGACAATTGGCCTGGAGGTCAACCCCTCCAAGTGCTAACAGCGATTAACCTGAGCTTAACTTCAGCAAGACTGTGCAACCCATATCCACCTCAGGTAACTGAGGAGGTTGAGCCATTGTCCCTAGTAGGAAGTCTACCACACAAAGCTAATTGACCAACTCAGGGAAGCAGCCACCATGCAGAGACATGGAAAGAAATCAGATGTGAAAGAAATGGAGGAAAAAAAAATGGCTGGACATGGAATTCAAAACCACGGTTATAGGGCTTCTCAAGAGGCTCCAACAAAAGGTCGAGGCCTATAAGGAAATAAGTGAGACCTCAAAGGAAATGATCAAGACCAACGTGGAAATGAATGAGTCCTACAAGGAAATGAAGGAGACCCTCAAGGATATAAAGGAGACTCTCAAGGATATGAAAAAGGACCAACCAGAAATTAAGCATACACTAACTGAAATAAAAAATATTATACAAAGATCTAAAAGTGCTCTGGAGCACCCTAAGAACCAAGTTCAAGATTTGAAATACAAAGAGGTAAAATCCACTCAGCTGGAAAGAAAGCAAGAAACCAAAAGAATCCAAAAAATTGAAGATAGTGTAAGGGGCCTCTGGGACAACCTCAAGCATACAAACATCTGAATTATAGGGGTGCCAGAAAAAGAGAGAGAGCAAGACAATGAAAACCTATTTGAAGAAATTGTGACCGAAAACTTCCCACACCTGGTGAAAGAAATTGACTTAAGAGCCCAAGAAGCGCACTGAACCCCAATATATAGGAACCCTAAGAGGACCACACCAAGGCACGTCATAATTAAAATGCCAAGAGCAAAAGACAAAGAGAGAATATTAAAAGCAGCAAGAGAGAAACTGTTGGTTACCTATAAGGGAGCACCCATATGATTGTCAGCAGATTTCTCAACAGAAACGATGCAGGCCAGATGGGAGTGGCAAGAAATATTCAAAGTGATGAACAGCAAGAATCTACAACCAAGATTACTCTATCCAGCAAAGCTATCATTCAGAATTAAAGGCCAGATAAAGTGCTTCACAGATAAGAAAAAGTTAAAGGAGTTCATCACCACCAAACCAATATTATATGAAATGCTGAAAGATATTCTTTAAGAAGAGGAAGAAGAAAAAGATAAAAGTGTAAATTATGAACAACAAATACACATCTATCAACAAATGAATCTAAAAATCATGTAAATTAATAAGCTGATGAACAGGATATACTGGTGAATGTAACAGAATCACGGACATAGAATGGGAATGGACTGACAACTCTTGGGGAAAAAGGGGGTGTGGGAAGTGCAGCAAGAGACTGGACAATAATCATGCAACTATGGGAGAGGGCAGTGGACGGGGGTGAGGGCGGAGGGTGGGATGGGTACCAGGTGGAGGGGAACTATAGGGGGAAAAAAAGGGAACAATGTAATTAATAAACTGAACAATAAAGATAAAAAGATTATGCTTATAATGATACTTCTTGATTTTTTTTATCATGTTGACATTATCTATTTATTGATTTTCTATTAAGGTAGATGAGAATTTTATCCTTTTAAACGTCATTTACTTTCTATTCTCTGTCCTTCCAAAAAACTTAAGTCAACAGTGCTTACCTTGTTATTATCATGTAAATATTGTCCTCTTTTCAATTTTTAAATATGCAATTACAGTATTAACTGTAGTCATCATGCATCTCCATGATTTATTTTATAGCTAGAAGTTTGTACCTTTTGACTCCCTTCACCCATTTCACTCACCACTCTCAATCCTTGCCTCTAACAACCACCAATCTGTTCTTTATACTAGGTGTACCGTTTAATAATAGCAGATTTTGCACTCAAAGAAAACATTATAATTTCAAGAGAAACATCAAAAGTGCTTTATTCAAAATAATGTCCATCGCTCGTTACACATTTCCCCATCTTTCAGGTAATTTGTGGATACCGTCTCAATAGAACTTTTCTTGTTTTAAGGCAAACCATTCAAGAGACCCAATTTTTCACTTCTTTGTATGTTTTGAAGTGCTGCTCAGAAAGTGCATGTGCCATTGATTGGAACAAGTGTTAATCTGGAGGAGCAAGATCTGGTGAATATGGTGGGTGGGTTAATACTTCCCAGGCAAGATCTTTTAACATATCTTTAACTGGTTTTGAAGTGTGTGATGGTGCGTTATCATGAAGCAAAATTACTTTGCCATGTCTTCTGGCACATTCTGGTTGTTTCACAATCAAAGCATGGTTCAAATTGATTATTTGTTGTTGGTAATGATCAGTATTAATGGTTTCACCTGGTTTTAGAAGCTGATAATACACCATACCTTCCTGATCCCACCAAACACAGAACATTGTCTTTTCTCCAAAGCGATTTGGCCTTGCAGTCATTGTTGATTCTCAATGTGCTTTCCTCTTTTCTTCTAGTTGTAGAATTTCCACTCAGCCAGCCCTCCTGTGGTTCTGGATGGTGTCCATTTTATCTTTTAGTTGTAGTTTTGATACTGTTGTATGAGGCAGCAGTTTAGGTGTTTACCAATGCTGCCATCTTGGTTTCTCCCATTCTTGGCTATTTTAAATGAGTTTGCAGTAAACACATGGGTACGGATATCTTTTCAAGTTAGTGTTTTTGTTTTCTTTGTTATTTACTCAAAATTGAATTTTTAGATAATATGGTAGCTCCATTTTTAATTCTTTGAGGAACCTCCACACTGTTTTCCACTGTGGTTGCTCCAATTTACATTCCCTCCAAAAGTACACAAGTGTTTCCTCTTCTCCATATCCTCGCCAACACTTGTTGTTTCTTATATTTTTGACTATAGGTTTGATGCATGAAGATTTGTGCAAGAATGGGCCTTCTTTCCCCTGGCTGCTGGCATCGCCTTCGCTCTGGCTGGAGCTGTCTTTCTGCCTTCGCTTGCTGCCCAGAGGCACAGAGCAGTCGAGGTGGTGTGGAACCCCTGCGTCCTGCCCCTCCTCAGGCAGCTCAGTGCCTATGTATGCAATTAACCTGCCACCTTTATTGGGTTATTTGCATACCCATTCCTGATTGGCTTGTAGACATCATGAAGGTATGGTCAATTAGCATGTTACTCTTAATATGTAAACTAGTGGCCTGGTGCACAAAATTCGTGCACGGAGGGAGGTTCCCTTAGCCCAGCCTGCAATCAGGGACCCCTTTGGGGATGTGTGACCCCTAACCACCTCTGCATACCTGCCTAGTCGCCCCTAAGTGCTCCCCTGCTGGCCTGATTGATCCTAACTGCCTCTGCCTTGCCTCACACCTGGAACCCAGGCTTTCCTCCCTCTGGCCAGCTATAGGCACCCAGGACCTGGGCCAGCTTCACTCAGGCCGGCCACAGCCACAGGCACCCACAGGCACCCAGGATCATGGGGCATGCTGCCTAACCCCAGGGCTGGAAAGGGCCCCAGCCCCTCTATGTGCCTGCCTGGTCGAGTCCCACCACTTTGACTGCCGTGGCTTAAAGAACTTTGCCATATATATTCTCCCCAGCCTCTTGGGGAGAGGAGGTGAGCTGAGAAACTGGAGATGCTGTAGCCCAGCTGAGGGCATGCCTTCCTCAGCATCTCCAGAAACCGGAGCCCCTGGTTGGAAGGCTCCTGGCTCCAATCCTGGCCTGAGGAGGCAGGGAGCCTCAGAGTGTGCATGGTGCTTGGGGAAAGGGTGACCTTACTGGACTTGCACACACTGCCACTGACAACGGCATGAGGTCATGGAGACTGAAGGAGCAGAGAAATGCATCCAGAACTGGGGGGTCCCGCGCCAACCCAGCAGGTGGGCGCCTCTCCGACAGCACACCTCTCAGACAGTGTGCCCCGCAGCCCCAGGCGGCCCTCCCGCAGCTGTCCTGCCCCTTCATGGGGCCCCCACCTGGGGAGCGTGCACACACTGCACCGCTGCTGCTGTTGCCTCCGGCCCCTCTGCAGGCCTGGCCTGGGGAGTGCATGCTGCACTGTGGCCACGCCCCCACAGGCCTCGCCTCCTGTCCTGCTGGCCATGCCCCCTGCTCCTATTGGCTGGTAGCATAGCCAATCAGGAGCCAAGGTATGGTCAAATTTACTCTTTTATTAGATAGGATAATAGCTATTCTAACAATTGTGATATGTAAAAATCTTGACTCCAGTGGAAAGCAACTGGTTATTGCTTTAAGAATAGACCTATTTTTCATCTATATGTAAATTCATTTTATTTGTCCTTATGTATGGTACCTTGAGTTTCTCTTTGAACCATTCAAAACACATACCATATTTTTCTGTGTATAAGATGCCCCCATGTATAAGAAGCCCCCCCACTTTTCCAACCCCAAATTAAGAAATCAATATATTAAACATAAAACAGAACACATTTTTATTTAGTAATTACCACAGTTAATGTTTACATACCAGTACTATGATATTATGCAGTTTATCACTTTATTCAGCCTCTGTTGATCGTTGCTGCCTTCTTCATCACTATTAGTTCCAGACATATCTATTTCTTCAACTTCTATTGTATCACTGCTATCTTCTGAGTCACTGTCTATATATGTGAGCTCATCCTCATGAACTGGTGACATTTTCTGAGCTAACTTTATTCATGATCTCATGGGAAACTATTTTCTCCTCATGAAATTGAAGCACTGTTTTGCCTTTCCTGTTTTCTCCACTCTCTGATCATACACACAGTGGGAGGAGGTCTAATTGTCTCTCTGCAGCTCTATTTCCATGCTCTTTTTCATAGCTGATTATATTCAGTTTGAATTTGCAGAGTAAGACAATCACTTACTGGTATTTATCTTTTTAATTTTTGACATCTTTATGGTCTCAGAATGCTCTGATCTTGTTGCATCTACTCACTCTCTACCTCCACCTGCAATTATGGCATTGGCTGATGCCAGTAACAATAAGGCTTGTGATTAGAGGAAGCCTGTTTGACAAGGTATGAGCAGCTACGCACCTGTGTGGCTCTGTCCTTGGCAGACTTCCATGTATAAGATGCCCCTCGATTTTCAGTCTAGTGATTTTAGAAAAAAATAGCTTCTTATACATGGAAAAATATGATACTCATTCCCTCATGAATTAATGAGTTATACCTTTGACAGTTGTACATTTTATATCTGCATGAGAGTCACGACTACATCTTCTATCAAAAATCCTATCTAATAAAAGGGTAATATGCAAATTAACTGTCACTCTGTCACAAAGATGGTGGTGCCATAGCCACCCAGTCCTCTCAGCCCCACTGGAATCCCCCAGTCCCTGGGGGGAGGGGGTACCACTGAGAGCAGGCAGTGTGAGCAGCCTGGCAAAATGCTTGTGTCATCCCTCCAGCGATGAGGCAAGGGTTCTGCATCTGGCTTCGGATGGGCCTCTGGGCCACAGAGAGCCTCTGGGCGGTGGGCATGGAGTGGCCAGGCCCTGCAGAGAGCTACTGGTGCATGGATTTGTGCACAGGGCTACTAGTAACTTATGATAGTCTTGGAGGTCATTCACTGAGGGATGGAGTCACCTGTCAGCCAGCTAACCTGTGTTGCATCTTCAGCCACTAGGTCTTTTTTTGGCTTGCAGAGGTAAATCTCAAGAAGCAACAGAACCTCAATTTTGCCTAATCTCCATTTCTCTAGTTTTTTTCCTTCCCTACTAATTTTAGTTAAATTTTTTTTTTAGTTTGCAGATGGAAAACTCTTCCCCATTGAAGAGCTTTGTTTGGGAATTTGAATTTATGATCTGACTAGTTGCTGATCTTTCTAAATGGGATATAGAGATCTATTTTCTATTGAGTGAGAGACAACAGAGAATCTGGATTGCTTGCCCTTTGTTTATATGTCATCATATTTATTTTGAATTCAAATCAATTAAGAATTTTATAGTCACCAAGAAGTACAACTTGTTGGCAGGTAGTGGAAACCAATCAGTCAGTCCATGTGTAACACCTCCATCCTAGTCCACGGGTGACTTGGCCCAATAAAAGGAAGCATTCTACTCCCTCACCCAGTGATTGATTCAGCAGTGGCCATGTGATCCAACAAGGAGCAATAAGACTTTTCCAGAGAGTCTTGTGAAAGAGGCAATACATTTTCAGCTGCACTTGCACATAAAGAATCTCACTTTGAACTTGCTGGCAGGTTATGTGATAATGAAGAATCACATAAGGAGAGAGTCAAGATAGAGGGAAAAGTGAATCCCAAGGACATTAATTGAGCTCCTAGAACAGCTCTACAGTCAGAATACAGCCCTAGTCCCAGACTTATCAATCCTTTCACTTCTGTTCTTTAAAACCGTTGCATTGTATTTTCTGTTATTTGTATTCAAATGACACCTCACAATAAAAGGGGTTTTTCATTCTTGTCACCTTCTTCTGTCCTAGCCTACCAAGTACATGTTTATCTCTCTGTGCCTCCATTTACTCTTCTTTTTTTAAAAAAAGATAAACAAATTTATTACTTCAAAGAGTTGTAAATATTAAATGATATTATTTAGAAAGCATAAATTTGTTCAATAATGCTGAGGTGAGAGAAGCATCATATGGCTTAGGTTTTCAGATTTGAATTAGTTTAGACTCTGCAACTCTATTTACTAGAATGAGAAGCCTCCCCATGCCAGGCAATATTATGGGCAATATTATGAGCACATCTCCATAGTTCTTTTTCTCTTTAGCAAGGGATAACCTTGAATAAAATACATAAAAATGACCTGAACTTTGGCCCATGATTGTTGTTATTGGAAGCTTTTATTGAAAACCTGTATGGTCCACTACAAGGTGAGTGGTGCTACCACCTCTGTGCCAAGTGTGCAGCCCCCAAAACTATGATGATTATTGGTTATTTCCTCTAGCAAACACACCAGCTCAACCCATGAGAAGTCCCACTGCATCAGGAATTGATTCTAAATTGCGGGACACTGGTACACTTGTTGAGCACATCTCCATAATTCTTTCCTCAAACCTCTGGAGCCCCTAATAACCTTCAGCAGCTCCTCCTCTCAACCAAGCACCAATATCAACACTCATCACTTTTCTCTCAGGAACACTCAGCTGACTTCCTCTCCCTTATGAAAGCCTGGGTAGTGATGTATGACAGGTGTCTAGCCACTCACGCATTTTCATTGCTGTGGCATTAGTTGTAGGATGTAAGATATGGTGTTATGTAACTCCAGAAAACTTTTAGTTCCTTTGTGTCTCATCTCATTCAACCTGCTGTATGTATATGAAAGTGCAATCAATACACCGATGAGGTTTTATTACTGTCATCATTAAAGTGTTCTATAAATATATTCTCTTCAAGGATATTATTCTGCTATACTGGGACTTCATGTTTCTCACATGCCTAGGGTAGAAGTTCTAGCAGCTGTCTGGCATTATTTTTTTCTTGTGGATAAATAAGGCCATCTGAATAAATATTGTAATTAGGACCATAATGACACATTTTGATTGCTTTTAATAAATAACAACAACCAGATTGTCTCATAGATGTGACACTAATGATCATTAATGGCAAAACTGTTAGATTTACATCAGAAATTCTTGGCTGAGGATTGTGAGAGTGCAAACTACAATGCTATCAAAGCAGAAAATAAATATAAAACATTCTGCAATTGCCTTGTTATCTTAGGATAATCTTCAGAAATTTATAACAGAAAAATGCAAGAAACTAGAAGCTGGTATAGCCTCACAGTTATTTTGTGCAGAATTATGGGTAAAATTGAGATTAAAAGGAACAAGGCTGGAACATTCTTAAGTCTTGGCTCTGCTCAGTCTTCAGTTTTAGAAAGTGTTAGTAAAATCTGGTCAAAAATAAAGAGTTGACATTTATAAGCTGATAGACTCTGAAACCTTTTAGTTCACTTAAAACTTTAGGATCATAGAATTTTACCTTTTATTTTATTTTTTAAAATATATTTTAATATTTTTTACTGATTTCAGGGAAAGGAAGAGAGAGGGAGAGAGATAGAAATAGCAGTGATGAAAGAGAATCATCGATTGGCTGCCTCCTGCATGTCCTCACTGGGAATTGAGCCAGCAACTGGGCATGTGCCTTGACTGGGAATCAAACTGTGATCTCCTAGTTTATGATTGAGGCTCAGCCACACTGGCCAGGCAGAATTTTGCTTTTTAAATTACAAATTAGTCAAATAAAGATGGCTCATGTTGACATAATAGCACTGTGACTCACTACTCTCTGTGATTACATCATGTTGCCATTTTACTTTTACACAAGTTTAAAAGATGCCAACACCTTCATTTATTTGCAACTTGCCCTTCCATTGTCCTTTGTAAAAATTAATCTTCCCATTTCTTTCATCTTATTGAGTTATTGATTCTGAACAAGTTCTTTATAAACTCAAAGTTTGTTATAGCTTTTAAAAAACATAAGAAGAAATTGGTTTTTTATTAAAACTGCTAAAGGCCAGTTCTGTAAGAGTTCCTTCCCATGAAGTCTCATGGTGACACTGCTCAGGAGGTGCCAAGGAGAAGGTGAATCTGAGCTGCCGCCAGCTGCTAGCAGTGGCACATGCCGTGGAGCTTCAGCAACATGACACCATTCTGCTTATTGAGACAAACTACTCCCTTTCCTCTGGACAGAGTAGGCTTTGGCAACACTGGGAAGTTAGCTATGTGTCTCCAGGTCTCTATCCTCACCCTTCATTTATATCACCATCACATGTGGAAGGAGCATCTTATACTATGCCATGCCTATATAAAGTCCCCTTTCTGCCAGCCAGGACAGCCCACCTGGGTCTGTGCCTTCATTTATCCTATTCTGTGCATGCTGACCATGTGTCAGTCATTGTCATCACCTCATGTTTTTTTCTGGGTAAAGAAAAAGTGACATTGAGTTTGGTTTTGAGGAATAAGCCAAAACGACAAGGTAAAGATATAAAGAGGTTGCTCTAGTTCAGAGGTGGATAACCTTTTTTCTGTCAAAGGCTGTTTGAATATTTATAACATCCTTATAGAACCATACAAAATTAGCAATTTAATAATTACCTCGCTATATGTGGTCGAACATTTAATTAACGTACCCGGAATGCTTTGGCAGGACCAGACCAGATTATTTCACAGGCCTTAAAAAGACTCATGGGCCAGATGTTCACCATCCCTGCAGCTGGAGGGAAAGCATGAAAAAGCCATGGAAGATTTTTGGCTTCCTGACTTATTTAGGGAAAGGCAAATAGTCTGATGTGACCAGAAGCAGGTTGTGTGGCATATGGAGGAGGCTGGTTTGGAGGTAGAAGGAGGAAGAGATGGACCTGGAAGACAGATGGAAGCTGGACTATGAAGGGCTGAGAACTAATTGGAGAAGACAGAAGAGAAATCATTCTTCCTCTCCCAGCAAACATTGGACTTTGAGAGGCAACGTCTCCCCTGTGGCTGTGTCACCAAGTCTTTAACATGGTGAAAATGTTAGAGTAGTTGGAGTGAGCATGGCCAGGTTTGCGGTAGGGACTGGCAAACTACAGCCGAAAGGCCAAATCTGACCTTCTGCAGCTTTTGTACAGCCCAAGGGTCTTTAAAAATTATGTTACATTCTTAAATGGTTGATTAAAAGGCAGACATGTGAAACTTATACAAAACTCGAATTTCAGTCTCCACAAATAAATTGTTATTGAAACACAGCCATGCTCTTTTGTTATGCATTGCCTACAGGGTGGAATTAAGTAGTTGTGAAAGAAACCATGTGGCCCACAAAGCCTAAAACACTGACTGGCTGGCTCTGTTTAGAAACATTTTTCTGCGTCCTGTCCTAAGCCCTTCAAAAACAAAGGAGTAGCCTGGCTGCAGTGGCTCAGTGGTTGAGCATCGACCTATGAACCAGGACATCATGGTTTGGTTCCCCATCAGGGCACGTTCCTGGCTTGAGGGCTCAATCCCCGGTTGGGGGCATGCAGGAGGCAGCAGATAAAGGATTCTCTCTCATTATTGATTTTTCTATTTCTCCTCCTTCCTTTCTCTCTGAAATCAATAAAAGTATATTTTAAAAACAAACCAAAAAACACTCCCCCCTCAAAAAAAAAACAAAAAAAAAACCCAAAGAATTAGAATATGACTGAGGAAACCAGTCCAAGATATAGCCCTAGAAAGATATCCAAGGTTTTATGGACCTTAGTCTACAGAACACTTTAACTAAATTTACTAATTCCAGTGACTATGATTTCCCTAGCACTTATCTTCCTGTAGGATACTTGGAAGGCATAACATATCATATTTTCTCTAGTATGGCCTATGTGGATTGAAAATATGATCTCTGGGAAATCTGGAAGACTATGTTGACAGCTGTGGTTGACCTGCATGTTTAGAAGCATTCCCATATAAAGAAGAATCATATAAAGAAGGAGTATCTTCCAGAAATGAGGTTCTAAACCAATATAAATAAATTGCTGAAAGATTTTCTAACCTTTTTATAATTCATATCTCTTTATGAGAACAGTAATGCCAATTACATATTTCTCCTTCAGTGTAGGTAGTTTAAAAGTTCTTTTTATATGGTTGGCAGACATTACATTATATAATGTCTTTAAAAATTTTAAAGTAATCCTTCCTGACTCTACCAAAATTATAAGGAAAATTCATAATTGAGAATGTCTGGTTAAAGAAAGGTGAGTGAAGGACATAATCTATCAATAAGAGGGAAAAGTTGGTTGGTTGAGAGACCACAGTAGAGTTGTCACAGCGGCCTGCCTGTGGATGTATAGTATCTCAAGCAACCAGCATTCCCAGCTGAGAACTTCTGCCTCCCCTGGAATGGTGAGAATAGAGGTTTTATCAACCATGGTTCCATTAAGCAGAAAGATATTTAATACAGAGAATTAGCTGCTTATGAAAAATCAGTGGAAAAATTAATTGCAATAAAAACTAGTCCAGCTGGTATAAGGCAGAGCCAGTAGTTAGTTATTCTCAGAAATGTTTCTAAGAATGCACACGACTCAAGCAATACTATGAATTGTGGAGGCTCTGACATCCTCAGAATTTCTAACTGGAAGGTCTAAAAGCTGACAGAGTGGATCTCTTCCCAATAGTCAGAGGTCCGCTTCTTTCTTTGTCAATAGGGGCTTTCCTTAAGTACTCAGGGTTGATAGCACAGACTAGGGTTTAATGGGTTAACTTCCTGGTTTTGGGTGACTTAAGTAGTCACAAGTTTCTCTTGGCTGTTGTATACCATCTACAAGTGAAATCCGCTTTTTCCAAAAGTGAATAAAGGGCAATAATTTGGCAATGGTCTAAACTGAGAACTACTCTTTTCATTCCCCAACCTTCATTTTTAAGAGGAGGGCGTAGAGTTATATGCCAAAGCACTTGGAGCTCTAATTTTTCTGTCCTTTGTATGATGTCTTATTTATGTCTACATTGAGATCCTGTTATCAACATACCTGATTATTAATTGTCTGCTGTTCCCATCTTATAACTACTACACAATGATACATATTTTTTGGTAGAAGAATATAGATGAGAAAATATGGATGAATAAAAAAAAACAATAAATAAATGAGCATAGAACTTTTATTACATAGGGATAACTACTGTCCATGTAGGTGTTTATCTGTCTAGATGTTTCCAATGCAAAAATACGCATATATATCACTTATTATTAAGTTTGTCACAAACTATCTCTGAAGATAAGCTGTCCAGAGCCCACGATCTCCTGACTTTGCCATTCCCTTATTCTGTATGTATGTTTCCAGCTCAAAGTCCATTATGGCTACCTGAGCCCCAACCATCATACCTACCCCATCTGAAAGAATGAGGAAGGGGTAACAGCACACCCACTCCCTTAAGGGCACTTCTCATACCCCACTGGCCAGAACTTAGTTGGGGAAATATTTTCTTTATTCCAAGTGGCCTTTTGCCTATTAACCATCAGACATTTTATTAAGTAGGAAGAAAAGGGGAAACAGATACTGGTAGGGGGCAATTTTTTCTAAATACGTATAGATAAAAAAAGATTGTGTTATTTTTTGTTACTTTCCTAATGATTTTTTTCATGTAATAATATGACATTAAAGCCTTCCTAAGTCATATATATATATATATATATATATATATATATATATATATAAATGTTATTTTGATTACATTATATTACTTAACAGGTACACGCAATTTAATTATTTATTTATTGACAATGAGTTTTTTCAATTTTTTGATAGTATAAACAACCTTGTGGCAAATATTCCTGCATTTATGTACTTCTTTTCATACTTCTTTAACTATTTTGAGAATAGACTTTTTGAGTCAAATGGTAGGCACATTGTAAACATTTTTCATGTGACCTTTTAGAAAAGGTCAGTGACAGGATCCAGCTTGTAGCAGCTCATGAGAGTCAGTTGTCTGCATTTTTTTCCAACTTCATGTTCATTGATATCATATTGGTATCTTGAAATCAGCCACAGGAGGAGTATTTACACCATGGACATCAGCAAATGCTACAAGTCAGAGCTCTTTTTTATTTTTCTTCTGGAGAGCTGATTGTTAAACATTTACTAGCATACTACTGGAAAGTATGTACAAATCTTCAGTCTTAATAGTTTATGAAGACCTATTTTTTTCACCTCAAAATTTGTAACAATTCTTAAAACAGTAATAATTTCAGTTGTGATTGTATATTCCAATATTAATAACTTACAATACCCACTGTTTCCTCTGGCCTTTCTTTTCATAGCTTGTTTAGAGATTGGAAAGAATTTGAGATATATTTGGAAATATTTTGTACTCAGCCCAATCAGTATGGTCCATTAAGGACAACTAAATTGGCATGATTGTATGATAACTCCAAAGGGTGTCTGTATTCTGGAAAATTGTTATTTATAAAAACCTTTTAAATAATTGCTTTGGCACATACTGTTTTTTTCTTTTTTTATTCTTTAAAGTATTACAAATGATAGTACATATGTTTTCCTTTTTCCTCCTATTGTCCTCCCCCCCAGCCTCCCCTATCCCCCAGCTCATGCCCTCACCTGCCCCCCCGACCCCAGGGTCTTGTATCCATTGGTTATACTTATATGCATTCATACAAGTTCTTGGGTTGACTTCTTACAGCCCCTGCCTCCCTCCCTCCTCAGCCTTCCCCCTGTAGTTTGACAATCTGTTCAATGCTTATTTGCCTCTGTAGCAATCTTTTCCCCCTGTTTCTTTTCTTTAGAAAGATCTTGCATCTGCATACTGGAAATAAATATATAAGAACAAAAAATGTTTGAGTCTCATTTTCAATGTCCAACTGTTCTGAGTCCCAGTTTCAATGTCAAATAGTTCCTTATGTGTACATGTCAGCAGTGGTATCTGGATGGTGGACATATGGTGGTAATGCAAGTTCCACCCTCTCTGGTTTGGTCCTGGGCAGTCTGCAGCGATGTACAGCTGCTGACTGCTAGCATGGCAAGGTGTCATCAGTGTCTTCCATCTCTGGACTGTCTTCATGGTTGGAGAAGACCTGTCAGTTCCTCTTTTTTGCAGGAATCCATATGGTCTTGGAGTTGTTTTCTGAAAATATACAAACATATTCTCGACCAAAAGTTAATAAAGGGATCTTTTCTGTAAACTAGACTTGGGATTCTTTTTACTTTTGCCCAAATGATTTTCCTTTGGCTTATTTTGACACCATGTGTGTTTTTCATGAGGCACATATTGTTTTATTACAAGGAACATCAAACTTGGTGACTTATGGAGAGGAAAAAGAAGTGATCAAAATCTGCAAGGGGTCTTTGGCTAACTTTCCATGTTCATCCCCGGCACTCCACTTAAGCCAACAGGTGGGGTTCTTCCAGACCTTGACCCCCAACTCCCACGTAGGTAGCTGATAAACCACTCTATTAATGGGAATGTGTCACCTATGCTATAGTTTAATAAAAGTTTAGACCACTGAGTAATCTAGTTCTAAGAAGTTATAATTTTATGAGAAAGTATAAATGAAGGAGAAGCAGCTTGCATAATGAAAATGGTATTGATATGGTAATCAAGGTCTTCGTAATTCTAGGTCTTATATTGCCAGTTGGCTGTGCAAGGAATCTGAGGGCTTCCTTTATCATGTTTGTATTCCACAGGCTTGATTTGCTGATTTAACCAACTACATTGTGCTTCAGTTTCCCTCACCATTCCTTCTAGGTCTTTCCTACAAGGACCTATAAAGAGCTACTCAAGAAATTACCATATGGCCTTAGCCAGTTTTGCTCAGTGGATAGAACACTGGCCTTTGGACTGAAGAGTCCCAGTTTGATTCCCCATCCAGGGCACATGCCCAGGTTGTGGGCTCCATCCCCAGTAGGGGGCGTGCAGGAGATAGCCAATCAGTTATTCTCTCTCATCATTGATGTTTCTAAGTCTCTCTCCCTCTCCTTTCCAATCTAAAATCAATAACGAATATATCTAAAAAAAGAGAAATTACTATGTGAAAGAGTATTAGTTTTTCACCAATAAGAGCATAGGTGAAAAACTAATACCACATATGGCTAACCATATGCTCATAGACAAGTTTCAGCTTTCCCAGCAGTACAAAAGGGGTGCGGGAGGGTTGGATTCAATTTGTGAGCCCTCAAGTTCATTGATTCTGTGAAAACAGTTCACTTGCACAGCAAATGTAGTGGAATCAAAATAGCCTTAGCAACAGAAACTAAACTCTCTTGAAAGAAATGTTTGATCTAGCTTCCACAGAGTGCTCTTTGAGAACATGATGCTAAATGTTATATTTCATGTATGCTATAATCTTGTTCTCACTGGAAGAGTATTGCAATGATATGAGACTGTTTATGAGATTTTACCCTTGGGGAATGCTTGTGCCCCATGATTGTAAGGGCTATAATTCACTTACACAGAGACATCAAATGTTGTTACAAAGTCATTTGAAAATTTTTCATTATATTAACAACACCTATAAATATGTCTTTTATTAAGTAATATGAATATGAGACAAGATCAAATTCTGTCTGAGCTTCCCTTTGTACTGATTACCTATGACAGCATTTCAAATGTGTAATCTCTCACAGCTCTCTTTTCTCGTAAGTATGATTAGTTATTCACCTAATGTAAGTTGGAGGGTGCAACTGAAATAATCAGAACACCCCCAGAATATATTTTCCACCAACACTTTCAAAAACGTTTGCTACTTGATATGGAGAAATCTTTTTTCTACATTTTTATCTCCAGCATTTCCTAAAGAATATTGCAATATAAATTGGTCATTAGCATTGGCCTGAAATGGACAATGCAGTCATCAAATGTATAGTTTTCCAGGACTGCTGTAAAATCTACCACAAATGGGTGGCTTTAAACAATAGATATTTATTCTGTCACAGTTCTGGAAGCCAGAAGTCCAAAACCAACTCAGTTCCTTCTGGAGATCCTAAGGGGGAATCCGTTCCATGTTTCTCTTTTAGCTTCTGGGAGCTGCCAGAAATCCTTGGTGTTCATGGCCTGTAGACACATCACCAATCTGCCTCCATCTTCACATCACCTTCTCTGCTCTGTCTCTGTGTCTCAGATCTTCTGCCTTTCTCTTATAAGGACACTTGGCATGCGATTTAGGGCCCAAACTAAATCCAGGATGATCTCATCTCAGGATCCTTAGCTTAATTATGTCTACAAAGACACTTTCTCCAAATAAGGTCACATTTATAATAGGTCCCAGGGGTTAGAACATGGACATATATTTTTGGAAGGGGTTCACTGTTCAACCCACTATACTAAAGGAAGCCCTGACAAAAAGGGACCCAGGATAATAAATTTAGACTGGAAGGCATGATAAAAAGAAAGATTTTAAAAGGTCACATCAAGATACTAGGTTGAAATTGGGAGCAGAGCTAGGGATGGGAAAAAGAGAAGTAATTTTCATTTTACCAGATGAACATTCTGAAAGGGGAGTTGATAGTGCAGGAAGAAAACTTGGCCTCTGGGCTCTCATTGCCAATCACGTTTGTTAGTCTGACAAATCATTGGCTTTCATGCTGTTGGTACCAACAGAGAAACTGGGAAGGTGACTAGAACTGAACTATTACGTGGGTGTTGTCTTTTCTGGTTCCTCATGTGTCTATTGTTTGTTCATCAATCTTCCATTTAGCAAACATTTATTGCGGACTTAATATGTTCCAGGAACATGAGATGTTACCTCCTTCTCAAGTGCATGTTGGAATCCTCTGTCCTTGTTTGCCCTCTGCATTGGGCTGGACATTGGGTAGTTGCATGTTGTCAAATCACTCACTAAGATTACAATCAAGTAGAGTCCAAATTACCCTGAAAAACTCCTTGAAACATCTATAAAGCACACTAATGTGGTTTTCTCTGTCTGAATAAATGGTTCAGACATAACAAGCAGTCACAGAATGAAGATGAATGGAGCACACCCAGAATGATTAGCTTTCTTCTTCTAACGTTATTTCAGTTGTTTTTCCTGTTGCCAAGCTTATAGAATTAAGTTTCTGACAATTATATATTTGACTGTAGCCCAAACCACATAAATAGCAGGTAGAGATATAGCAATTGGAAACTTCTAAAACTGTGTGAGCCAGAGGTAACTATAGGGATATTGTGTTTGCTTGTTTATTTAGAAGGCACTGTTGTGCGCTGAGGGAGTCAGACAGGTCAGAGTTTGAGTACAAGTTCAACTACTTCTTTCTATGTGATAGGGAAAATTCCACAAGAGACTCATACCACCTACCAAAGGCTGGGTTGCCTCCTGGTTCATTTTAATGGTGCCACCATAAAGGACTCCTCAAAGCATTGACAACAGTTTAAATCTTTACTAATATATCAAGAAGATTCATCAAAGAGGAAGTCTTTGCATGGTATAGAGAATACTTTCTTAAAACCCCTCTCCCTCATCTCTTTTCCAATACTCTACACATCACAGAAAGCAGTTATCTAAAATTCCAACTTTAAAAAATTATGTTTTCATTGGTTTCAGAGAGATGAAGGGAGAGGGAGAGAGGGAAGAAATATCAATGATGAGAGAGAATAATTGAACAGCTGCCTTCTGCACGCCCCCTTCTGAGGGTTGAACCCTCAACCCAGGGATGTGCCCTGACTGGGAACTGAACCGTGACCTTCTGATTCATGAGTCAATGTTCAACCACTAAGCCACACAGGCTGGACTAAAATTTCAACTTTTTATCTTTTAAAATTCTGTGAATTCTCCCAAAGTTGTCTGCACTCTCGTTGTCCCCTTCTCTCTCCTTGCCCTCTGAATTTCCTGATCTGAACTTTCTGCCCTTTCAAATCAAGGAGATGGTGTTACCTTTTCTCAGTTCTCTTATCTACCTTTCCTCAATCAGATGCACAAAGCACAAAGTAAAGCTACACAGAAAATTCTGAGATTAAATTTGCATTGAGCAGTCTGACTTTGCTTTTTAGCTATATGATTTGGGGCAAGTCACACTTAACTCTCTGATCCTCCTTTTTTGTTTCTTAACAAAAAAGTAAAGTAAAGCTCACAGTACCAATTTGGTAAAAAGATGGATTGAGGAATAAATAAAATAAAATAATATATATATTCAAATTCCTAGCATAGTGCTGGCCCATTACAGGCAATCAAAAATATGCTAGCCCTCTTTTTGCTCTTTTCTCTGTAGACAGACTTCTGTGCAGAAACAAACTGTAATCAAAGGCTGCTTGATCAATATGAAATCAGATCACATGAATGAAAGCTCTGAAGGCACCATGCTAGTAACTGACTAATCCATGCTACCATGAGAATCATTTTGCAATGGCTACTACAAGCTAGGGGTCTACTTTCCACCAAAATAAAGGTAGGATAGCAGACAGTCATGAAATTTGCAGTGTCTATACATTGGATAAATTTGATTAGGCTACTTCCTGTGGTTTCTATTTTATGAAATTAGGAGTTATTATCACCAGTGGTAAATTTTACAAGATGGGAATATGTCTGTCAGCACAATGTATATTTTAGCATTGCCAATGCCATGGAATAAATACATATAGCATTAGAAGTAGTTGGTCAATTAATGGGTTTTGAATTTACTTCCATGTTGGCTTTCCCTTCAAAATGTATCTTCATTATTATTGTTGTTTCTGTTATTATTACCTTCTTCCCATCTCTTTTACTCCCTTTCTTGGTCTAAGCCATCCTCATCTTTTGCATAGAGGCCAAGAGAGACCACTAAAAGATCTACAACACTTTCTCCCTTACATAGCAGGACTGCCCTCCACATAGTAGTTCCAGTGGTTTTTATAAGAATATACATGAGGACTCTGATGGTTTCCCACCATTATTTCATCCAGAATAAAATGCTAACATCCTACCTTGCCTCAAGGGTATTGATCAGCTGGCCCTGCCTCTCTATCAGAACACATCTCCGCTTCTGCCTGATCCTGGGTGTTGCAGCCACTCTGGCCTGCCTTTTACTAGCACATTTGCTCTCCTCTGCTGAGAGTGCCTTGTTCTCCATCTTTACATGGCTGACTGCTCGTTGCTCAGGTTCTAGTTGAGACTCCTTGGCCACTTCATTTTAAGTATACCTGGCCCTCCTCAGTTATTCTCATGTCATTCTTTTTCTTCATTCCATCCATTACTTCCTGATATTTCGAATTGTTTATTTATTTAATCGATTATTGTCTGTCTTCCTCCAAATGAAGTTTCTATGAGACTGCATGCCAATATGTGTCTTCAGTGCCTAGAATAATGCCTGGAACACTATAGGAACTTAATAAATATTATCCCTAGGTACAGGGATTTGTCACAGATATGACTGAGGAAACAAGTCCTTGATTTCTTTCACCTCCTTCTAGATGTCTTTCCCTCATTTAGACTTATCCCTTTCCAAAGCTCCTGGGATCTGTGGGTCATTAGGAAGCTTCTTTATCACAAAGAGAAAGAATCCATGTTCCCTGCCCCCTCCTCCCCCTCCTTCTAGCAGCTTTCTCTACTTCAGGCTGCCTCTACTGTGTGAAAAGTTCAGCTGCCTTGGTTTTTAATTATGCAGTGTTACATGGGCATATTTGCTATGCAAATATTTGAGGAATTGAATGGCAATTAACTAATGTATATTTGAGATTATTTTAAGCTCTCTGCTTGTCTTCCTGCTTTCTTTTTCTGTGGCACGGTGATGCTGTTTCTCCATCCACATGTTTTCAGGTCTATGCTAACCTCAGGCAGAGTGCTGGAAGATACTATCCTTGAATACAATTGAAAATCACCATTTTGATCCTTTTCTAGAACTCAATGAGAGATGTCAAAGGAACCTGCATTGTTTTTCAATTTCTACCTGGTTAGTGAACCACTCTTCTTCAAGCCTTCAGCTAGACAGGAATTGATCAACAATTATTATTAAAATTACCGAGGACCTGCCATGGAAAGGGCACTGTGCTGGATACATTATGGGTATAAAGAGGGGAAGAAGACCAAAATCCTCTCCTCCTGAGCCTTC
The DNA here is from genome assembly GCA_027563665.1 of Antrozous pallidus. Classification (NCBI taxonomy): domain Eukaryota; kingdom Metazoa; phylum Chordata; class Mammalia; order Chiroptera; family Vespertilionidae; genus Antrozous; species Antrozous pallidus. The sequence continues at coordinate 45,591,129 of CM050522.1, read as the reverse complement.
AGGTTCCACAGGAGGAAGACTAACAACCTGTAAGGTTCTACGCCGCCATGAGAGAAACTGGAAGAGGGAGTCCGAATAAGTGAACGAATTGATCAGGCTTTATTGGGGGTCTCTGGGAGGGTTCACAGGCTCAGGGGGAATGGAGCCGGGGAAGCCACGCCCTGTGACTGGGGCCAGGGGAAGGGGAAAAGAGAGGACCCAGCCAGACCTCCTCCCGGACTGCCTGGGAGAACAGTCCGGGAGAAAACGGTGCCACGTGGCTCACTGAGACACCTTTAAAGGCCGGAACAGGCAGGGGTTGGGCCCAGAGCGGAATGGGAAGGGGTGGGACACAAGGGCACTCTGGTATGTGCTTGATTGGTGGCTCAATGTCTCTGTCAATTACATCATAACTCCGCCCACCAGTTGCGGGGGGTACCTATCACAACCTTGAGTTGGTATTTGGTGGATGACATAACATTCAATATAAGGAATTTGCTATCCACAAAGCTGTTAATGGTTAGTGAATGGTTTTGGTGATAGCCAGCCAGATCATTAAAAAAAAAAAAAGTTAAAAATTTTCAACTAACTACTCTATTGGGAAAAAGTAGATCTATATCAATTTATTGTTAAGTGAGCCAAGTAGGTTCTTGTTGCAGTTGGAATGAAAATACAGCAAGCTTTCATCAACTACTGACTCCATATTCTAAAATTGTTTTTGGAATGTTTTTTCTCTTCATTCACAGAAAGTAAAGTGTTGGAGTAATGGGGCATGGAACAAAGGATCAAGAATGCAGAAAAGGTAGTATATGCTTCCGAGTTCAATTTCTGAGCTAAGTTTAGTGGAATATTAACATGAATCTTTGAGAGGAGACAGAGCACTTGGCTGGCAGCATTTTTCACAGGTGCTTAATTCCAAGTGGTGTAACCCAGGGACTGGGTCAAGGAGAGCTTGATAAATATGTGTGTTGGGAAGCAAATCCTGATGCCTAGACTGAAGAAACTATAGCCAAGAAGTCAAATACTGCAGCTGGGTATCATGGCTCCCTGTTAATGGAATTGTATTTTCTTTTTCCTTCCCTTCCTTTAGGAGTCTTATGATTCAGATATTTAGAGTAGGCACATACAGAGCAAATAATTTTTGCCCTCATATAAATTGACATTTGGTTGGATTTTAAAAACATCAATTCAATTATAATTCTTTCTATATAGTGTTACTGGAAACACATTAAACACTGAATTTCTTTCTTTCTGAGTGAAATATCACCACCCTGCAAGAAGAGAGATCAATGGTCTTTGTTAAACAACAATTTAGCAGCATCCTTTTTAACCTGAAATTTGAGCTCTTCCTTCCCACACCCCCAGTCTTCCTATCATAAATCGATAATTCCTCTGAGGACATCAGCATTTAAAACAGAAGAAATCAGGTACCTTTAACAAATCCTGCTAATTATTTTTTCTTTTTCCTAGCTTGTTGGTTTACATCTCTTAATTACTGAGCAACAAATTGCTGTTCTTTAAAATACTTTTTTTTTCAAATTAAGATTTTTATACTGTCTTAACATATTTCATCTGAATTGTCTGCAAACATATTTTTATACTACAAAAACATTTAATGACTTTTTATTGAAAATAAAACAATTTTCTCATATTTTTTATGTTCCTTGTGGATATAGGATGATAGCATTATTTAGTTTTGTAACCATAGAAGTTTAAAGTTAGAAATAACCTCATAAGTCTTTCATTTCTAGAAAACAAAGTCTTTTTCTAGAAAACACATCCAAAGGACTGAAACTCAAGCCTTTGGCCATTAGTATTTCCCACTTAGTTAGGATAGAGAGTTGGAGGATAGGGGCTGGTTAACAGAGCACATGGTCAGAAAGAAAAAACTGATAGCTTTTTCAGTTACATTACCCTTAATGTCTGTACTTATGATACCCACGCTTTGGGTACACTCACCTCTTTCTTTCTGGTGAATTTTCTGGTGCATCTGTGAATAACAGATGTGATATTTATTTGGCCAACCAGTATTGGGTAGGTGAGGGTGTGGCCAGGCCCCTTTTAAGTATTTTGGAAGTTTAATGTAATTGAGAGAGTAGTAATCTTAGTCTCCAGGTTGTTTGTTTGTTTGGTGTGCAGCCATGGACAAGCAGTGATGTGCAATAGCTCAGCACCTGAACTCTGGGATTTGTCACCTGAGTTGGAATCCTAACTTGGTCATTTATTACTTGGGTAATTTTAGGCAAATATCATCTTTGGACCTCAATTTTCGCATCTTTAAAATGAGGATAACAAGCCTGACCAGCATGGCTCAGTGGTTGAGCATCAACCTGTGAACCAGGAGGTTATGGTTCAATTCCCAGTCAGGGCACATGCCCAGCTTGTGGGCCCAGCCCCCAGTGTAGGGTGTGCAGGAGACAGCTGATCAGTGATTCTCATCATTAATGTTTCTAATCTCTCCCTTCCTCTCTGAAAATCAATAAAAATATATTTAAAAAATAAAATGAGGGTAATAATAGGACCTACTTTATTCATTTATTATGAGGATTAAATGTTATTAATGGACAGTTAAAACAACATTTGACATAAAGTTAATTGCTTAAAAGCAATGACTTTTGTAATGAAAAGGGTTTGGATTTATTAATCCAGTGTCCGGATTTCAATCTTGGGGCATGGCAATAGAGAATTTGGGGTCTCAGTTTTACTATCTCTAAAATGGGATCAGTTTTCTCTACTGTCCTGGATCTTGTAGGATTGTTGCAAGGACAAGAGATCATATAGGTAAACTCTCAGGACTGGGAAATTATTAACATTGCACTTTACTTGTGAAATACTTGCTTAATGAAAATGCATAATGGGACCAAAGTTAAATGTTGTCCTGCACTTCTGTACCATGCAGGATTATTTTGAAGGGAATTGAGGTACTTTTCTGCAGGAAGAGAATGTGTAAAGCTTGAACCACCTGCCCTGAGAGGAAGTGGAGACATTAAGACCATCATCCCCATCTTTCAGCAGGCCACAGAGCTGAAAGCATGGCCACTGTCTCATTATCTTGATGACTCAGAGGGCCAGAGCACTTTCCCTCTCTGCTGCTGTTCCTTCAAATTTAATTCATTGTTTTACAAGATGTCTGCAGTTCCCAGAAATGACGCAAGTGGTGTGCATCCTAGTCAGAGCCTGGATATTTGACTCTCAGGACATTCTCCCAAGAGATCCTGATCCTGCCACTCAGAAATACAGTCCCTGGCAATTCCAGAAAACCCTTTTCTTTCTTAACAGAAACTCAGAGGATTGTAGCTTTGTGGGCTGCTTTTTAAAAGTCTTGCAAAGCCTGCTGTAAAAAATTGGATAGCCCTGCCAAAACACATGGATAAAGAATGAGTCCCTTTTGATATTATTTTCATAATTGACAGTATTTGGGCATCCATAGGGTGAAAAGCAGACATTTGATAGTTGCTTAAACTCTAAATGAGAGGCACTAGTTAAATATATTAGCTAACCAGTTAATGCACATCAGTCTGCCTTCAGTCTCTCATCCTTGAAGCAAGCTTGAAATGCTTTTCAGTCTAGTCAAATTAGGAGGCACAGTCTCTGGACATCTTTTGTCACACGAAATAATTTAACAGCAGTAAACATAACACAAGGACACAACCCCCATTGGAAGTGATGTTGACAAGTAAGGAAGCTCGATGGAAATGTTCCTGACTGGTGAGACAGCAGCTGCCATTCAAGCCACATCATGTTTTAATTTGTTTTTCATGTTGCATTTTTAAATGTCAGGTATTTGTTTTAACCAAACAAAAAACTTTCCTCATTATTCTTACTTCTGTTGTTAACATTTTCCAATATATGTAGGGATGTTAGTATTTGATATATATTTTTAAATATATTTTATTGATTTTTTACAGAGAGGAGGGGAGAGGGATAGAGGGATGTTCAGAAACATCAATGAGAGAGAAACATTGATCAGCTGCCTCCTGCACACCTCCTACTGGGGATGTGCCTGCAACCAAGGAACATGCCCTTTACTGGAATCCAACCTGGGGACCCTTCAGTCCAAAGGCTGATGCTCTATCCACTAAGCCAAACCAGTTAGGGCAGCATTTGATATTTTATGACAATCTTGTAAAGTAACAAGGACAGGTATTATTTTCCCCATTTCACAGATGAGGAGATTGATGATCAGAGAAGTCATTGAACTTGCCCCACAGCACACAGGCAGGTCTCACATCCATGTTCCCTGATATCATGCTGATGTGAACCCCAGGGGTACTGACCCTATGGTAAGGAAACCTTCAGGTGCCTCTGTCTTATTGCTGACTGCAGTAAGAGCCCTCTGAGGTAGATAGAGCTTCAGGGTTCCCATGAGAGACTGTGTATGTGTGTCTGTGGGGTCGGGGGGGGGGGCGGGGAGCAAAGGGGGAAGAGATAATTTGGAAACATAAAACACACAAACCTTGCTGTAAGTGGGAAGTGCAGGCAGATACTTTATGGCAAAGAAACATCACAACTGGACCAGCTGCAGTGCTTTTCTCTGAAACAGGTGTCTCCCTATATGAATCCCAGATTTTCAAAGGAGTGTAACCTTTACAAGGGGTCTGCTAATCCATCTACAGTTGAGCCAGATATTCCCCTCCAGTTGGGTTCTCTTCATAGAGACCCTTATGTCCACTTCTAGACCCTTTCTAGTGACAACAATGGCAGCTATAGACTGGGAATTGGATACTTGCATGTGTTATTGCATTAATTTTCACAGCAATCCTAAGAGAGAAGGTTATTCCTATTTTATAGATGAAGAGAATGAAACTTAGGATAATTTGTCCAAAGTTACTTCACTTGTCGATGGGCAGATGTTTTGGTTCCATATTGCTGTAGAACAAATTACCCAGAAATCTATTGGCTTATAATAACAATCAGATTATTGTATCTCACTATTGTGTGGGACAGGAATTTAGGGTACATACAGCAAAAACAGCCTAACTTTTCCACACGACATCAGCTATGGTGGATTGACTGGGGCTAGAGAATCTATTTTCATGATGGCTCATTCATATGGTCAGCAACTGGACTGTTAGCCAGAGTTATTAGTTCTTTTCCACATGGGCCTCTGCATGTGGCTGCTTGGATTTTCTCATAGCATGATGGGTAGGTTCCAAGGGTGTGTATTCCAAAAGACAGGAAGTGAAGGCTGCCAATCTCCTAAAACTGTTATGGTGTCAGTTCTGTTGACTTTTATTGCTCAGGAAGTCACAGAGCTCTTCTGGATTCAAGGAAAGTAAACATAGACCTGACCCCTCATTGGGAGGAATGTCAAAGAATTTGTAGCCACGTTTAATCTGCCACAGCAAGGATGAGAATCCCGGTTATAGTCATAACACCATATTGCATTTCAACTATTAAATGGATGTTGTTTCCAATGACCACATTTGTCTCTTTGTATTCTCATGACCAGACCATGAACAACTTACGGGCAGGGATCTTGCCTTATACATCTCAGGTTAGGCAGAATGCCTACCAGAATATAATCAATCTATAATAATAAAAGGGTAATATGCTAATTAGACTGGATAGGCAGGTGACCTTTCGGACATCATTCTGGACATCCTTCTGGACGAAGTTGCACCGGCAAAGGCTGAAGCAGAGGTGGTTAGGGGCCATCAGGCAGGCAGGCAGAGGGGTTAGAGGCAATCAGGCAGGCAGGCAGGTAAGTAGTTAGGAGCCAGCAGTCCTGGACTGTGAGAGGGATGTCTGACTGCCAGTGAGATCGGACCTAAACCGGCAGTCGGACATCTTACAAGGGGTAATGCATTGTGAGAGGGTGCAGGCAGGGCTGAGGGGACACCCCCCACCCCACCCCGTGCCCAAATATCCTGCACCAGCCTTCTAGTGATTCATAAATGAGTGAATGATTGAGATCTGAGTTCCAGTCCTGGCTCTGCTAAGCAACTCTGTTAGCCCAAGCAGGATGTGGAAGTACTCTGGTTCTCTGTACCACTCAGTAAAATAAGGAGATGATCCCTAAAGTCTTCCTTTTTTCAGCACTACCATTGCATTAGCTCAGGCTGCTATCCAAAATATCTTCTTCCTTCCTTGTAGGTGGCCATTTCTTGCTACATCCTCATGGAGGCTTCCTGAGGATACATATTTATTTTACATTGGGTACAGGATAATTGATAATTACCATTTATAGCTCATAAATGATATGCAGGAAACAAGATAACAATGAGGGGTTCTGTGCTAGTGGGTGTGCCCTGAGGGATCTAGAAAAGGTGATCACTGTCATTTCAAAAGTATGTTAGTTCTTTCAGATGCAAAAAGACAACGGACAGGCAATGATTTGGCCTTTTTCAAGGAAGCTATAAGCCTAGGACATGACTACCCCCAGTGACTTCATTTTTAGGAATTTTTATATTCAGACCATCCTATGTAGTTACTTTCAGTCTCTGGGTTTGTAAGACCCACCATGCAAGTCTCCCCTGAGCTTGTCAGGCTTAGTATGGTGGATCCTTTTTTGTTTATAACTTCAATATTTTTATTATTTTTTTAATTTTTTATATATTTTATTGATTTTTTACAGAGCAGAAGGGAGAGGGATAGAAAGTCAGAAACATCGATGAGAGAGACATCGATCAGCTGCCTCTTGCATGCCCCCTACTGGGGATGTGCCCACAGCCACGGTACATGCCCTTGCCGGAATCGAACCCGGGACCCTTCAGTCCGCAGTCCAACGCTCTATCCACTGAGCCAAACCGGTCTCGGCAATAACTTCAATATTTTTAAAAAGCCTCCCTGGTGATTCCATTCTGCAAGCCAGGTTGATGATTTCTAATCTAGAGTTAAAGGCCCTAGATTACTAGATACTATGGAATGATAAGAAATTGAGGATCACATGCTGCCAGCCACTAAATAACTTGGGGTGTGGGTTGTAGAGTATGTTGAATAATAGAATCCACATCATAATCCTCAGAACCTGGGAATATGTTAGGTTACAAATCAAAAGGTAATATAGTTTGCTAATCAGTTGTCTTTAAACTGGGGGAGATGATCCTGGGGTTACACAAGTAGGACCATGCAATCACAGGGGCCTTAGAAAGTAGAAGAGGGAGATAGAAGAGAGTCAGAGGAAGGTGTGACTGTGGAATAATAATCAAAGCGATGAAACGTTGGTTTTGAAGATGGGAGAAAGCACCACAAATCAAGGAAATGAGATACTTCTCAGAGCTGAAAAAAAGGCTAAATAAATAAATAAATAAATAATTCTCCCCTAGAGTCTTCAGAAAGGACTGCAGCCCTGTAGAGAACTTAATTTCTCCTAGTGGCAGACTTCTGACCTACAGAACTGGAAGATAATAAATTCATGTGGCTTTAAGCCACTGCGTTTGCGGTAATTTGTTACAGCAGCCTCAGGAAACTAGTATAGATGGTCAGTTCAGGAGGACTTCCTGGATGAGGTAAATCTCAAAACTTTTGCAGGGACATTATCGGTGGAGGAAAACTCTGGGTAATAGACATTGGAATTTGAGTCCATCAGAAAAATAAATTAATTAATTAAACAAATTTTAAAAAGTAAGAAATTTCAGCGTTGTATAACACTTACCCAGAATGTTTAATATCAAAAGTCAGAGGAATAAAACAATATTGTGTGATTGCCACTAAATTCCCCAATGGAGTCAGAGGGAAATAATTATCGGGAATTTTTATCAGTAACATCCCTTGAATTGTGATTACTTTACAGACTTAAAGACTGACGAAACACTTGTTATACCTGGATGGTTTTAAACTACTTAAGTCAGCAAAGAGAGCAGATAGGATCTGTAGCTTCCATACAGCTCATCACCCGAATGTAAACTGGAGCTTAATGCTCCTATCACTCTCCTTTAATCAGGTCTCCAGACTCTGCCGATTTCTTTTCACTGGATCCTGCTGAATAAAAAATAATTGGATAATCTCTCTCTCCCTACCCCCCGTCCCACGCTCGGACACACACACACACACACACACACACACACACACACAGAATATGAGAGAGCAAAAAAAGTCTTCCATATGTAAATTTGTTCATTAAAGTATATTTACTGAGGATCTGTGTATGACATCAACTATATTAGGGATATGTCCATGAATGAGACAGGCAAGGTCTTTGTTCTCATGTATCTAACAGTCTGTGTGAGAACACAGGCAAATATCATACAATTCATAGTGGATTAGAAAATATACGTTGTATGACAGAACACGGAAGGGGCAACTGACTCCATCTGGGGGTGGACAAAGAGGAGTATATCAGGAGAGTCTTCCTGGAAGAAGACAACTTTTAAGCCAGTCACCTTCAATGTGTGGTACCTGGATTAGAAACATCAGCAAACACTGGAAGACTGTTAAAAATGAAAGTTCTCAGTCTATTAAGCCAAACCTATTAATCCTGAAATTCTGGGGATAAGGCACAGAATTCTGTGTTTTAATAGCTAGGTGGTTCAGATATAAGCTGACATTTGAGGCTCATATCCGGGCTGCACATTAGAATCACTTAGAGTACTTTCATACCTGACTGATGCTGTAGCCCCACCCTCAGAGATACTAATTCAATTGGGCTGGGATAAAGCCTGGGAGCCAGTATTTTTTTAAAGTCCTGGGTGATTACAATACAATTTTAATATGCACTAAGCTCACAACTGAAGCATGTGTTAGCCAGGCAGTGTGGACTGGGAAGATGGCAAAAAGGTTATTGCAGGCCCAGAAGTAAGAGAAAGCCTGAGGTGGTATATCTGGGGTTCTGATCAGCTTAGAGAGTACACAGGACAAAACTCCATGGCTTAAAATAAGGTCCGTAGCTACTTGTTTAAGTGCACACTGCAGTGGTTCTCAAACTTTAATGCACAAAGAAATTATCTGAGGATCTTGTAGAAACACAGATCCCCATGCAGTAGGAAAGTTCTATTGTGCCAGTTTCCCCTGAGTGTGCATGTCAGAAAGAGGGTGCAGACTGCAGAAGGATGTATCTCTGCATCAGCCCCAGGGCCAACAGAAGGGGCCCCACTTGGGGTGAACTGCAGATGCCTATTGCTGGGAGGGGATGTTTTGAGGCTAAGGAGGGTAGATGCATCCTAGTACGACCTTCCAGGCTGCTCTTCTGATTATTTTCCATTAAGGTCGTACTGCTTTTAGCTCAGTATTAACAGACGCTTCAAACCTCGTCTCCTCCACCCCCCACGCCGCTCCACCCTCTTTCTATCCCCATCTAGCTGAGCACATCCCCTGGCCAGGCCAGCAGAGCCAGCTCATTAAGTGACCGCTGAACCAGCTCATTAAGTGACCCTGTAACCTGCCAGCCAGCCAGGAAGGCGCTGGCCGAGGAGGGTGTGCTCTTCAGGGGCCCTCTTTCCCCTCTCTCCCTCTTCCCATCTTCCCCTAGCTGTCAGTGGCAGTGCCTGCGGCAGAGCCGCCCTCTGCAGCAGCCCCTTGCACTTGGCTCGCACTTCTGGGCGCTGTCCATGGTTGCAGCATCCTTAGGCGCGCCACGTCAGGAGGCCGCAGCAGGGCCCTGCGATTGGCCCAGGCGCCCTCGCCATCCCCCAACACACCCGCCCCAGGGTCCCGGTCTCGAGCTCCCGCCCCGCGGGAGCGTGCGGGCCAGCGAGAGGGGCGCGCCCTGGGGCTTCCGGCGGCACACCCACTTCCTTAATAGGAAAGGGTCCAGTGTCCCGAGGGGGCGGTGTAGCTCAGGGGTGGGGCTGGGAACCTGGAGACGCGACCGCCCCGGGCGCAGCAGCCACAGCCGCCTCCGAGCGGCCGGAGGGAGCAGAAGGTCGCTGCGTCACAGGAGGCCACTACCCGGAGCTCCCGCGCCTCTCCTCCGACTGAGATCTTCCTCCGAACCCCTCCGGGTACCCCGGGGCCAAACCTCTCGACGACATGGAAGAATTTTTGCAACGTGCCAAGTCTAAACTGGTAAGTTGAGGAAGTAAGGCGTGTGTGCGTGTGAGTGTGTGTGTGTGTGTGTGTGTGTGTGTGTGTGTGTGTGTGTGTGTGTGTTCTAATGGAGAGGAAAGGGCATTGCAGTAGAAGAGGAAGAAACAACTTTGCACTTAGTTGCCAGGGTATGCGGGCTGTATCCTGGCAAGGATCTCTGGAACTCTGGTGCTTTCAGCAAGCAGTCTGCCTCCAGAATCCTTCCCTACACCAGACAGAACGCCAACCAGGGGGTGGTCAGAACCTAGCTCAAGTTGTGTGTCCAGTTGGGTTCCTTCATCCTGAGGTTGGAGAGAGGCAGTTCCAGCCAAATCTGCATTTTGCTCCTGAAGGCTGGATGATGAATGGGTGTGGTGCCCCTTTGGGAAGAAGAGCTCAGCCTCTGCAGACACAGTAGGTGTCAGTGTAAAAGAAAAGTAAGGATCTCTTAGAATCGGCTTTAGCTGGAAGTGGTGGCAAAGCTTAAGTGAGGAAGTCAGGGTGTCAACTAGGAAGGACATGTGCCAATACGCAGTTAATGCAAACATACCTCACACAGAGCTTGCTCCGGTGCAGGAGTTGGGGATACTCTAATGTAAATCCTGTGTCTCTTGGGTCCCTATTCAGATCTGTAATTTGGGACCGAGAGAGAAGGGGGCAGCCCCAACTGTTGCTGGCCATGTGCATTTTGCCAGACTTGCTCTCCTGGGAGGAGACCAGCGTGTTGGTCGGCTGTGTTTAACTGTTTTACTGTACAAAGAGTGAACAAAAATGTCACTGTATGTTGACAGTTGTTACATTCTAGCCGTTTCCTAATTCCTAATTGTTTTGGCTCTACATCATAGCATCAACAAACCTAGTGGAAAATTTTTCTCTTTCTGCACTTAAAAAAAAAAGCCTCTGCCTATTTAGAAGCAATATATTTAATGAACGGTGAAGGCACTTTTATGGGCCTGGCATTGGAGGAAATGCATAATTTATGATGCCTTCAACCTTTAAACCTTCATAGAAGCCAAAATATAAAGTCTGCATTAAGGTGACGTCTTAATCACAAGGCAGGATATTTGCAGGCTTATTTCTGTAACTCACCCTCCAACAACAAAGGGAGTGCGGAAGAAAGTGTGGGTTTTACAATGGCTTAACTGTAAGTATCTTTGAAAGGACCATTAAAGTTAATTAATGCTAATGTAAGCACTTTGTTTTCCAAAGCCTCACGGAGAATGGAATGTTTGCCAGAATTTCAGAATTGAGAAAATATGTGGTCATTTCTGTGTTTGTGGCTGACCCCCTTATGAGTTTCACATGAGCATTAGAAGGAAAATACTGATTGCAAAAACTCCCTTGCTTTTCTGATATTATACATCAGCCCTGAGTTCTTTACCTGCTAATGAGTGAGAGATGGTCAAAAAGGAAAGTCAATTTTGACAGCTTATTTATTTGTTTTTTTTTGTGTGGATGAAAATGAATGGTTGATCAACAATAACTGCAGTTTTAGATGGCACCTGTACTCTGCTCGCCTTATGTTTATTGTAACAATAAACATTTAGATTGTGGGGTCTCATGTGAGCAAGAGGTTTGTCTCATTTCTGAAGAGCAATTACTGGAATAAAAAGTGCCTATTTCAGAGTAATCAGTTTAGAGTCATGTGTAAGTTTATTTACCGAGTCCCTTCATTAGACGAGCAATTGCTCTACATCATTAAAAAAAAAAAAGATAGGAAAAAGAAGTGGTTGTTTGAAATACTGATCCCAGTCTACTGCTTAAGCCAGAAGAACAATTACTGCTAATTGTGTGTTTTTCTTGGAATAGATTTCCTGTTAGAGGTCACAGTTAGCCTTTCATATTCACCCACAGCACAGGTAATTGAGTCACATTTTCTCTGGCAAGCTAATTTTTCTATTAGTTTTTTTACTAATACGCAATGTTCAGCTGTTGTAGCAAATAACTTTTGTTTTAGAGGATGGATAGCCTTTGTTTAAGAGGGGAGAGTTGAATAAATAATTATGGCATTTACTTGTGAGTTTATTTATAATAAAATAGTAGGATTTTTTTTTAAAAATTGGGATTTTTGGGAGGAAGCATTTTAAGGAGAAGAAATTATATTGGATTTCACTTAAGCTTTATTAGACCAGAATTAAATAGAATTTAGTTGTTATATTTAAGCTGTTTTCCATCAGAAGCTAATACAGATTTATTTATATGGCACCTAGACAAAGTCAAATTGGCAGATTTTTATCTATCTACTTCACTTCTTTGATATTCTAAAAGTATATGATATATATCTTTGAATGCTTCGAAACAGTCAGCGTCCCTTCCAAACTCATTATATAACCTCATCATTGGAGCTAGCTAATTTCAATAGACGAAAGGAATTTAAAATTCTGAAATGGAATTGCTATTAGCCATATATAAAATCTCCGATCATCAGACTTTGGAGAAATTGTTTGTTTGCCTTCAATGCCCAATTAGGAGCATTTATCATTTATCTGTCATTGTGAGGAGAGGAGAGTTTTCCTATTCTAGTCCAGGACTTTGGGTTGAGCAGACATCTCTGAAGCAGAGGGATGCTTTTTGAATTTTTATCAGGTAGTTTGGAGATGACTTCTATTAAAATCGAGAGAGCACTCTCTTAATTCTATTTATCATGCCAGTCTGGTTTTGCAAGTCTTTAAACTGAGGCAGATACAGTGACACAACCTTGTCTCCCGTTTCCCTAAATCTCCTCTTCCAATACCACCTGAGAATAGATGAAACTAATCAGAAATGGCAAAAGTAAACCTCAAGTGTGGCGGCAGAGGCATCACCCTCTCCTGGAGCTCAAATGCTTCTCTAGGGGGCCTGCCTTCTGCCTTGTTAGGACAGGCGTGGGTGCCGGGAGCTATTTCATAAAAAAGAAAAATCTGGGCTGAACGTGGAAGGCAGCAAGAGTGGTTCCTGCTAGGCACAGTCTCCAGAAATGCCACCTTCTTGACAAAGAAGGAATTGACACAATTACCGTTAAAATAATCAAGACAGTAGAGTAAGCAGCATGAGAGCTAGACCCCAAGGCAGTAGAGCTGGTAATCAAAGGGTGATGTTTGTTACTTTGGTTCACTACCCCAGGCGAGAACCCAGATGTTTCTGATCTGGACACTTCCTGCTAGCACTAGAAATGAAAGTGAAAACATATTTTCTTTTTCTCCTGCCACTGCCCACCTGCCTTTTCTTCCACTTGCCTATTCTGAGCTGGAATAGGGAAGGAGATCAAATCCTGTAGTTCCAGGTCAGCTCTTAAGTTTCAGCCACGCTTTTCATTCTAGTTACACAAGTCTATGGTGATGTCTTAGTCATTCTCTAGTTACACTATTTCTATGGTAAGAGAAATTAAAGACAGGTAAGAATGGGAACTTCCTGCCCTAGGCTCTAATTTGGGAAATGTCTTCCAGTTTCATGGTGGCCAGCTCAGAAAAATATTCAGGCCACGACAAAATATTCAGGCCTCATAATGGCAGTAAATGGTCCAAGTCCCCATGAACTCCGGGAGGGGTGGGGGTGGGAGGAGGTAGATGGGGCTCTGGCTGGCAGAAAGCCATGGTCCCCACACTGAGTAGTTTGGCTGCTGAGCCTCTCCCACTGCCCAGACCCCACCACTAATGCAATTCAAGCAGCTGCTCAAGGCTATGGCGAGGTGGGAGGAGGGCCTCTGCAGCACACTGCCCTAAGTTGTAGGTCAGGCCAGTCTTCGGTGTCTGTGGCCAGAGTGTCAGCTGCTACCGGAAGGATACAGGGCATATTAATGCCTTAGGAATGCTGTTTTCAAAGACAGCGTGGGGACAGAGCTACCACTACTGTCTGGGGAATGCATCTGCCACTTCAGCAAGTGACAACTGCAGGCGGAGGGCTCATATCTGCAGTGGGTGTTGGTCAATAGGTGGACTTCTTCAGAAGAAGAGTTTTGGGTGACCTATCTGGCAACTTATACTCTGTGGTCTAGAGACAAGAAAGCACACTCAAAACTCTACATGAACAACCACACTAGAGTTTATAGAGGGGCTGGGGTTTAAAGAAAGAAAAAAAAGCACTGCAGCATGCCCACAGACTAATCATCTTGACTAGAAATTGGAGGAACATTTTCTTCCTGATTTCCTTTATCAGAAGAAGGTGGTGTGTGTCAATAAAAAACATCTTTACAGGGAAAGTGCCATACCTTTCAAAGAGCCGCTGTGGTAAGGATTGGCAACAGTGAGATGCTGGCAGAGCAGTTTCCTTTGGCAAGCTGAGCTCATTCTGATCACTGTCCACGGGATCAGCTCCTGCCCCATCATGAGTGAGAGCTGGTGCATGTGAGACTGTGCCTCTTGCCAGAGCATCCTGAGTAGGAAACTCAGGAACTCAAGCTCTTCTGTGAGTGTCGAGCTACCCCTCAGGGCCCGATGAGAAAAGAGCCTTTGGCTGCGTTAGTCCAGGAGTCAGCTCCATTTCTCACTGCCGGAGCTTTCAGACCGTGAGCTGTGAGTGTCCCAGCTTCAGGGCCTACAGAGGAGACTCAGGCTTTTGCTTTGTGAATCTCGGAGTGGATTGGTCTGCCTTGAAGGTGAAGAATGGGTCACTCCCATTCAGACAGCACCTAGGGTCTTGAAGGATGTGATCAGGTGAGTGAGGACACCCTTTAATCAGTGATTTGAGGGATATTTTATGTTGACTAGGTAAAAAGTAACAACGTTGGTCTAGAAACCTGTTTGTTTCTATGAAGCCTTTATTTGGGCAGATAGTAACATCATTTTGGGTTTGGTGTACCTCTCTGGGGAGCTCTTGTAAGCAATGATGCCTTGGTGATGAAGGCTTCACTCTTTCCTTACATCCAGGCCTCCTTAGAGTGTTATCTGAGAAAAAAAAATGGTAGGGAGGAATACCTGGGTTTGGATGAAGGTTTCAAAAGAGGCAAAAACATTTGGGGAGTGGAGAGGTAAAGTGCATGGTGTTGCCTTGGTTGTTGAATCTTTTCGAACCCTGGGGCTTATGGGAGAGTCGTGGAGTTTAGAGTCTTTGAAAAGAACCATTGGGAGGGGTAGGGCTGATATATTCACATGGACTTCGAATAACAGGCACGCTCTAAGTTTGTGCAGAACACAACCTACACAATCATACCAGGCTGCCTTGCCATGGGTCCCACAGCAGCCTACTCAAAATCTCCGGCAAAGCCACAGATCCACTTCTGTCTGAGCCCCGGGGCTTTTGTTTCCAGGGAAAGTTAATCTCTCATCTAAGAACTTTTGGGAGGTAAACTACGCCCTAGATTGCCCAGGAAAATCAGACCCATGAAGGTTTGGTTAGAAAAACGAAGCTCATAAAAAAGCCTTGAGTTTTTAATACGAAAAATGGAATAATGATGCGTACTTCGTGGGGCTTGTTGTAAAGCCAAAATACTTCACAGCCGGTAGCACAGAACCTGGAAAGACGGTTGCTCTCCCCCATTTACCCCCAAGTTGGTCTTTTTCTTCAATTCCTTATCTCAGCGAATAACATTATTATTCATCCAGTTTCTCCAACTTGGAATTTCCTTCTCCTCTATCCTTCCAAGCAAGGCCAGCTAACGGGTTGGTCTCCTGTAAACATCTCTCCCACTGCTATGAGGTATATCACTGTGAAAGCATCTTTCATAACTCTCTCACCCCTCCCTTAAAACATCAGTCACTTCCCATTGCTCTTAGGAGAACTAACAGACAATGCTCTTAATTTGACCCTGGGCTCTGGACCAGTTTGTCGTCCAGTTTCTGCTGGCTTCTTCTCCTGCTCCCCACCATATCCCCTGGCTTAAATAACTCCTACCTCTTCTTCAGATCAGGTGAAGAAGAAGGGATGACTTTGCTGAACGATCTCTCCTCCTCCACTCCCCCTTTTCATGTGTATAACTCAGGTGTTTTATTGTTTGCTTGTTTGTTTGTAATGCTTTTAGCTTACTTATCTCAGCTTGTCATTATATCTTTATTGGGCATCCTTATTTGATTGATGAGAGTATGGACCACGACATGGCATCTCCAGGGCCTGGTACAGTGCCTGAAGCTCACTAAGTAGGGGTGTGTGTGTGTTTTGCAAGGGAGACAATGAATCATGCCATATTATCATTAATTAAATACAAAGACCTTCCAATCCTGTTACCTAGAGATCATTTCACTTCCTGCTCTGTTTGACAGTCTCCTCAGCAATGAGGTCATACCTTTTCCTCAGGAAAGAGAAATACCTGATTTATTGCCTTTCCATTAGCAAAACTGTTGTGCTGAGGGGCATCTTTTATCTGAACCACATCAACAGATGTCCCTTTCTGTTGCTGATCACACCAGTTCTTCCCAAGTTAGCACCTCCCATTATCATACACATGTTAACAGTATCTAAGTCCTTGAAATCAGTAATCTTGCCAGTCAGTTTAAAATCAATCTGAATGGTGCCCTTCACTTGGATGAAGGTATCTGGGTAGTGGACAGTGTGAATGTCCCCGAGTCACCAGATGAGGGATTTATTTTGTGTCTACAAAGATCTTTCTTACTTTGCACAACTTGCACTTGGCCTCCTCAGGTGTGACATGATAAACAACAAAGCCGCCCTTTGTGCCACAGATCAGAGGGGAATGCTCTGTGGTCTTCTCAGTGCTGATGACTGTCCATAAAACCACCAGGCTAGGCTGTATCAGTTCAGACTTCAATCTTAATGAGTTGCTTCATGCAGATCTTCTTTACTGCCTGTCAGGATAGATTTAAGTCTGTTCCTTAGAAAAAGAAGCAGGGCAAATATTCTCTCAGCTTGTGGAGATGTTGACGGATGAGGAACAAACACACCCATCAGTTTATTCAGCATCCAGAGCTTTGCAGTCGCTATGTGCTTCAGATGCTTCTTGGGACCAGGAGCCATGACTGTGCTAAGCAAAAAAGAGCAAAGTGTTTTCAGACTGAATGAAGCCATAAGGCAAAAGTTTTGCACAAAGTGGGACTCATGGTAGTGGCTCGATAAAAAATCAGTAAGTAGATGAAAAGGTATAGACTCTTAGAGGTCTGGATCTGAAGAAGGGTTAGTGACAGTATGCAGGACCCAGGTTGGTTGATTGGAAGGTGGTGAGAAACATTTAGATTGCTTTGCGCAGAGTAGGTACTTCATACTAAATGTTACTGCAAAATAACAAGGCTAGCCCTGCCTGGATGGCTTAATTGGTCTTAGTTGGTTAGAGTGTAGTCCCATATATCAAAAGGTTGCAGATTTGATCCTTGGTTTAGGCACATACAGGAGGGAATATCTCTTTTTCTCTCTCTCACTCTCTCTCTCTAAAAAAATCAATAAAAACATACCCTATGTGAGCCTTAAAAAAAGAAGAAAAACAAAATAACAAGGCTAGCTTTTATGCAAGGCTGAATGGAATGCATATGGTTTTGAATATATTTTGGCAATAGGACTTGTTTAGGGTGTATCTACTCACATTTCAGAATTGTTTTTTTTTTTAGCAATTAATATATTATGCAGATTCATCAAAACAAGTGGCTGAAAGTTAAATCAAAATCATGTCTGTGTTATCATTCTTTATGATTGGTGACTTCCTTGGGAATAGTAAGAACCACACATTTCTATACCCGAGCCCCCAGCCTAGTAACCTGAAGAGCCTGTAGTAACAGTTGCCAGCCCTGATAGGAGGAATCTCAGAGAGCGCTTTTGGATTTGGAGGAACCTTAGAGATCCTGTTGTCCTCACTTCTTTCTCTTAAATGCCATGAGGACTCATGGTGTGGACTCTGGGGGCCAGATGTCTGATTTCAAAGCCTGACGTTGCCATTTTTACTTACTCATCAGGCAACGTCACCCTTTTCTGAGCCTCAGTCCCCTCATCTGTGATATGAGAACAATATTAGCACTCCCCTCCCAGGGCTGTTGCAGGATGCATGTACCAAGATGAGAATGTGTTCTCCATCCACAATAATAAAAGCATGATGGGAGCCACTGATGACAAGAGAACCAGAAAGCCCTGGTTAGAAACAATTCTTAGCTCCCTTTGCTTCGACTAAAATTTGTGGACTACCTATACGAGATACATTTTTGTACACTGATACATTGATTTGAAAACTCAAAGCCCACCAGGGTCTTGTGAGGTAGCCATTATTCTCCTTTTGCAGGCTCAGTGAGGTTGGCCTAAGGTTCCACAAGAGCAGAGGCTTTGTTCCCAAATCACCTGATTCTAGTTCCAGGACCGTTCCCCTCACCTGTAAGTACCTCTTCCCACCAGATGTCCTGGAACATTTCATTCTTTTTTAATGAAAAGTCAACAATTTGACACATTAATAGAAGGGTTGAGAGGTAAGTTCACTTGACTCAAGAGAGGTTCATTTCTCTGTGTTGACTATTTTACATAAAAACCTTCAGATAACTGAGTAATCAACCAAGGTTGTGAGCACAACTTTTGGTTTTGCAGATTTCTTTGATGTTGCCACTCGCTTGCTGGAGACTGGAAGGATTACTTTGAATGGTTGATAGTAAGGTGGGCGAGCTCACCCCAGGTGACACAGCTAGTAAGGAGAAGGGCTGGCATTGGGGTTCAGCTCTCAGCTGTGCGGACAAGTCCTCCAGCTGAGTAATGTCCCAGAAATTGCTGGTTATACTTAAGATGCATGTAGTAGCATAGAAAAGGGGGAAGAAAGGAAAGGGGAGAGGAGGTGGAAGGGGATGGAAATAGGGGAAAAGAGAAGAATAAAATGATTCAGGCAGAAAGCAAGTTTGAAAAGTGGTGAGAGAGAGAGAGAAGAAAATCTTTCCAAATGCAGGCTAGAATGAGTTGCAAGAAGCCCAGTTCATGTGCCTGGAGTTTACTAATTGGGCAACAGCAGCCAACCTAAAGTATCCTGAAAACCGGGAATTATACAAAGCAGCTTTCCTTCAGGCAACTAGTGAAACATACCTTCATGAGGTTATACCTGTAAGTCATTTACAGGAACCCAGCAAAGACCCAGGGAATGTTAGCTATCAAAATCATCGTCATTTAGTAATTTGTGCTATGACAAGCTTGGTTTTCTCCGCTGGGGTGATGGAAGGAGAGGCTGCCAAAGGCTGTAATTGCTGATAACTTACAATGAAGGAATTACACAAAACCAAAATCAAACATAACCTTTAGGAAACAGACCCAGGCCCTCACTTAGTACCATTTCATCTGGCATGGGGTAAATAGTGCTAAATATCTGTACAGCTTCTGGGGACTATAATATCAGTGAGGTCAAGTCCATCACTGATGTTCACAGTAATGACCCTGAATCACTTAAACTCAGTGTTCCATTTAAGGAGAAAAGTGGGGTACTCAAGCAATTTCAGAAAAATTTCCAACTTAGCTAATTAAAATAGAAAAGAAATTGTTACATGGAGGGTAAGCTGCGGTTTTCTAGGAAAGTCCCTTGCATAGAAGACCTCCTTTTTGAGTGAAGCCAGCTAAGTGAAATGTCATGGTTTATAACAGGTGAGTCAGGAGTCAGGATGGACAGTGATGGGGCTTAAGTTGTAAGCCTGATCGGGGAGGTATAGGTAGGTCTGAGGCAGGTACAGGACACAAGAAACTCTACTCCTCACTCCCAGTCTAAGTTCACAGCTAAACCTGGTTCTGGACACCACAGCCAAGCTGTAGGAGTGACCAGGAGCCTGTAAAATAAGGTCCCTAGGAGCAGAGCAGCCTGAGAGGGCTGATGGGCTTTCACTTATTTGAAAATTTTTTTATGGAAGGGTTCCCATTCATAAGAACCATTTCCTTCCTTCAAGTGAAAAAACAGGACTTTTGGGATGAGTGATTTTTTTTTTCTTTAAAAGAAAGGTCCAGTTGTTTTGCTGTGAAACTTTAACAATTAATTCTTGCTCTTCAAAATGGAGAAGAAGGAAGAGCTGAGGCAGAGGAGTATCCTGCTTGTAGAAACAGCGTTACATTCTTCAAACACACATTCTCTAGCAAGTGGTCAGCAGTGCTGGCCAGATGGCACCTGGCTCTGGGAAGACAGAAGTGTCACAGCAGGTGGGCAGATCAGCTGCTGCTGGCCATGGATAAATCTGAGAGGACACATGCCCAGCTGCTCCCCTGGGAGACAGTGTCCCAGGGCCCCTCTCTCTGAAAGCCAAGGGGGCTGGTCTGTCTGTACCGTCCCATCCTCCATTCTTAGCTTCCCCCCACCTCCCTTCCCAGCTCTGAGCAGCCCAGTTTGTTTTGCATGCAGCATTCCCTGGCTGAGCTACCAGGGAGTATTCTTTCATCCTTTGGCGGCTACAATATAAACAGACTCCCAGAGCAGGCCTGTTGGAGGGCTGGATTCTGTCAGGGCAAGGTGAGCAGTGTTTCAACTAATTCTTGTGGATTAATACAAGCCTACTCTTCGATTCAGGTTTTGTTTTATGTTTTGAGTGTTTATCAAGATCATTGGGAGAAATTTTTGTTTGCTTGATTTTAGGTTGTGGACATAGAGAAAGGCCGATCTTAGGAAATGTGTAAAGGTCACAGAAAAGGTGACTAAGAGGGAGAATTTTATTCTCTAGCTTCATATTTCCGCTGTTTGTTCATCATGCATTTGCTTTGTAAGACCCTAATGTAAAGCCGTGCGTGAATCAAAGGGATTTCAGTGGCTTTGTAACTATTTCCTGGCCACCAGGCCGATACCCTTGGCCTGTGGCCTGAAGTGCCGTTATCCTTGGCTCCAGTCTCCAGAAAAACTGACATAAACTCATGGAGTTGGATGCAGATCAAAATGCCACTCCAGAATTGGCTTTTAAAATACTTTGAAAAATTCATTAGCTCTCCAAAGCATTAGGACAGTCTGAGCCTTACGGAGGGAAAAAAATGTGTTTCTCACTCATTATTTCATGCCCAGTCTGCTGACCAAGCATGACTTCACTGTAGAAACCAATTCACACTCAGAGAGTGTCATGAGCTAGCATTTACATGGTCTGCTTTGAAGAATATCACAAACACTGAGCCGTTCTGGTCACTGCTGGCTCCTGAGTTGGATGTTGGCCATCAGCGAGATTTGTATCTAGCCACCCTGATCACTCCCTCACACTGGACTCGCGCTGACCTTTCACTTCAGAGAGCAGTGTGGACAACAGGCAGCATATAACATTCTGTAGCTATAGTCTTTTGTTAGTAATTTCTTTCTGTGAAACTCTTAGTTATCATAATCACAGACCTAACATGAAAACTATTGTGGAAGGATGAATCTTCCACCCAAACAGATGGCTTCAGACTTTGAGCATTTCCACCTCCTGGTATTATGTTTTAGGCTTCATTTATTTATAATATAATAAATAAATATTGAAGCACATTTAGGAAATAAAGGAAGGCTGAAAAATGAACTGTGGATAATAGAAAAAAATAAAAATTACCCCTTTCATTGAAACATGACTCTTGGCAATATTTCTTAGTCTTTCTTTCCTGTGCATAGGATTAAAGTAGGATATTTATATATTTTGATATCTTGATTTTTATTGTACTTGACATTGTTTATTGAATATTTCTTTGTCATTACATAGTATGCAAATCAACATCTTAAATAATAAAAAGGACATACATGTTGATTTTCCCCTCCTTTTTGATATTGTTAATTGCATTAAAAAGTTTTTGTGCCTAAAACATTTTATCCTGTTTAAGATTGTGTCCTTAAAATAGCTTTTCAAATATGTAACTATTGGAGCAAAAGATAAAATATTCTTAAGTTTTTTTTATAAATCTTTCCAAGTGGATGAAATCCACCAAATTTCAAGACTTAGAGAGGTTCGGGAAGGTTAACTTGTCCCACAGAACACTGTGACGGAGCCACACATAATTTTCAGGTCTCTTGGCACCTAGATCTGTGCTCCTGACAAACTGGTGAGGCTCCACAGAATAGTGGGGAGAGTGCTATGCTAACTTTTAAAATACGGATCTGAGCAAATAACCCGAAACTGCCTTGCTGCTAAATTAAGGCGATCGTAATACAGTCTGTGCTACGCCTAATACAGCTGTTCTTTGGGATCATGCAGTAGAATCTGACTCGAAAGGCCACTTCCTCTTTTCCTGTTCACTTCCACTCTCAATTATTTCAAAAGAATTGAGCCTTATAGAGCAGTCAAGCCAGTTGCTGTTGTACTTGGTGTGGTAATTCAAATGCCATGGTATTGCATTTCATAACTGCTCCCACCTATGCAATCTCATTTGATCAACCAAAGGACATGTTTTATATTTACATCACAGATGAGAGAACAAGATCAGCAAGGGGACATGCAGCCTCGCCCAAGGACACACAGCTAGTAAATGGCAAAGTGGCTGTAGAATGTCTTCTGGGTCTTAAGCCCTTTATGCCAATAGGATCTGTAAGAACAAAAATTGGCCTCCACTTTCAAAGGGTAGTTTGAAAGTTTCATTGAGATTTTGGTTGATTTGGATTCATCTTCATGAAAGGAAACGGCCAAGTAAAAATACAGGGCACTTTTCCAAGAGGAAAATATCCAATGGTGAAACAAATTCATACTGTAGCTGTTACAGGAAAGCAAGTCCACGGAGCTTTGGGGTTTTGTGCAATGAACTCGAACAGTTTGCTAGCGTGAGGTGAATGTATGTGTATTTGGTGGAAACAAGCTGAGCTCCACAGGCGCTGGGGACCAAGTATCACCTGTGACTGGAAGAGGCTTTTGAGAGTCCTGTGGGCTTCAGCCCCCACACCTATAATGGGGGAACAGGTGATGGGATGTCACTTATGTTGACTTCAGTTGAGAGGAGGTGTAACTCTCTCTCTCTCTTTTCTTCTCTACTGACCCCATCCCCATTATTTCTTCATTTGGATCATATTCATTAACTGGCCCGAACCATGTATGCAACCCATATTTATGTAATAGGGAGTAATTTCTGTTTAGTGCCATTTAATGTAGTATATACTGAATTCTTCTCCTTCAAAACACTACGAAACATTTTTCTGGGCCAATATTTCTTATAGCCATGGCCTGACGATGGTTAAATTCAATACACACAAAGATGAAGATGCATCAGACACATTGGCCTATGCACAGAGGTGCTGGGTTGCCTGTATTTTCCAATCTATTTTAAGAGTTTGATGAATTCATGCCGATGAAAAAAGTGAAACATCCCCACATAATTGAAAGGAGATTTAGAGAGATGGAGCTCAAGGTTAGTCTGGGCTTGAAATTCTGTATTAATAACAATTTCAGGTTTACAGGACAACAGTTATTCTGAAAACCTAATATAATTTTTAAGAGAAATTTATTATCTGCAGGATGATTTGTGTACAGTATGGTAATTCCTTTCTAGATGTTGTGTTGGGGAGCTTTAATATATGCCGAGGGAAATATATTTGTGGTGATATTTGTGGTGTTGGGATGGGAGTGGAACTGACTCTGAGAGACTTAGCTGTGCAATTGTTAAATTGTGCACATCTGTCAAATAATTAGCATGCTGTGGGGGCAGGAAGTTCTGGAAGGAAACCCTGTAGACCACAACCCTTGCTATCCAACTCCTAACTGGATACACTTCTGCTTTTTTAAAGACTTAGAGCAGAGAACATGGGGAGCCAGATAGAGACACTCAGTTAAGCTAGTGACCAATATCCCTTGTTGGGTCTTCTCTCTGCCCTGATTTCCCCATAACATCTTACTCCTGCTTCTTACCCCTGGCACTCACTCACCCCTCAGCAAAACATGCTCTTGGCCAGAAAGCAAGGTAGTAGAATACCTATTAGTATTTACTCTACAATTTACATGGCAATCCTTGGAGATGGGCACTGGTATGCCTGGTATATAGCGCTAAATTTCTAGTATGTTATTTATACCTGAGAGTCTTAACTTCCACTTCCCTTTCAGCATCCTGGAGGAGGGGGGCGCGTGAGACAGTTACTTCAGGAGGAGTGGTCACTGTAGCAGGGCTTCTTCTTAGGTTCATTCACATGCATGGAGGTCATCCAGGAGTCCTGTTAAAATGCAGATTCTGACTCAGTGCAATTTGAGGTGGGACCTGGAATGCTGCACTTCTAACACACTCTCAGGAGCTGCCAGTCCCCAGACCACAATTTGCATAGTGAGGATCTAGAGCTTTGATTTGCTGAGAGACAGGCCGCTTTTCGTGGTCCCTTTAAAGCACTCCTTAGACTTGGAAAGGAGCTGCCCCCTGCTGAAATGGACTGCTTTTCCAGAGGAGGTGTTGCCATGCTTGCCTTCTAGCAGCCTTGTGGTGCAATCACACTTTGTGGAGATGCCGGATGAGACAGTGCTGCTGTCTCCCAGGGTGTTAAAAAATTAATGCCAAAGAAGAGATCTTTAGTGCTTATATTTCAGGTGAGAGAAGAATTAGATTGATGACTCTCTTTGCAATCATACCACAAGGAGAGTCGTCAATCTAATTCCTCATGTGGCAGACCTTGTACATAATACATGCTTCTATTGTGTGTTGCTGTTAAAATTATGTAATTCCCCTTATGCTTTGCCAGTACAAAACATGGGGCCACACATTTGTTAATGAGCTTTGGGGAGGGCGTGGGAGAGAAGTGAAGGAAGTGGCAGGATCTTAGGAAATGCAGGCTCTTAACAGGACCCCTTGAATTGTCCCAGGAGAGGGACTAGCTGTAGGAAACAGAATGTTTGTATCAAACTGTTTTGTTTTTCTCTTGAAACAGAACCATTCACAGTTTTCCTCGTCACTCTTTGGTCTCCTTCTTTATCTACATTATTTTAAATTTTTCTTCTCATTTTGGGATATGGCCTTTCTGGCAGTCCTTTGCTTCCTGTTCCCTTGTTCCCTCCTCGTTGTTAGTGGTGCTTGTTTATATGTGAGCTTTTGTTGTGTACGGTGTTCCTTTATTATTTATGCTTTCCTTAGTGGATGGCTTTTTGCTTAGTCACCCTGTTCCTCTGGTGTGCTCATTATTCACACTCTATTTCCTACAACCCCTTTGCCCTTTCCAATTCCTTTTCCCTTAACACTGACTTCTATTTCTGTTAGGAAGAGTTCAGATGGGCTTCAGGACCTAATGTGGTTGGGAGATGATCAGCAAACATCTTTGAGTTTTTAGGAATCATTTCAGAAACTGCTTTGTACCTATCGGCTTTCACCCGGTTATGTTCTGGTGGCAAAAATCTCCAGTGTCGTTGGCTTTCAACAGCAAAGTCACGTTCTCACTCCTGTTACACGTACTGTGGCTCCAGGTGCCGTCTGCATTCTGGCTGCAGGCTAAAGAAGCAGCAACTGCAAGGGACAGGCCGAAGAAAAGGAGCTGATAGGGTTCCCTGTTGGTTCTTAGAACTGGGAAAAGCCACTTCCAGTCATATTGTATCAGCCAAAGCAAGTCACATGGCCAAGCCTGTGGAGTAGGAAGTACACTCCTCCAAGAGGCATGTACTGCAGTTACATGGCATTGCACAGGGAGATACTGTGACCCTTCTATAGGGAGTTAAATATTAGGATTATATGCTCTAAAGCTGGAATTTATCCTGTCAGGTGGACACTGGACAGACCACACTTCCATTCTATCAGTGGTCATATCAGCAGTAGATATTCACCAAATAAAAACTTTGAATAAGAAACCTGAAGTAACTTGGCAATTTTTAATATTATTAATCAGTGAAAAACTCCACTACTTATTTTGTCATCTCTCATCCCTTCAGATATGGCTTGGACAGTGTTTCTGTGACACCTTTGGGAAACTTTAGGCTGCATCTGTTTCCCAAGTTAGGGATGTGAGCAAGCTGGGTTGACGTTTTTTAGATCACTAGGGAAGCATTTATGGAATAAGACTGCCTGGAAAAATCCTCTCAGTGCTCTTGCCTTTGGTTCTTCATATATAAACTTGGAATAACAATAGATCCCCCTTATAAGAGTTCTTGAGGATTAAATTAGATATAGATGCAAAACCCTTAGACCTGTGTTTGATACATAATAAAAATATTTTATTTTGTTTTCATGACAATAATGTTGATGAATTCTCCCACTTGGGTAACTGAACCCGAAAAACATAATTAGGGATTTCAATACCATCAATTTTAGAGCTGATAGTCAATTAGACTATCTTTCCAAGTTTAAGGTGTATTTTAAATAAATTAAATCAAAATTAATACAGAAAGTAGGGGCTTTAATTCCTCTTAGCGAAATTAATCTCTAGGTTGAGTGTCCACACATTCCAGTCATTGTGTGAGGTGAAAGTTTTAAAAGTTGTTGCATAAAAACTTCTTCTTTTATCTGGTGACTACAGTGCATTTGGGGCATGTGTGAGTTGGGACAACTGCATGGTTTGCTGGGGAATTCAGGAAGGGCAGAGAGGAGAGGCATGGGACTCTGTTCAAAAGTCAGATCCTAGGGGACTTGTCCTGGGGAAAATAAGTAGAATATGCAGGTCAGTGCTCTGAGGAGGGTTTACTAGGGAACAGAGTGAGGCTTCTGGCCTGGATGGCTGAATTTGTCCCATCAACTCAGCCTGAGCAGCCCCAAGGTAAAAGGAAAGGAGCAAAGGTCATGGAATCAGAATGTCAAGTTAGTAACTTCTCAACTGTGTGACCATTTCTTAGCCTCTTTGGACCTTGGTTTACTCATAAATGTAATGCTACTTAATATTTATTCAGCTATGGCCATGTATGAGAGTATTCTTATATAATAAAAGGTTAATATGCAAATTGCCCCCTTGGGAGTTCAACCAACTGGGAGTTCAACCGCTTGCTATGATGTGTGCTGACCACCAGGGGGCAGCTCGGAATGAAGGAAGGCCTCGGCCAGCCCTGATTGCCCGCCAGCCCTAGGGACTCTATCCTTATATGGATTTTGTGCTCTAGTTATGTATATTCTTTAAGTACTTGCTAAATACTTTTATTTTCACAATAATTCTGTTTTGTAGAAATGATTATATCCATTTTTCAGGTAAAGAATCTGAAGTAGAGAAGGATGAATAATTTGTGTACACTAACACAGGCAGGAAGGGATGGACCTAGGTTTTCAACCCCAGCAGTCTAGCTCCCAAGGCTGTGCTCTTATCCACCATGCTTTGCTGCCTCTTGATAAAGTCAACACTTAATCAGGGTTGTTGCTGTGAAGATTAAATCCATCCATCTCTTCTAGATCCTAGTCCTCTACCTGTCATGTAATAAGTAGGTGCTCAATAAATATTGATGGTTATTTCCTATCCCCTCCTCTCTTTGCTTTCCTGGGAAGCATCAGGGAACTAGGATTAGTGGGGTACCTAGGAATGGGATGGAGATCTTCAGTCCTAATTTTCCCTGGGCAAGGCATCACATACTTTTGACCTTGTCTCTGAGGTCCTACTTCTGACTCATTTACTGCCTGAAGCTTTTTCCCACTGTTCTGGCCGTTACTACACCAAGCTAGAGGGTGTGAAATCATCTTGTAAAGCAAGCCCAAAATTAAAAAAAAAATGATGGTACAGTGTGCTGTTCTTCCCAGCATACCAGCATTTCCACATGTAGCATTTACAGAGCTGCTGCCATGAAGAAACATGTAGCAAACCTCTTCAGTGATTGTTTCTTTCTTCTGTCTTCTCCGACTGGGACTCTGGTTCCATATTGTCCTTGTGACCAGTGCATGTTTTAGAGACAGCACTCTGTCTTGGAAAAAGAAATGGAGACAGAGAAAAATGAGATCTGGATGCCAGTGCTTTCCCATCTACCTGGGAGCAGTGCAACCTCAGCAAGTTGCTGATCCTTTCTGGGCTTCTATTTATGCAATTGCAAAACGAAGACTTGAGGTTAGTTCAGCTGTTACATACCAGGGGCTCTAGTATTTTGAATTCTCCCAAGACAGGGATCCATTTTAATATTTTCAAACTAGTACTGCCATTAAGTGGTAGATAAAAACTTTCAAAACATGGAGAAAAAAATTTGAAGGGCTCTATAGTGCAGAGAAATTGGGGAACAAGAATCAGTTCTTTATTTTTCTTACAGCACCTTCCACCTGGTATGACAAATTACTCACATCTTTGAGCTTCAGTCTTCTCATCTGTATAGGGAGGATAATTTAGACTCTATTTCAGGGAGTTCAGAGAGTCGCTGTGAAAATTAAATGAGATCACGTAGCCAATGGCACTCAATACATTGTGACTGTTTTCCTAGTTCTTCAATGTGGGTTCAAAATTACCCAAGGGGGATATTCTGGATTAAACAAGCCCTCCCTAGGTTATGCCATAAATGTCCTTAACTCTAGGGTGGTGGACCCGGGGTTCTTTGGGGTTTCAATAACCCAAGGATGGAACAGTTAATGCCTGCATCCTTGAGAACTATAACCCAAGTGTATTTTGCGCAAACCTTTCAGCTGGATATGCCATCAATTAGTAACATGTGGACCCAGGAAAAATTAGGCAAATGGGGAGAGGAGAGGAAAAGGACGAGGGAAATACATGGAGACCAGCATTCATAAAACATTCCTGATACATGCTCTTTATAGCAAACACACTCAGTGATCATTGCTACTATTTAACCAGGGCTGACCATGTGCCTGGCACTGTGCTAACTAATTTGCATGTACTATCTCTTTTAACTTTTGTAGCCACTTGATAATCTCTTCTATCTATTGGCAAAGGAGGTCACAGGCCAGTCCATGTTCAGAGGGTGGAGAGATGGAGTCCCCCCCTTCTCCTGATGAGAGGAGCGGCTAAGTTTCAGTGTAAGAACATGTAAAAGGAAAGGGATCATTTTTGTAATTTGCAATACTCAGAAGATCACATATCTCCCTGGGATAACTTCTGTGCCCAAGAAACGTGGAGTCAGTTGGTAAATGCCTCTTAGCAGCTTGAGTCCCTCTTATTACAGAGAATCTAAGAGACAATAAAACTGAAATGTGGTCCAATTGTTTGATATGCTCAGGAGCCACATTGCAATTATTTGGGGGAATTTTGCGTTTTCTGTCTTCACTCGGATTCTCATGTTCAAAACAAGCCCCAAGCTAAGAAAGTTGCTTATCGGTTATCTCAAAGCTCTGCCAAGTGCTACATGGTTAGTGTGGTAACCAAAGCTGTAAATACTTCTACCAGTCTTTTCTTTTCTTTTCTTTTTTTTTAAACTTTATTGTTCAGTATATTAATTACATTGTTCCCTTTTTTCCCCCCTATAGTTCCCCTCCACCTGGTACCCATCCCACCCTCCACCCTCACCCCCCTCCACTGTCCACTCCCATAGTTGCATGATTTTTGTCCAGTCTCTTGTGCACTGCCCACACCCCCTTTCTCCCCAAGACTTGTCAGCCCATTCCCTCTCTATGTCCGTGATTCTGTTACATTCA
Organism: Antrozous pallidus; assembly: GCA_027563665.1. Classification (NCBI taxonomy): domain Eukaryota; kingdom Metazoa; phylum Chordata; class Mammalia; order Chiroptera; family Vespertilionidae; genus Antrozous; species Antrozous pallidus. The sequence goes on along the minus strand of CM050522.1, from coordinate 45,561,969 downwards.
CCAGTTTATCCTGTTCATCAGCTTATTAATTCACTTGATTTTTAGATTCATTTGTTGATAGATGTGTATTTGTTGTTCCTAATTTACACTTTTATCTTTTTCTTCTTCCTCTTCTTAAAGAATATCTTTCAGCATTTCATATAGTATTGGTTTGGTGGTGATAAACTCCTTCAGCTTTTTCTTATCTGCGAAGCACTTCATCTGACCTTCAATTCTGCATGATAGCTTTGCTGGATAGAGTAATCTTGGTTGTAGATTCTTGCTGTTCATCACTTTGAATATTTCTTGCCACTGCCGTCTGGCCTGCATAGTTTCTGTTGAGAAATCCGCTGACAATCGTATGGGTGCTCCCTTATAGGTAACCAACTGTTTTTCTCTTGCTACTTTTAATATTCTCTCTTTGTCTTTTGCTCTTGGCATTTTAATCATGATGTGCCTTGGTGTGGTCCTCTTAGGGTTCCTATATATTGGGGTTCAGTGTGCTTCTTGGACTCCTAAGTCAATTTCTTTCACCAGGTGTGGGAAGTTTTCAGTCACTATTTCTTCAAATAGGTTTTCATTGTCTTGCTCTTTCTCTTTTTCTAGCACCCCTATAATTCGGATGTTGGTACGCTTGAGGTTGTCCCAGAGGCCCCTTACACTGTCTTCAATTTTTTGGATTCTTTTTGCTTCTTGCTTTTTCAGCTGAGTGGATTTTCCCTCTTTGTATTTCAAATCTTTAACTTGGTTCTTGGGGTGCCTCAGAGCACTTTTAGGTCTTTGTATAATATTTTTTATTTCAGTCAGTGTATGCTTAATTTCTGGTTGGTTCTTTTTCATATCCTTGAGAGTCTCCTTTATATCCTTGAGGGTCTCCTTCATTTCCACGTTGGTCTTGATCATTTTCTTGAAGGTCTCGTTCATTTCCTTGTAGGACTCATTCATTTCCTTGTCGGTCTCGCTTATTTCCTTATAGGCCTTGACCTTTTGTTGGATCCTCTTGAAAAACCCTATAACCGTGGTTTTGAATTCCATGTCCAGTCGGGTTTTTTTTCCTCCATTTCTTTCACATCTGATTTCTTTCCATGTCTCTGCATGGTGGCTGCTTCCCTGAGTTGGTCAATTAGCTTTGTGTGGTAGACTTCCTACTAGGGACAGTGGCTCAACCTCCCCAGTTACCTGAGGTGGATATGGGTTGTACAGTCTTGCTGAAGTTAAGCTCAGGTTAATCGTTGTTAGCACTTGGAGGGGCTGACCTCCAGGCCAATTGTCTGTGAAGCTCAGCTGTGCTCAGGTTGGATGGGCTGAGTCTCCGGGCCAAGGAGACAGCGTTAGCTCCGCCGTGTGCGGCCCCAGGGACCCTGCACTGGAGGCAATGGCTGCCAGCACCTCTGAGAGAGAGCTGCTGTGGAGCTCCACCGGCTGCCAGGGAATTCAGACTCTCCCCCAGATGACTCTGCATGTCCAATGTCTCACCCAGGGTCGTAAAACAAAGCAGTCTGACGGTTTTCCGAATGAGATAGCAAGTCGCAGAGCTGCTTGTGCAAGCTGCCTTCTCCACAAGCTGGGAGACCCCTGCAGTGCCCGAGTTTCGGCGTGCCCTCCCACTGTTCAGTTTTCACCCCGTATGATAGTGGGTTCCCTGGACTTCGCCCAGAGCTGGAGAATCAGTCCAGTGGGACGTCTTTGTCTCCCGTTCGAGAAAACTGGCCGGTTTTCAGCCACTCGCCCTCTCCGCTGGCGCGCACTCCAAACCTCTCTCCGCGCGAATCTTTCAATGCTGTCCGCCACCACTCCTCCGAGTCACAGTGTCTTATCTTCACTTTTATTTGTGGAATTTTCACTCGGCCAGCTTTCTGGTGATTCTGGAAGGTGTTTGTTCTTTCGTTAAGTTGTAGTATTAAAATTGTTGAGTATGACGGCAAGATAGGAGTTTTACCTATGCCGCCATCTTGGTTCTCCTCTACCAGTCTTTCAAGGGAGAGAGAAAGAGTAATGAATGATAACTTCTAAAAGTAAGCAAGGCCACAACTTACCAAATTATGAAAAGGGTTGGTTAGGACTTAACAGTATTATCCAAAAGGTGGGATGTGCCCAGCAGCGTGGCTCAGTGGTTGAGCGTCGACCTATGAATCAGGAGGTCATGGTTTGATTCCTGGTCAGGGCACATGTCTGGATTGCAGGCTCGAATCCCAGTGTGGGGTATGCAGGAAGCAGCTGATGAATTATTTTCTCCTCATTGATATTTCTATATTTCTCTCCCTCTCCCTTCCTCTCAGAAATTAATAAAAATAATATATTTTTTAAAAAGGTGGGATGTTTCGTATTATAGGAAGTAAGATGATATGAGTTCTTGGATGGCTGGATGTGGTTCACGAAATTTTTTCTGTATGTAAGCTTTTCATATTTAGTAGTAATAATACAGTTTTCTTTTGAGATATATGCTTATATTAAAAAGTGAGTCAATTAAAATGTAAGCAAATGATGGGGGTAATCTGTGGGTAGGGGAAACGTCTTTAAGGTGGTATGTGAATGATTCCTAGCAAATGGAACCACATGTACAAAAGCTTAGAGACAACCCCTCATTCAAAGTGAGAAAAATAAGCCCGAAAGAAGAAGTTGCTGAACGTAACATATCTAAGAAAGAGCAGATCTGGGCTCTGACCCAGGCCACTGTCTCAAAATCTTCCTCCTCCCCCCCCCCACACCTATCACTCATTCCTTTTATTTATTTATTTTACTTTAAAACAAGAGTGATTTCTTATAATTCAGATTGCTTTTGGGTTAAAAGGTGAGAGTTAATTATGACAGGTAGTTAAACTTTTATAATTTTGGAAGAGAGCTTGTGAAATGCTCTAATCCCAATGGTACTTGTCACAGAATCTATTAAACCCAGATAAATGAATACTTTGTCTGCTTCAGCTTTTAGAGATGATAAAGGGAAAAGTTCCCATAAACCACTTGATAATCTTAGTCCTCCTAAAACCTTTTTTCTGTGCACATTCTAGCTTTTGTAAAGTAGGGGCGGGGGTGTCTACCATGCATTTCTCAGGAACTAGCAGTGTTGCTGTAGGGGCTCAGAACTCTAGGTATGGGGTCACATCGTCCTCTCTAACTAGCTTTTTCTTGTGCAGCTAGGAAGTCCCCTCCACTGTGGCTGATAAAAACCAAGCCCAGGGCACAGTTGCTTCTTTATAAGAACATTGTGGTTCATCTTTTTGCAAAGGATACCCTCCCTTCCTCCAAAGAATTCCCCCTTCAAATCTTTGATGTGTCCATGTGCTTTAACAGTAGAGACTACTCAACTGCCCTTCCTTTTCCTTCTCCTCCTCTCCCTCAGAATTTGAAGAGAAAATTTGGTTCTCTAACCAGTTGCCCTGTGGTCAGGTCGGCCTGCATTTTTGTGCTCAGAGTCATCAATGCCTTGCATCTCCAGTGGCCTCAAGGATTGGCTGACCTTTCTTTAGCAGAACACAGTTTCTGAGAAATCAGCAGGCCCTGCAGAGTCTTTCTTATGCGGCTATTGATCCCTAACCCTGCCCTTGCTAAACAGCTTGATCAGCCCCAGAATCTGTCAATAACAACAACACTGCTGAACCCACACTTCCTGCTAAGTCCAGATCCCACTAAGGACCACAGGATATCTCTACTCTGTACCTAAGTAAATTTTATTTTCTGTCTTAACCAAGGGTATCCACTAGATAGATCTCTATAAGTTTCAGTGGCTGGAAGCGATATTATAAGAGATAACAGTGGCCTGTCCCTGAAAAAATTGTACATTATTTGTAACCCAGAGAAAAATTTCCTTTTTCAAATGTAGATTACTCATCTGACCATACTTGGTTACTACACTCAAATGTCTCCATATTTTTTAAGCATTAATCAAACAAATTCAGGAAAAAGTCAACAGCCAAGGAAGATCATCTCTGCGCTGTATGATTAGAGGAATTCTTAAAAGGTCACCTCAAAGTCTTGAGTACAAAATGCCTGGAATTCCACCATTAGAAAGCCATTCCTTTGATTAAATTTACATGAAAAATGCAGAGGTCCTCCTAAAACATAAATCCGCAGAGATCCTTCTTTCACACTCATATTCTTTTGTTGTTTACCTGTTCTTGAACTTTAAAACTGATTGTCTAGCACATTAGTGATTATCTGGTTAAACCTCCTTATGTTAGAGGCGAAGAATCTGAAGCTGAGAAGACAGGAGTGTCTAGACTGGGGTCTCCTAGCTCTAGTAGTAGAGTCTCCTGCCTCTTAATATTCAAGCTTTATGTATCCTATGGCATTCTAAGGAGACAACTTTCTTTTAAATGTGTCAGCCTGCATTAAATTATGTGCCTAAAAATATTTCATGTAATGAAGTTTAATTAGTGTTTCTCACTAATGCAGTTCTAGAGAAAGAGGCAGGCATTGGGGTAATTATATACAAAACTCCCTCTTGGGTTTAAGTCACTTCCAAGATCCAATAGTTACTTTAAAACGAGTGCATAAAGTGATATATTTGGGTAGCAGTGATATTAGAAGCATTAGAATGATTGGCAGGCACTGAAGATCTATTTGTCAATTTCACTAAGAATGGTGGCATGATGTCAGGCCTTACCGCCACCCACCATCATCAAGTGTAATGGGTGTGTCGGGGCATCGCAGAAAGAAGGTAGAAATTGAAGGAAGGAGAGAGACATTTCTCTGTAATTCACCTTAATTATATCCAAAGAGATTTTGAGTTCTGAGTGTTAATTGTATATTTTTATTTCCATTAAAATAATTTAAAAATATATATTTTATTGATTTTTTTACAGAGAGGAAGGAAGAGGGATAGAAAGTTAGAAACATCGATGAGAGAGAAACATCAACCAGCTGCCTCCTACACACCCCCTACTGGGGATGTGCCTGCAACCAAGGTACATGTTCTTGACCAGAATCAAACCCAGGACCCTTTAGTCTGCAGGCTGACAGTCTATCCATTGAACCAAGCTGGTTTCGGCCATTAAAATACTTTTGCTTCTAAAACCCAACACTGTCTCTTAGGTTTCTCTTGAGATGGGTTTCTCATGGGAAATAGCAGTTTCCAGTTTATATTATCAACTAGAGGCCTGGTGCATGAAATTCATGCATGGAGAGGGGGGTCATGTACCTCAGCCAGCATGTACCCTCTCCAATCTGGGACATCCCTTTCACAATGCAGGATTGCTGGCTCCCAACTGCTTGCCTGCCTGCCTGCCTGATTGCCCCTAACCACTTCTGTCTGCCAGTCTTATCACCCCTAACCACTCCCCTGCCAGGATGATCGACATCAAACTGCTCCCCTGCAGGCCTGGTCACCCCTAACTGTCCTCCCCTGCTAGCCATTTTGTGGCAGCCATCTTCTGTCTGGTCAGCCATCTTGTGTGTTGGAGTGACAGTCAATTTGCATATTGCTCTTTTATTAGGTAGGATACATCATAGAGTCACACTTCCTAGATTATGATGTGCATCACATTCACCTGGGGAGTTTGCCAAAAACATAGGCACCTGGACCCCCTTAAGTTCTGCCAGTCAATGTGGCAGATGGCATGGGGCTATGTGTTTTTAAAAGTGCTTTATGCTCCTGTATCTGCTTTGTGATTTTGACATTCTTCTGTTTGAGACACATGTCCGAAGGATGTAGGAAAGAAGAACACTTACAGTGCTATGGCTAAGTGTTGGGAGAGCCTCTGTGCCCGGTTTCTCATTCATTCTTCTATAAACATTTACTGAGCGCCTACTTACTATCTGCACAGAATGTTGCTAGGTTTGGGACTTACAGGGATGTCTCAAACACAAGTCCTGCCCTGAAGTTGCTCAGAGTTTAGGACAAGTAGCTCTGATGGCATCTATTTGCAATTCAGAAATCTCTGGGACTGGAGAGGGTGGGTAGTCAGGAGAGGGTTCAGAGAGAAAGGGATGTTTACGAAGTTTTGAAAGAGGAGTCCCCCTTCTCCAGGCAGATGAGGGAGAAGGGAATACTAGGTGGCGGAACTGCCAATGCCAAGGCTTGGAGATTGAGAGGTGTGGGAATTTACAACACTTCATGCCCTTCTCTGGGGCTGAAACACACTGAAATGTGTGTGGGGGAGAAGGAAAGTCTGAAAAAATGGGTGCATTAGCATGAGAAATATATATTAAAAACAACAACCCAGACAATTACAGTGGGGTTATTGACAAGAAAGTAGATTGATTGCATGTGGAATTGGTGTTTAAATTGATTACTGGAATTTTGGTGTTAATTTCTTATTAATTCATGGAGTCCCCATGCACTAATTTCCTCCTCAGCCCTTCTTTCTGATCTCATCTAGTGATGGTTAAAACACTCTCTCGGCTGCAAGCCCTTTCTGCTTCTTCCCCTAATTTCATCTTTTTTATTTCTCGCATGTTCTCTATCTGAGGCATTGCTTGAGACTGCAGTTCCTATGATGTTTAAACCATCTTATTAGAATGTATGTGTCTGGCTCCTTTAATGTTAATTTTAAATTAAGCAGTAATGCCCAAGCTCCCGTGATGAGATGGAAAATGTCGACTGTCTTTCACCAGTCAGACTAACTTAGGAATGTAACTCAGATTTATTTTAAAGTCATCATTTCCTGTTAATGTCAGAAAAATGTCATAAAGCTCTCTCTAGATTTTTAACTCATGGCTGCCAGTTTGTCTTGATCATTGCTTATTTTGCATTAGCTGCGTCAGTAACAATCAAGACAAGGCCCTAGTTCAAGCATTATTACTCTTCCCAACATGCTTTTGCGTGCACTTTGAAAATGTGTGTTTTTTTTTAAACCAGGAATCCTGTGAATTTTGTAGAATGTTATTGTTTTTTCCCCCAATGGAATAAGTGAGCAAACTGAGATCCAATCTGATGAACAGTTTGTGGCAGTGATCATATTTTTTATGTTTAATAGGACTAGTGTTTCATATGATTCTGGCAACAGCAGTTTCTCCTTGCATTTAATACTCTAATGATGCCACGACCAAAGCTGAACTTGAAGTACTGGTGTGGGCTTTACTATCAACAATTAAGATCGCCTTTATTTGCACTACTAATTCAGGATTACACCTCCCTAATAGATGTACTGAGCAAGCACCGCGGTGACAAGATAAGTTGCCCTGTTTTGTTCCATATGTCTGTGTTCTAACTCTTCCACAGTTTTAATTGGTTCCCTGCAGAATAACATTTACAAGCATATGGTATGGAAAACGCTGACTGCTTTTGTTATCATGTATTCTCGTATTGGTGGTGGCCCTGGTTCACTTAGCCTTTAAACGTGATTAGGGGGTGATTTAATGCACTTGATGGTATGCTTTCTCTTCACCTGCCTACTGAGTGTTAAATGCCATCAACGTAGTGCATCCAGTTACTCGTTCACATTTGGGAAGAAAGTTAATTCACAGAAGCTTTCACCGTGGGCCTGTGCTGCAAAATGCTGCCTCCCTCCTCGTCTGGTGTGCTGTTGGTTTGCAGAGGCACCGGGAGGCTGCCTGCAATCAAGCTCCCAAGGAGGATGCACTGTTGGGAGCCTGAGAGAGCCAAGAGGCAAGTAGAGCTCTCTGGCCTCTTGTTTGGGGGATTTCCCAGCGATCCCTTGAAGAGGGATTACAGATGTGAAATTAGAATCATGGATGGAAAGGGGGACCGGCTGTATTTTAGATATTAGGACTGCTTTGGGACTTGGGCGGTTTCCTCAGAGTGGAATGAAGCTGAATTATTAATTTTTCTGAGATTTCTTACGAGGGTTTCTTCTTTTTTAAACCTCTGTATTGTGGAAAAATTTGAACACCTACAAACATGGAAAAAATTGCAAATGACTCTTTAGTAGAACTATGAGTATTCCGAGGACTGCCAAGACAAAGTACCAAAAAATAAGTGGCTTGCCTGGCCGGCATGGCTCAATGGTTGAATATCAACCTATGAACCAGGAGCTCGTGGTTTGATTCCTGGTCAGGGCACACGCCCGGGTTGTGGGCTCGATCCCCAGTGGCAGGCATGCAGGAGGCAGCCAATCAATGATTCTGTCTCATCATTGATAGTTCTATTTCTCTCTCCCTCTCCTTCATCTCTGAAATAAAGAAAAATATATTTTAAAAATTATTTTGCAAATGAGTGGCTTAAACACAGAATTTATTGTCTCACAGTTCTGGGCCCGAAGTCTGAGATCTAAGTGTTCACAGAGCCATGCTCACTCTGGAGGCCCTGGGGAAGGTCTGTTCCAGGCCTCTCGTAGCTTCTGGTAGACTGAGGTATTCTTTGGTTTATAGATGGCCTTCTCCCAGTATCTTCACACGGTCTTCCCTCTGTATGTACCTGTGTCCAAATTTCCCCTAAGGACACAGTCATATTGGATCAGGGCCCATCTGATGATCTCATCTTAACTGAATCAATTACATATTCAACAAACCCATTTCCAAATATAACCCATTCTGAGACACGGGGAGTAAGAATTCCAGCATATGAGTTTTGAGGGACCACATTCAACCCATAACACTTACCTTCAATAACCATCACTGTTTTGCCAATGTTTCATCTGTTTCCATACCATACATGTACATTCTTGTTTCCTGGGGTATTTGAAAGCAAATCACAGACATCATGCCATTTCACTAGTAAATTCTTCAGTATTCATTTCTGGCTAATAAGGAGTGTGTGTGTGTGTGTGTGTGTGTGTGTGTGTGTGTGTGTGTTTCCCATCACCAATGTGCTCAATGGTTGTTGTTTTTAAATATATTTTTTGTTGTTGATATTATTACAGATATCTCCAATTTCCCTCTTTCCTCCCTCCCCTTCCTCCCAGCCACTACCCACTCCTCCAGGTCTTCACTACCCTATTGCCCGCGTCCATAGGCTATGCATATAACTATATAAGTTTTTGGTTTATCTCTTCTTGTTCCCCCAAACCCACATCAAAGTATGTCAGTCTGTTCTTCCATGTGCTCAGTGGTTTTTAATTTAAGGAGAAGCATGGAAAGAACAGCAGAGACTCCTGCTGCTTCTCAGGCTGGGAAGCTCTCACCCCTCGTCCCTAGAGGAAAGTCACCTCCTCTGAGAAGCCTCCTGACACTTTAGAGCAGCTAGTACCTCTGTCCTCTGTGCTCCACATTGCTTTTCAGTGACCTGTAGCACATGAACAATCACACTGCATTTGTAGCAGGTGCAGTAGAAATGAAAACAGGCTGGTCTTTGTGCCTCCCTGTCCTCTCTACTCCCGCATTCTCTAGGAGAGGCTTTCCTAAAAGTTCATAGTAGGGCAAGGAGCTCAAGGAGGGGGAGTTGAGAGAAGGGTTTGAAATGTGTTCCCAAGGAGGCCTTGATGATGGAACTGGCTGGTGCTTCAGTCTGGGGCGAAGGGTTGCTGGAAGTGAGGGTCAGTCTTCCAAAGTATAACTCTTCTAGTTGGCAAAGACTCAGGTCAGTGTGGCATGTTGTCCATTGTTGTTAGGTGGAGGCAAACAATGGACATCTTCTCAATAGTATGCAGTTATCTGTGCTAATCTGTATGTTTATTATTTTTGTTTTCTAGAATGGTATTAGCTATACTGTAAAATTTTTTCAAATTATCATAGTAATTCATAGTTACCTCATTGGCCCCAAGATAATCAAGAGTTGACCAAAATTATATGTGAAATGTATAAAATGGCTGAAGACATAGAGTGAAGTAAGACTGAGCAGAGCCTTGGAGGTACAGGGTTACCAGAAACTCTACATTGCTGTCAGTCCACCCGCATGCACGCAGGGAAGCGGTCAAATATGAGGTTTTATGATCCCAGTCCTGGGACATCTACCATATTTTCAGGTATATAAGACAACTGGGCGTATAAGACGACCCCCAACTTTTCCAGTTAAAATACAGAGTTTGGGATATACTTGCCATTTAAGACTACCTCTCTTCCAATGCACACCAAATAAAAATTAATAAAAAACATCAGATTTGATTTTGACCCTTGACTTTTGAGAAGTACCTCAGGAAGTATCTCTGGACCAGATCTCTTAATTTGGGGAAGATAAAGGATCTATCGACCAGGATCTTTAGAGTTATGTGAAATGATCAGAGAAGCTGCATAATCTGTGGCAACAATTCCACAGTTGCTTTGGAGTCACCCTTCACTTTGTATTGGTGTGAATGACCCTCCTTAGGGCACAGCCTGTGGAATGTGAGTGGCGCCCCCTGGAATACTTGGCTATCACTGCTATTAACTGGTTAACAGGTTTTTTTCTCTTTAGCTGGGATTTGATGACCAAGCAAGTGAGAGGAAAGGACTACTAATGCATCTGATGGTCCCATTTTTTTCTTGTGCCCAAACCCACCCTTTATTACCAGCACCCTCTTACCTCCACACCCAGAAGCTTTACCATCAAGAATTTTTTTTCATCTTATCCCACCTTTCCACTCTGAGCAACTACATATTTCAAGATATGAGTGAATTAAAAAATCACCTCTCTCTCTCTCTCTGTTTACACACACAAACACACACACACACACACACACACACACACACACACACACACACAATGTTGAGGAGTCTTGCTCTCTATTTTTCTTTGGATGAAAGTTTATATTAAATGTAATCCAAGGGCTTGCAGTTGCTACAAGCTTCTGAAACAGAAACAAACCATCATCACCAACAACAAAAAACTTGGGAGGTTAGCAGAGGGCAGACTTTGATCTGTTTGTGAAGATAAATGGTACTTTTTTAATCAGTTCAAAATCACTGCTAAAATAAACACTATTACCCTTTGGATCTTCAAAGTGTAGGTTCACTTCTCTGTTATTCAGTGAGTAATTGACAAGTATTTCTAATAATACTGTTTGTGTCTATGTTTGTACCTGCAAAGGCTTCACATCTTACCGCAGGCATTATGTCATCAGGTAGAAGTCATCAGTCATATGGTTGAAGTGTTAGGTTACTAAGAATTTCAAATATTTGGAATTTTCTGAATAGGCACCACAATATTAAGAAATTAATATCATATTCTGGGTGTTTGGAATTGTAGGCTTCTACTAAGGAAATTACTCAAAAAGAACACTCTCTTAAGGAAAATAAAATGGTAAGAAAATTTGAGTCTTTAATTAAAAGCTTTACATTATTCATCACTGAACATAGCCACAAGCCCAACATGAACAAAGATTTATTTCACAAGATGAGTGCAAATATTTTAAAGCTGATGTCATCCATTTTACAGCTGTTTATTATGTTGAAAGATTTTGGTGGTCTGTTGCATTTTTATCATGTTTTGTTACGATTTCCCTAATATTTTTAATCCTTTCTTATTTGTCAGTCTTTAGATATGTATTTTAATTAACAATCCAATATAACACTTATTCAAAAATTAAAATAACAAAATATTCCTTTACTGTAACAGCTTCTTTTTTTATGTGACGATTTATTCAAAACAGGAAGACAGAAAATTTTGTGTAAATGTTTTGTATTAAAGGTCTTTTCAATAATCTATTTAGTTGATTATGCATCTTAAAATGACAAAATTTTCCATATTGAGTGCTATGTTTGGAGACTCCTGGCAATTCTCTCAAACAGAGAAGAGCAGACAAAGGGGAAGTGACTGGGGAATTGAAAACAGGTTATTCACTACTTAGACTCATAAAATTATATTATCCCAAGTTGGAAGAGTCTTGAAGGGTCTTCTTGCTTAGAAGACTTGAAGCCCTTCATTGGGAAAGCTTGTTCTTATCAGAGGGTGGTATTCACTTCATGTTAATATGTTTAGGCTTTTAAAATATCAGTGGAATGTACAAAATTTCTATTTGTCCTTATTTCTCTATCTTCATCTATATATTCTGTGCCTTAAGGCATGTATTTTAATAAAATTTATTGAATAACTTAATACTGTGTGCCAAATACTGTTTAGTTTGAAAGAGTTCCCTATTTTGTAAAATATTTTGAAAAAGAGAGAGAGGTCACCTAAAAGGTGAGGGTTCTTCTGTCACAGAAAAACACACAGTGCAATAAATAATGGCATCATTAAAAACTGTCATCTTTGCAAAGTACAGTAATTGCTCTGCATATCCCTTGCACATTTCCCCGTGAACCTGCATAAGTGCGCCTTGCTGGAAACACACCTTCTCCTGCTTCCAGCCACTTATCTGTTCATTACTGTCATGTCTGAGCGGGTTTTAGACATGCCAGGTGTGCGGTGTCACGTGCCTGACGTCCGCTCCAAATACTGACATTCACACGCGTGAGTATTAAAGCAATAGATCTTCCTTATGACAACAAAAAGCTGACTGCAGAAAAGCAAACACTTCTGGGAAAAGTCTTCCGAGCGCATCTGGGCTCGTTCCTGGGAGGAGAAAACCTAACTAATTAGCCCCGGCCCTTCCAATCTGAGAGAGAAGAAATAATTACAGCATCGGGAGCAACCTGTGCTTTGGAAGGCGACAGGTTCAGAGGACCTGATCAGAGACAAGGCTCACAATAGGAAGTTCCGGGAGCTTAGTATAGAGTGGCAGGAGATATTTTTTTTTCTTTTCCATAAAGACGATTAAAGAAAAAATAAAATATTTATGAATCATAAATTTTTCAATAAAATACATATATTTAAATTAAAAAAGTAAATTCCTACAAGTTACAAACACTTGAAAGAACAGGAAAATAGCAAGAAAAAAAATAAGTGTATTTAGTTATTAAAATATTTATCTTCAGAGAAATTTGAGAAGTAGTAATGCAAGCCCAGATTTCTAGTCTTGCTCTTTTTCCTTCTTGAATGATTTTAGATTTTGAAGTGTGGTGGGTTGTGTATTGTCCACCACTGGGTGGAAGTTCTTTGTCCCAGAGATGCTGCTGTGAGAGGCTCAAGCAGGGAGTGTGTAAATGACCTGTTTGGGTGGACTTCCATCTTATAGGATTCCTTTGGCCCATATCAGTCCACAGTGCAGCTACTGGGTAAAGAGGATGACTAAACTATTTTAAAAAATAAAATCCGACGTAAGTGTTAATAGTTTCTCATTTTTCCTAAGCTATACCTCATTCAAGAGGTTGTTCATATTGATAGACACAATAAACTGGACCAGACCTTGACAGTGTTATGTGGACATCTAAGCAGCCCACAAAGATGAACACCTTGTTTTTCAGAAGGTTCTATATTCTTAGTACAAGGCCTTGAAAATGTGTTAGGAAGGATAGACAAAGACAGGTAAATTGGAAAATTTCAAAGGCCAGGATATATTTGATTACTTTAGATCTTTTATTCCCAGTTCTTTATAGAAGTTACTATAAAAGTTTTACAGAAACATTTAGTGCATGTCATATAGGTATAGAGAGTCATCCTCAGTTTTCCCATGATTTACTGATAAGAAACAGTTTGCAAAGAAACCCCCATCTCTACCCACCTCTGTTCAGAATGCATTTCTTCCTTCATAGATGGGGAAAGTGAAAAACAGAGAAGCAGGTCTCAGTGCTTTAGTGAATCAAGATTAACATCACAATTTGGGGCTATTTCTCCACCTTTCATCAATTGCTCTTGACTTACTGCAGCCAGGATAAATGTTTAGACACACGCACACAAGAACATAGGAGTAACATTAGGCTGCCAACATGAAGAGGGAAAAGAAGCAAAGCACAAAAGTAAAGCAAAGTGAAGGCTCCCCGCCTTTTCAATTTTTCTGATATGAAGTCAACCTGACAGTCCCTGGAAGCATCGCTGAGTTAGCCCTAAATTCTAGTTCCACTGAGAACGTTTTCCCTGTTTGATTGCATCACCCAAATTTTGTTTGAATCATGCATCAGGGTGGAATGGGGTGGCTTTGGGTGGTCTGAGACGGTTTGTTGTTTCTTTGCTGAGTGCTGATGGCATCGTGGGCACTGCTGTTCCCCTCCACCCCTTCCCCATAAGACAAAAATAAGAAAGAATGTCCAAGAGGCTGTGGTGTGTGTGTGAGGGTTTGTGGGAGAGAATGTAGTAGGAGATAAAGGAGGAGAAAGAAACACGAGGTGGCAGGCAGATCATTTTCCTGTTTTGCTATTCTATCTGCAATCTAGACTTTAGCTGCTTATGAACTCAGAATTTGGGTTGGTTTACTATTTTGGTCCATCCTTTCAACAGATATTTAGTTAAATGTTTTTGCTAGGTGCAATTCTAAGTGCTGATTTACTTCTCCAGGTAGAAACCAAAGACATGCTCTGAGTAGTTACCAAGGGGGTTCATTCAAAGGCCTGGGATTTTCATAAAACTCCATGAAAAAGACCTCCCCTCCCTTTTAATTTCCCTTCTCACTCCCTCTTCCTTCCCCTTCCTACTGTCTTTCTTTTCTGCCCCTCTTTCCTTTCTTTTCTTCCTCTCTTTCTTTCTTGTAATCCTTTTTGTTTATCTCTGAATTCAGAAATAAATACGTCTTGAAAAAATGTACTGAAAAGAGTTTTATTAGCTTATATCAGAAAATATATCAGGAAACCTCAGCAAACTTAAAAGGATGAGATAAGTAGGAGTTTGTGTGTTTTCTTCCCTACTCTGAGGTCCACTACCTCACTTTGGAAACCATTGCTAGGTTTCAACGGGGTGAAACCTAAGGAGTCTTCTAGCTCTAAAGTTAAGTAAATCTGAAAAATATAACACCAGTAAGTCTCTCTGAAGTAGTACTTGATCCAGAGGAAATCAAGCAGTCCTTTTCAAGAACAAAATGCAGATGTATTCTGTGGCTGACAGAAGCCAGATGGCACGTGGGAGCTAATCATGAGTCCTCTTTAAGGTCATGGTTCCCAACAGCCACATGATTCTCAGACTCCCCTGCAGACTAGCAATATGAATACCAGGAGTGGGGCTCAGCAGTTTGCATTACAATAATGCCCTGTAGGTGATCCTAGTTCAGTCAGCAAAGCCTTAGTGTCAGCCAGGTGGGAACCATAGTGTGCTTTTCTTCTGAGAGGCAGGATCCAAGAAGGGAGAAGCAGCCCCGTGCCACTGTGGGAAAAATCCTGGAGTACGTTTTTCCAGGTCATTAGATACTGATCTAACTCATTTGTTTGGTAATAGCAGCTTTGCTTTTACTTTATGGATATTCCATAATTTATTCAACAATTCTGATTGTTATTCATTGAGGTTGTTTTTTATTTTTATTCTATCCATTAGAAATACCACTTCAGTAAACATTCTTTGGGATTTTATTACTTATCCATATTTAACAATGGATTTATTTACTTTAAAATTTAATTTATTTTTTAATTAAAACATTTTTTCAATTACAGTTGGCATTCAGTATGATATTAGTTTCAGGTGTATAGCCTAATGGTTAGACATTTATATAATTTACAAGGGATCCCCCATAAGTCTAGTACCCACCTGACACCATACATAATTATTACAATATTATTGACTATATTTCCTATGTTATACTTTGTAAATGCCAATTTGTATTTCTTAATTCCTTCATCTTTTCCACCCAGTCTGCAACTTTCCTCCCATCTGGCAACCATTGGTTTGTTCTCTGTACCCATGAGTTTAACAATAGATTTTAAGTAATTATAAGAAATTTAGGTACTGCCATACTTATTGTGATTTTATTTCTATAGAATAAATTACTAGAAGTAGAATTAAAAGGTTGGATTAGAAAGTGTGGACATCTGCATTTTAATGGATACTATCAAATTATTCCCACATTGGTTGTAGTATCCCTTACTGCTGCCTATAGTTTAACCAGGAATAAATGTTAATATTCTTAATTTTTTGCCAATCTGATAGGCAAAAAAAAAAATGACATCTTATTGTTGGTCTAATTTGCATTTCCATGACCTCTAATAAGGTTAGGTTTCTTTTCATATATTAATTTCTTCTTCTGTTAATTGCCTGCTCACATCCTTCATCAATTATTCCATTGTTTTTTAATCATTATCTATGAATTTTTCATGTATTAGGAATATTGCCCTTTTAATGGCAAGCTGGTGAAAATATTAGGCAAATATTATCTCCCACTCTATTGTTTCTCTTTAATCATTCTTTTTGGTGCTCTTTTACCAAATTCCACTGATTTTAAAGACCTTCCATAATGACACATTTAACACCATACATTTAGTTTTAAGGTGTATTATCATTTTTATATGAAACTAATTACAAAACAGGAATAAGTGCATTCCAGTCAAGAGCTAGGAGACCAGGGCTATTTACCATGGCTGTCCTCCAGCAGAGTCTGATGACTTACTATCACAACATTTTCAGAAAGCAGAGTAAGTAGATTAAGGAGAAGATGGTACAGAATGTTTTATTGCTCTCCAGTACTTGAAACGGTGTCATCTTAAATAATGCATGCTTATTGCATATCTAATGCAATTTCTTGAACAAGTTATTCCATAGATGCCCATGGCCAAAGACCAAAGTAATACCTACTGTTAGGAGGATTGAAAATGTTAATCACATTTTAATAGTTTATTTATCAAGGAGATTAGGACAAAAAACCTAAAAGATATGAAAAGAAACATTTATAAAAAGAAATAATATATTCATATTAAGAAAATGGCCTAAAGCACTCATAATAATAACAAACCTAAATTAACATTAAAATATTATTTTACTGATCAAAATGATAATGCTTAAACACTGTTGAAGGTTTGAAAATCAGGTGTTTCTTGGGTAAAAAAAAATGTAACTTTCTACAACTCTTCTGGTTAGCATAAAACTATTTACATTCTTTGACCCAGAAATGTAAAATCCAGAGTTGACACTGAAGAAATAACTAGGGCTAGGCACAAAAGTTATCTTTCAAATATTTACTGGGTTCTTATTTAATTAAAAATTATAATAAATTAAATCTGAAATAATAAGATATTGACTAAAAAAATTAATGATCCATATTAAAGAATACTACATATACAACCCATAAAGGACTGCAGCAAGAGTATTCACCTCAGGTAACTGGGGAGGCTGAGCATTGTGCCTTAGAGGACATCTACCACACAAAACTAATGGACCAACTCAGGAAAGCAGCCATAATGCAGAGAAATGGAAAGAAATCAGGTGTGAAAGAAATGGAGGAAAAAAGACGACTAGACATAGAGTTCAAAACCACAGTTATAAGGTTTTTCAAGAGGTTCCTAGAAAAGGCCGAGACCTACAAGGAAATGAACAAGACCTATGAGGAAATGAACAAAACCTACAAGGATATGAAAAAGGACCAACTAGAAATTAAACATACACTGACTGAAATAAAAAATATTATACAAAGACCTAAAAGCAGTCCAGACGACTGCAAGAACCAAGTCAAAGATTTGAAATACAAAGCAGCAAAATCCACTCAGCCGGAAAAGCAAGAAACCAAAAGAATCCAAAAAACTGAAGATAGTGTAAGGGGCCTTTGGGACAACCTCAAGCATACCAACATCTGAATTATAGGGGTGCCAGAAAAAGAGAGAGAGCAAGATTAATGAAAACCTACTTGAAGAAATAGTGACAGAAAACTTTCCATACCTGGTGAAAGAAATTGACTTAAAAACCAAAGAAGTGCACAGAACCCCAAAATATAGGAATCTAAAGAGGACCACACCAAGACACATCATAATTAAAATGCCAAGGGCAAAAGATAAAGAGAAAATATTAAAATCAGCAAGAGAAAAACAGTTACCTATAAGGGAGTACCCATATGATTGTCAGCGGATTTCTCAACAGAAATGATGCAGGCCAGATGGGAGTGGCAAGAAATATTCAAAGTGATGAATAGCAAGAATCTACAACCAAGATTACTCTACCCAGCGAAGCTATCATTCAGAATTGAAGGTCAGATAAAGTGTTTCACAGATAAGAAAAAGCTAAAGGAGTTCATCACCGCCAAACCAATATATGAATTGCTGAAAGATATTTTATAAGAAGAGAAAGTAGAAAAAAGTAAAAATATAAATTATGAACAACAAATACACATCTATCAACAAATGAATCTAAAAATCAAGTGAATTAATAATCTGATGAACAGGATAAACTGGTGAATATAACAGAATCATGGACATAGAGAGGGAATGGACTGACAATTCTTGGGGAGAAAAGGTGTGGGAGGTGCAGCAAGGACTGGACAAAAATCATGCACCTATGGGAGAGGACAGTGTGGGGGAGGTGATGGCAGAGGGTGGGATGGGTACCGGGTGGAGGGGAGCTATAGGGAGGGAAAAAAGGAACAATGTAATTAATAAACTGAACAATAAAGATTTTAAAAAAATAAATGAAATGGGAACATTTTAGCCCTAAAAAAAGAATACTACATATATTAAATGTCATAATTATTAATTTATTTTTTTCAGTATTTGTTGAACACTTACACTCTGTGCAAAGCAGTAGCCTGGCAGCTGTGGCCACAAAAGTAAACATATATAACCCCTGGCTATCAAAACATTTATATTTTAGAATTTTGTAAGAACACTTAGAATTTTGTTTTAAAAAAGTGGTTACAAAGTATTATGTATAATAAGGACAGTGTTACAAAAAGAGAACACATTAAAGTATAGAAAAATTCGGAAGGAATATATTAAATATTCATAATGATTAACTTTGGATCTTGAGGGTTTTTTTTCCTTTATGAGTTTCTATGTTTTCCAAATGTTTTATGGTGAACATACATTATTTTATAAAATAATTAATGTATAAACCTTAGATGTAGATTTCTATGTGTATCAGGGATGTCCTTTCTCATTTGGTTTTTTAAACTCTTCTATTGCCTTTGACATTAATCATTTAGTAAAAGAAACTCTTCTAAGCTTTCCTTAAAGTTCAGGTATCTCCTAATGGTTTTAAATTTTGGAATGGCTCCAATCTGGAGTTCTGCATTTAAAAAAACAGTGTGTGTATGTGTATATATATAGAGAGAGAGCAACTTATTGAACAAGTTGCATTAGGTGTCTGTACACCCCCTACTGGGGATCAAACCCAAATCCAGGCATGTGCCCTGACCAGAATCTGACTGTGACCTCTTGGTTCATAAGTTGACATTCAACCACTGAGCCACCTGGCTGGGCTAGAGATCTATCTTAGCTTGAGCTGCCATAACAAAATAGCATAGACTGAGTGGTTTAAACAACAGAAATTTATTTCTCATGTTTCAGGAGTCTGGAAGTCCAAGAGTAGGGTGGTGGCATAGTGGGGTTCTGGTGAGCACTCTCTTCTTGGCTTATGGACAGCCTTCTTCTCCATGTGATGTGATCTCACTTGGCAGAAAGAGCGAAGGAAAGAGAGAAAGAGTGCAAGCTGTCTGGCATGTCTTCTTATAAGAGTACTAACCGTGTCTTGAGGGCCACACCTTCATGCCTTCATCTAAATCTATTTCCCACAGACCCCATTTCCAAATACAATCACATTGTGGGGTAGGGCTTTGACATGAATTTTGGTGGTGCACATTTCAGTCCATAGCAAGCACAGTGAAGAGGCACAGACAGTGGAAGATTAGAAGAGGCAGCAGAAAGCCTTGTGGACCCGGTGTGCATCCGTACAAAGGCAGATGAAAAAGACTATAGCTCTAGTTTGAAAAGGGAACATTTGAGAAATTATAAAGACCTATAAGACCATGAAGGACAAACTTCTGGGATGGGACAACTGCATAAGCTAGAAGGAAGTAGTACTTAAATGGGAGATTGAAGAGTCCTAACCAGTTGGTAATAAATGTATGGACCCATTTCCCCCGACAGTGGAATGGCTGGAATATGAGCATCTCTTAGGAATCTATGAAGAATAGTTCCCATAGGGCCTTTCCAGAAAGCTATGGATTTGGGAGGACCATCCTTTATATATTTGAAACTGTGGAGGGAAAATAATGGTGCTGCTCCCCAAAAGTTGTCCTTTAAGGATACTGTTAGAAAGAGAACCTTAAAAAACAAATTAAGTGCTGTAAGTAAAAGAACAATTTTGGCCCAAATCATTATAACGATCCAGAAGGTGTAGGGCAACCATATATGATGTCACTCCTTTTGAAAACACTCTGCTTTCAAGATGGGCAGCAGATGGGTTGTAGAAAAACAGATTCAGCTGAAAGGCAAAAGAGTGGTTGAGTCAATGTCCGATACTCCAGATGAAAGAAGCCTGATCTCAAGGGAACTGGGAACCCAGACTGTGAACCAAGAAGGGCCTCGGGTAACACTTGGGTTGACCTTTTGGTTCCCTCATCGCCTACCCATGATGGTTTCTTGCATTTGATGCTATAGAAAATGATACAGGTGCACATGTTCTGAGCTCATGCTGACTCACATCCCCCATTTTTCCCAAGTGAGAAATCTTTAAGAAGGGCATTCTCCAGCATGGCAAAGAGAAGGTAGAGGAGGGGTGGTGGGATATTGTTGGGGTTGGTTGGGCGGGTAGTGAGGGAAGAGATTATAGGCAATATATACCTATCTGCATTGAGTAGGTTTAGTTTTATAAACAGTGAGGTAATTAAATTACCATAAAATCACTTGAGTCTTAGCATTGAAAGCTTTTTGCCTTTTCCTAATTTGATGATTTGTAGACATCTATTATGTCACCAACTAAATTTAGACATTTATGAGAAAATTAAATAAAAAATGTCTGTGTTCTGAATTTGTAGATTCTGGTAAATGTTTCTGTTTTTACAGCCCTCAAAGTGGCCTCCAGGTCACTTATGATTGTTTAATAATTAACCATTAGAATAGAACTGGATTAGGTAGCCAGTGGGCTGGAGTTTTCTATTTTCAATATCATGGAGTCTTGGAAAACAAAAAGAAACAAGGCACCTATGCTGATTCCAGAAATTCTATATACACATACCCCGCCCCCCACCCTGTCCACAATCCCAGCTACCACCCTCCAATGCACAGGCATGTATCCATATAATAGTTACCATTAAGCCAGATAGAATGAAATAGTTTTGGTCATGGGAAAAGATCCATAGTGATTTGTTAAGTGAAAATAAAAGAAACTTTCTAAAGAGTAGGAATAGAAGCAGCCCATTTTTATGAAGTATGTGTGTTAATATATGTGCATAAATATAATTGTGTTAACAATGTGTTAACAAAGTAGTTGTCAATGTTTGTTAAAGTTGTTGTGTCTGACTTATCCTAATAACATGTATTTATTTTCTTACCGGAGAAATAAAGAAAAATAAATAATGAAATACAAAGGTTCCAATGGTGGGGCATACCCCTGCATCCTAGAGACCTTGTACCGAGTAATAAGCATTTGGTTCTTTTTTTTTTTTTAACTTTCGCTTGATGCCATGTTATTCCCTCTGGCATTCTCTCTCTCTGGGTCCCAACCTTTCTCCGGGTAATGATAAGATTATAAGAATTTCAGGAATTCCAATCCTAGAAATCATTTTAAACCCAAAGCCACTATCAAGAGGTGCTTCCTTTGTTTACCAAATGAACAAAGGATGTGACTTCATATTTGGCAGAGCTGGTCAAAGGGCTTTTGTCCTTGCCTTTGGAGGACCAGATTGCTCTGGGCATCTCCACAGCTCCCTTACCTTGCTGCTCATTGGACTGTGGTTCTTTAGGCATCCCCTCCCACTTGGCTTTCCTGGTAGAGTCAGGACTTTCAGGTGCATGAGCAGCCTGTTAATTTCCTCTTTCCAGACCTCTGAGTCTTTTAACTTAGAATCATGCCATCCAGAGGTGCTTGGGGTCTTCTGGAGAGGAAGCAGGCTGTTTTCTGAAAACACCCACAGCCAGCCTTCAGGAAGGGAGTCCCTTCACGGACTTGGAGTTTCCAAGTCATCAAGGAGGCACTAATTCAGCTGCCAACTCTTTTCTATGCCTGTGATGATTTGGAGATACCATCCAATAAATTCAAGAGACTTTCTTTTCTCTTGCTTCTTCATTTGCTGTTTAAGGGTAGGGACTAAGAAATGTGTCCTGATTTAATATGTGAGGAAAGAGATTGGCCAACTTCTGTGAGTTTTGTCTACAATGTTTTTAATACAAAATAATTTTCAATTATTTTTGTACATTTTTTTCATAAGGTTTTAAGAAAAGGATTTAGGGAGTATAGGTATGGAGAGATCATGTATAGCTGCATTGTAAGGACTTGTGGACTAAAGGTTTATGTGGCCTTTTAGATGTGGAAAGTTATAGATGGGAGGAGCTTTATTTCTTGAGGGCGGAGTTATAAAAAAGCTGACGGAGGGTCTGAGCTTTCAGCAGCTTTCTGGAAGCCCTATTTCTAATTAATTCTGTTTTCTGTGGGTGTGTTTGAAAGTGCTTCTGCCTGAGAAGTGCACTTTCCTTTAATGGGCCATTGAATCCGAATGCTTAGGCATTGTGCTGGCTTTTAAAAAGAGATAAGAGTAAATTTCAGGAAGAAGTTTCATTTTAGTGATGTATAGAATTACATTTTGAAAGCATATTAAAGTTATGACTGGGAATACCGGCATGTTCAATATATTTTCTTTTATACATTGTTTATGAAAAGATTCTGACCATCTACTTGGAAATGTAGATGACAAAGCAGTATAGTATCTATTTCAACCCATTACCAGGATTCCATTGTTTTGGTCTTTGCACAGCACTGTTTTTAGGCATTAGCAATGAGTCCTCCTTGGTTCTTGGTGTGCCTGAGTCTAGGGAATGAGTGTTTACTTTCCAGATCTATTTATTCCTGGCTAAGAGTTTACATGGTCACATTTAGAAAAGGTATACACTGGGCAGTAGTTATTTGTTGAACTTGCTGGCATACTGTCACCTCAGGGCCTTTGCACTTGCTATTCCCTTTGCCTGAGATATCCTTGGATCCCAGTTCACTTCAGGTTTTTATTTCACTGTCACCTTTTCAAATACCTCATCTCAGCACACCCGTCCTCCTCCACTTATCATTATCTAATTATTTGGTTAATAATCTTGCACTAAATACAAGAGTCATATGGGCTGGGATATTTGTCTGTTTGGTTCACTACTATATGCCTAGGGCTTATTACTGTGCTTGACACAAACTGGTTTTTATTAGGTGAATGTCAGTAATTCATTGAATTGATAAACTTGTCATATGTCACTTTTCCTTGGACACAATTTGTCCGTTTGTGAGTAACCCAGACCCTAATATGAGTTGTATCAGGGGACATAGATATGAAGAGTGAACATCTGTGAGTCTGTGGAGAGCTTCCCAAAACCTGCTGTGAGAGGTGCAGAGTGTCACCAGGGTTGGGAATCTCCTTTGAGTTCAGTTAACCAGTTTTACTGCTGTGTCTGCAGGTGGGGCCATTGCCACAGAGTAGACCCAGCACTGCAAGGACCTCCTGTTCCCTTCCCTGGACACTTGAAATCAGTCCCCAGACTTTTCTGCCTTGAGCCCTGTGCTTGTTCTGTTCACGCTGCCAAGGTCATTTGTGGTGGAAAGTTTGAAAGTGGATCAGTATTCTCTGGTTCTTGACTCCCCCAGGTTGAAGAGCCAAATCTTGCACATTCCTTGAACTTACCTATTGGGTGAGTCTACATAACTAATGTCATGGTCTATTCCTACAAGCAGCCAGGAGTCAGTCCGAGCCTGGTTACTGTTATCTCCACTTTGTGTCTAATTGTGTCTTATCCGTGGCTTTTCGTATCTGAGACTTTTTGAGGTCGAGCCTATCACTTTTAAGGCTTATTCACAGGCACCAAAGTTTCTTTCTAGTTATGATGTCCTTCTGTCTGGTCCAACATTCCCAGCCCACGTGAAATTTCTGGTCATATTTTGGGATGGTGCTATAACCGTGGGAAGGGCTCCTTAGAATGAAAGTAGGTTACTTTGGTGAGTAATTCATTAACCCAGGGATACTCATTGGCATGGTCTCTCCATTGGAACTGTTAGTGGGGAAGCAGATAGATCCCTGAGAGCATGGGCATGGGCACCAGGATGGTAATTTTGGTGGTGAGGGGAAGAGAGAGTTGGAGCCTGGAAATTGTCAGGTGGCAGACGTGAGCGAATGGCAGGAAAAGATGCCATGACTGTGAGGGAACGTGAGGTGTGGAAAGAAGAGAAGTCAGAGGAGAAGTGGAGAGAGCATGAAAAAACAGGCATGTGGCACCAAAAAGAACCCTCCTAGTTTTACATCAGGATCTTCTATAGCCTGGCCTACAAGATGAGATGAAGTTTATTTCTCTTTAAATAAAGGACAAATAAATCATAATCTTAGAAGATTCCTGAGTTGTAAGAATTGGTCCAAGATGCTCTGGGTTTATAGTTCTATTTGGTTCATTTCTTATTCTGCGTAGTAATTGGTTTGAACTTGGAAATGAATTGATGCATAAGTCTTCTTATCTGCGCCCCCCCCCATGTCTTCTTTTATGCAAGTAGAGTGTTGAATACAGAGCTGTGCCTATGAATTATCCAACCTAGATAAGTCAGCTTTGTCATAATCTTGGTAGCATAAGTGTCTGAAACCTTTCTGTATTCAGAATGCATATTTAACATCCTCTTCTTTCTTCCACCCCATGTTCATTCGTTTTGTAGACTCTGAAGTCGTTATGTCATTGTAGAGTGGTTGATGCAGGTCAGAGACAGGGCTCACTGAACTGGGTCATGAGTTCTGGGAACAATCTTGGTCACATCACAGACTCTGTTGACCTATACAAAGTGTTGTTAATCTGCCTTACAAGATCTGGGAGGAGAAATGAGGTAATGTCTACTCAGACCTTCGAGCTTCTCGGAAGAACAGCATTCTACAGTAATATGATTTCATAATGCATTGGTTTGTATTGTAATGGAGTATAATTCCATTTATCTAAATTTCTTTGGATGTCTCTGGAATATCTTACAGTCTTGCTTAGGGAAAGCAGTCCAGCTTTGGGAATGAGAACTGGGCCTAGAATAGAACCCTCAAAGGGTACTTAGCCAAATGAGCCAGCTGTAAATCTGTGAATTAAGGGAAGGAAGTTGGGAGAGGAAAGTATGGGAGCTAGAGTTGATGGAGATGGGGGAGAGAGTTGGAATTATCTTCAGAGAGTTTACATCATACTTTTAAATCATGTTGTTTTACTGAAGATTAATATATCAATATATTTTAAAATGTGATTATTTTAATTGAGCAGTATTACATATTGTTGACTCATCTGTAATATTGATCCTGCTGTCATTCTCTATTCTGGTAGACTCTTTAACTCAGCTTTCTTCAAGATTTACTTTATTATGTTCCTTGGGATAACCTGATTATTTAATAACTTGTTCCAACTCTGATACCAATAGTTCCATACCAATACTAACAGATTTATAGATTCTTTTTAAAAATACTTGGTAAATTACTAAAGAACATTTCATTTTTGTTCTGTAGATATGGGAATAAGTAAGTCTTTTTATTGCAAATAGTGCTGAGCAGGGTAGTTTTTTATATAATCTTTTTGAGCAGTATTACAATTGAGTTAGCTTTCTAGTCAGTCCTAAAACAGAAGTTAAAACGAAAGATGAAAGTGAGGGAAGTATACATATGTGTCATTTCTGACGTACTATAAAGATGTCAAGTTAGGTTACGTTATCATTATTGGAAGTTTTGTTGTGATATTTTCTAGAAGTGGTTGGTTCTTTGGCATTTCCAACCCAATTATTCAAAAGGGGGTCAGCCCTCCTCTATAAAGGAACATTAAGTAACCTATGAAGGTAACCAGGAAAGACAAGTGTGTATCTTCTTCTTCAGAGAGGTGATTATATACATTTTTTTAAAAACAGCAAATGATTTGTATTTTTAGAGGAATGATACTAATCACATTCCTTTCTCAGGAGCAGGGGGTGGGGGAGTGCTACAACTTTCATTTGCTAAATTATAGAGTATAATGCAGAGAGAACATATCCTATCACCCAAATGTGACATGAAAAAAGTAAATTCCTATTAAAGTTTGTGTTGTATGCCAGGGATGTATGAAAAAAGGCACTTTGTCAAATTAAGAACATTTTATGTAAGAAGACGATATGAAATGCTATGGAATTGCTCTTTAGATCAAAATAATCTTTTACTAAAAAATTATCACACAGAGTTATAGTTCATATGAGCTATATTGTGAATAATCTTAATAAAACCATATTTTTTGTGGAGGAGGTAATCCAGAGGACATAACTACCAGTTGATCTGTGAGCCAGACCCAGGCAATCAGAGGCCTCTCATGTCCTTTCCTGCCCCACAATGCATGTTCTGCCCACCATTCCCACAGTGGGAACCTTTTACAAGGATACAGTTTTGAGATAGTCTCTTGTTGAGACCCTCTATGACTGAACCCAAGGAAGGCTTCTATATAAATGTCTGAGATTCTGGCAGGAGGGTACAGAGATCTCTTGCTTTGTGGCCACTCAAGACAAGCTTTGCACGTTCCCTCACTCATTAAAACCATCACCTACAAGCTGGAGTGGCCTGCCACTTTATTTGGTTTCTCTTTGCCTCTGTGTATAAGGGCCAATTTCTGATTTTAGCTGGGGAAGCTCCCGAGGTTGTGAACCAACAATTGTCTGTTCCTGACAATTTACTAAAATTTGAATGAATATTTCTGGAAGTTAACAGTGTTGTGCAATGTTATGTCTTGGTGTAAAGTATTCATGATAAATTTATGATTTTCTACATAAAATCATATGCATATGTATGAGTGTAACTAAGGCCATACTTTTAAAAAAAGATGGGAAAATGTCCTGTTTATATTGATCTGTTGCATGTTAAATTGTGATGTTCTTTTTGAATTTGTTTCAGAATCGAAGCAAACGCTTGGAGAAGGTCCATGTGGTTATTGGACATAAATCTTGTGACTTGGATTCTCTCATTTCTGCCTTTACATATGCTTACTTTCTAGACAAGGTGAGGAAAAATAAAATTATGCTATTTAATTTGAATTGTGATGTAAAATTTAAGAACACACATTTTCTGGGAATATAAGAAACCTATTAATTTAAGTTTTCATGTTCTGATTTATTGTTGCAGAGACTAATGCATTATAATCCATTAATCAATAAATATTTATTGACCACCTACTATGGTAGGCATTGTTATGGTTATTTTTTACCGATTCTCTTCATACAACATTATTTTAATAAGATCAATGTTTTCAAATTGTAAATAAAAAATGTTTAGTAATAGTTAATTAGTTGTGTGAGAATTCAGAGAACTAACAAAAGTAAGGGTCAGAATGTGTTGTTTTCCTTTATCATCCTTTTCGGAAAGTTTTTCCCTTGGGAGTAGAAAAATATGTGCAGAATAACCTGCACGAACACTACATGAAGCACAAAGCTCACTGGCTGAAACTGAGATAGTACATGTCACATCTATATTGTTGTGGCCTTTTGGCCCTGACTGTGTACAAGAAGGTCATTCTCAGTTAGCGATAATCTCCCCTGAGTGAGAATCTTTGTATTCTGTAAAGTCTATAATGTGCCTGAAAAGGTGAAAAAGGCCTTTCAATAGGTTGTTTTAAATTTTCCATTGCATAAAATTCACTAGCCCATGGCAATGCGTTCTCTCACAACTGAAAAAGGTACATTATGGATATTTTGATGCTATTTCCAATTTCACACAATTTTTAATTTTACGGAGCACATTAGCTTTTTATTCCAATTTTATTTGGATCCTTGACTCTTAGATTATGCATAGCCAATCTAAGTGATTTAATTCATATGAAACCCAGTCTTCCAGGATGAGCTGTCGTGGCAAAAATGGCTTTAGGGCAGCAGCTGACCAAAATGCTGGGTCAGGTACCCTGATCTCTACATAGGGACTTCATAGCAAATATATTTTTAAAAATTTTTTCCTTAAAATTTGTTGAGCTTTACAAGGGAGATTAATTGGTATGAGGAGATAAGTGTGACAAGGCATGCATATTAAACACTGATCTTATTGACTGGATTTTTGGTTCTTAGAATAAAATGCCTGTCTCAAGAACATAGAAATGACTGAACCAAACTGACTTTTAGACTGATAGTGGCATGGATTCTTTTTAAAAATATATATATATTTTATTGATTTTTTACAGAGAGGAAGGGAGAGGAATAGAAAGTCAGAAACATCGATGAGAGAGAAACATTGCTGCCTCTTGCACACCCCGTACTGGGGATGTGCCCGCAACCAAGGTACATGCCCTTGACCAGAATCGAACCTGGGACCTTTCAGTCCGCAGGTCGATGCTCTATCCACTGAGCCAAACCGGTTTCGGCATGGCATGGATTCTTAAAGAAATCATATACTGGTTATCCACCAACAATAACTCTAATTTTAGTCTTGAATGAGGTAATGACATCCAACAAAAGAAGTGGGAAAAGTAGTTGTGATAAATAAAACAAATAGATAGAAATAAAGAGATGTGTGGCCTCTTTTCTCCTTTGTCTAAGGTTTGCCATTGAGCATAGAGACAAATATGAATTACTGACAGGCACACACAGGAGATTTGTTATGTTTTTGTGCCTTGCTCTGAGTTTACTGGACCGAGCCCCCTATCAGAGGTCTGCATCTCCATCTTAATTTTTCCTGAGAACCTGGCTATTCCCTCTCAGAGTAGTAACACATAGGATAAGTAGAGAGATTTGCAGCTTCACATCTAAGAGTTATTAACTACTTTCCACTTAGGTGGGTAAGCTCCATTATGAAGATGGGGAAAACTAAGGTTCAGAAAAGAAATTGGCTTTCTCAAAGTCACACAGCAGAGGCTGGGCCTAGATCCTAGTTCTTCTGACTCTAACCTCAGAATAGGTCCTTCCAGGATAGGCTCAGTATACATACTCTTGACTCAAGTTTCAGTGTTAGGAGTTAGATATGACTCTACCAGTTAGTCAAGAAAGATATCTTGCCATAGATAAATTACTAATGATTATGATACAGTTGTGACTCAGTATTAGCCTGACAGGTTGGAGAATAACTATTTTGTTGGAGGGTTGTTGTTTTGTTTGTTTGTTTGCTTGTTTGTTTTGCTTCACATTAGATACCAGTGGGTGATTCATTTTTTCACTAAACAAATATGTATTAAATGTCTGCTCTGTGCCAGACCACTGTTTGCACCAGGAAACGTAACTGAACAGACAAAATGCTATGTTGTCTTATTGCTAAGAAAGATGGTAAGGATGTTAAACTTGTGTAGTAAGTAAAGACTCTGCTTGTGACAGAGCTGGTGATAATGTGAGAATAAAGGTCATTTACTTTATGCAAAAATTCAATGTTACCAAACCCCACATTTTCTCGTTGGTTTTAAGGGTTTACTGCAATATACTCAGAATATTTTTTAAAACCCTGTATTTTTTAAATTTCTATAGAAAAATCTATTTATATTGTGAATCTGAAATTCTCTAACTCCTACACATATTTCCCCCTATTACCACAATTTTAATAATAGATTGCTAATATAAGATTTTAAAAATAATAAGAAACCAACAGAAATCACAACAATTAGTCTGTGGGCCCAAATCTGGCTCATAAGTGAGTTTTCATTGACCTATTTAATGTTTTTACTTAAAAAATGAACTGTAACAATTAAACATCACAGATAACACCTCAAAATGTAGATTTCCAACTTTTCTTGAGTAATCGAAAGTCTTAACTATTCTGGGCCTGGATTTTTTGCAGGTAAACAATGGGCTGGAGCTGAGTGACAGGTATCCTATAGAGATGGGACAAGCATGGCTTCCTGTGTCACCACAGTCTGCACCTGCCCTATTTCAGTCATCCTAAGTTTCTGCTGATTCCGTAAAGAGGCGTAAATTTATTTCCCCTGAAGAGCAGAATGTATACATTTTTAAAAAATTTACGGAAGGTTTGAAGTGAAACAAAATATTTTAAATAAGGCATGAGAATTTTCATGTAGACTGAAAAACATTAGAGGCCTCTTCTCCATGGATAAAGCTCTGCTAATGGGGTTCAGGTAAAGTTGGTTATGAAGGTCAAATGGCTTAATGAGGCCAAAGGACCTTTGTACCCTTCACTGATGGAACTCAGCTTGAGAAAATGTAGATGTGTTCCTCCTGCTGTTGTCAGAATATGAACTTCTTTCTCCATAGGTCAGTCCCCCTGGGGTTCTCTGTTTGCCGGTGCTGAACATACCCAGGACTGAGTTCAGCTACTTCACCGAGACAAGGTTTATTCTGGAAGAGCTGAACATCTCTGAATCATCCCACGTATTCCGAGATGAAATTAATCTGCATCAGCTGAATGATGAAGGAAAGTTATCTATAACACTCATTGGCAGCAACGTGCTGGCGAGGTGAGGCTCCGGAAGTCTGGTGTTTTCAGGAAGGCTCTTCAGGGCAGAGTATCACCTTGTTCAGACCTTCTGTGGTTCAGGGAAATGTACAAGGCAGAGGACATTCAGAGGAAAGGAAATATTTTTTCTTCTTTTATGGCAAAATCTGGGCTATGCCAATTTTCTGTTTTTACTTTTGCATTTCAAATATATGACATTTTGAGTGGAAAGTTCTTGTAAAATTGACCAAAATTATAATTTTAAACCACTTTAAACATTTGTTGTAGCAAGGCACTCGCATGTGTATTGATGCTGAAGATGGGTAAGAAAAATAGAAACTAAACCCTAAATAAAACTGAAAGGTTCTTAAGAAAGAAATCTCAGTAGTGAAATGGAAATTTATGTAGATGGGCTATGAAAGTCATTTGATCATTGGCTCATCACTCTTAGCATTATTATCCTCTAAGAGCAGGATAGATTTTTTTTAAGTTCATGTAATTTGAACTCTCTATTTCATGGACAAAAACCTTTTCATCTCTTGTTGCAAATGACCTATCCAAGATACCACATACAGTTAATAGAGGAGTTTGGATGAAAACTTGGGTTTTCTTCCTCCTTCACTAAGTACTTAAGAATTGCTAACTAATACAAGAATCTACCTTACAACCCAACACAAAGATGCCCTTTGATAAGCTTTCTAGTGCTATTGAATGAAGAATCACAGTTAAACATCTGAGTGGTTTTAGATGTTAGGATTTTTTGCATACTTTGCCAATTTGCTAATTATTGATGACATTAACTAGTGGATATTGACTTTAGTATACATAAAATAAAAGCATGTACAATATCTATTTTTAAACCTTTTTTAGAAAGCATATTTCATTATCAATATATTATAATGTTACATATGCAGTTATAAACAATTTTCACAATAATTTCCCATGGTGTTTGAAACGCAAAATTCTTTTGACTAATATTTATCTATCAGTCATTGATAACTGGCTGAGAGTTATTGGTAGGTTATTTGACTGACTTCATTTATCAGTATTCAGAATGATCACATGCTTTCCTAAATTTATGTTAACCTTTCAGACCAACAAATGCAAGTAGATATTAAAAAAAACAATTATAAAAAAGGACTGAACTATGAAAAATATGTATCAGTTGAAATCTTCAGAAGAGTTTTGTTGCCAATTAAAATTGAAAAGTTTTGCTGGCTTTGATATAGTTTATGAAATAGAATGCTTTCCCAAAATAAAGTTTTTCATTTCCTTCACTGTTACACATTTGGCTTTGGTACAAGAGAGAATAAAGTTAGTTTTACCCAGACTTTTCTTCAGAAGTAAATAAGCCCATAGTATTTTTTCTCCAGCTCTATGATTGGATATGCAAACATAGGAACCAGATTATCAGAGTCTAAATACAAGCCAGTCTACTTAAGGCTTTCTGACTTTGGACAAATTTCTTAATCTCTTCATGCCTCTGTCTCCCCATTTGTAAAGTGGAAATTTTAATAAAATCCATTTCTAGGGTCATTTTATAGTATAAAATGTGATAATACTTCAAAAGTATTTATAATAGTATCTAACTCATAGTGGAAGCTCAACAAATGTTAGCCATAATAATAATAATAATAATAATTATTATCCAGTAGCAAAGTGAGAGAAGAGTACAAAGGTGTGAAGGCACTCTAAGAATCTTGGGGGACGTAATTAGTTAATATGAAATATGAAAATACATAGAATAATTCTGAGTCATATGCACTTACTTATATTTTTGGCTATTGAGAGGAAGTCATTTGTGTGGGAGAAGAGATTAAATAATTCCCCAAAGTAAGAAAACATGCCATGTTTCTTTATCTTCTCTCCTCCATTTGCTTTCCAGTGAGGACAAAGCTTTAGAATCGGCTGTTGTCAAAGTCATTAGTCCAGTTGAGCAGAGCGATGCTGGGCTTGGGTTCGGCGAGTCTTCCTCCTCCCTCGTGGTGAAAGAGATTCTCCAGGAGGCTCCCGAGCTCATCACCGAGCAGCTGGCTCATCTCCTCAGAGGTGAGATGACTCTTTCTATTAAATACTGGAAGGCTTAATGGAGTGTCTCTCGACTTGCTCATGCAGAAAGAGTTCGATCCATTCTTGGGTTAACAATCCTTTAAAGACCACGGGAAGCTTCATCAGAGAGGCAGGGAGTAAAGAGTTTGTTAAAGAGTAGCATTATATAGAATATTAAAAATGTGCATTTAAAAATAGGCAAGACGGATCTTTGCTGTTTCAAGGCAATAATATTAAATGGAACTCCTGCACCTCTGTTGGGGAGCTGAAAGCACTCCTCTGACCCTTTCACAGCTCCCAGAGGTGTTTCTTGCCTCACAGTGTGAATATGGGTCAGACTTCCACATTTTCTCATTGCTTATCTCCTAACGCTGACACATGCTTGGTTTATATAATACTGTTTAGATGGCAAACTGCACCTTTCATTTTGGTAACAATGCACAAGATGGACATTTATAGTCAAATTGTCACCTCTTTCTCCCCATCTTGTAATGTATTCCATTGTTACTCAGCCTGCGTCAGGCATTCTGGTCTGCAGTCATCAAGTGCTCTCTGACCTCTACTTCAACTCCATGGAGCCCACTGCTTCTGAAAAGTGATTCCCAAGCTGGAAACTGTCAGCTGACTTTGGTGCCACAACAATTCCATGTTGCCTCACTTAGGACAGTTTGGGGTTTTGTATCATGAGTTTGGTATTTGTTTTCTCTTACTTGAACATGGCAGACATAGATTTTTTTTTCAGAAATATTTAACCCAAGAAAGTAAAAATGAGTGATGAATAGGCTGAAAGAATTTAAAAAGGAAGAACACTGAGAGAATGTTGACTCAACTCTTATTTTTTTTACAAGTTTCTATTTTTATTATTTCATTCAATAGACAAAGAATAACATTTTAATAATATAATCAGAACAAACAACACATAGGAAAAAGAAAATAAAAACTACACATTGTTGATTGATTGCAAGTATAAACAAAACTACAAAAAAGAGTAAAATAGCTAGTTCTATATATTAAATGCCTAAACACAATTTTGAGTAAACACCATATGTACCAATATTTAAGTTTTGTACCCAGTATTTGTACAAATACATACCAATATTATGTAAACACATTAAGTTTCTAATGTGATCATTGAACTTGTTTCTTGCTTGTTAAATTGTCTAATATAGATGGAATTAATGACAATGTCACTCATAAGGGATAATGTTTTGTTTTAATAAGTAAGATACATAGTGGAGAAACCAGCTTGTGGAGGCATATTAGTAGGAGTGGGACAAGATACTTGAAAGCAGTATCAGCACATTCAGGATATTAATTTAATTTTTATGCAGAATTAAGAAGTGAAGTTATATTCTCAAGAGTCATCTTTGATCCTTCATAAGTTGACTCAGGTCTTTTAAAGCCTTTTCTTCACTTTGTCTCTACCACAATTTGGAAGGAAAAAAAGTTTAAGAGTCATAAAGTTCCTGTAAATGTTTTAGAACTAATGGCCCCAGTAAACCCATTTAAAATATTTTTCTGGCTAATAGCATCTGTAAAATGCTCTATGGGAAACTGTGCCCTCAACTAAACTAAATAAGCACAGTCATTTATCTCCATGACAGACCAGAAGGAAAATAAAGGTAATTGGGGATTTTAGCCAAGACGCAAGTTGATTGATATTTTGTTTGCAAACTAAGAAGGTTTGGCTTATTGTTCAAAAGATATCTGTATTATTTAGTAGGAAAGAATTATAGTCGATGAGCAGTTCACCTTCATGGTTTTCTATTAGACAGTAAAATTGACAGTCAAACACATTGGTACTAAGATGATTTTGTTGTTGAAGATGCTGCTGCTGGTAATATTCAGATGTAGAGAATTAAAAGGAATACAGACCCTTTTGTGAGTGGCCATGGTTTTAGTTAGCCAAGCTACCAAGAATTAAAGCTGTGGTAAAGGACTTTGGCTTTTCTTATCTTCAGAGGTTTTTCATAGGGTTGGGCTTGAAGTGGGGCTCGGAAGCAGCCAGGCTAGTTAAGTCACTTCATCTTTACTCGGAAACTGGAATGTGAGAAGTGAAGTGCCTCTGCCTGTGAAGACTGCCAATACTGATACTATCATTAGAGTCAAAGCCACAGGCTCCTGGGAGGAGGAGACAGAGGTAGCGTATGTGAATGGAAAGCGGGCTCTGGAGACCTCTTGCCAAGATGGGCAGGAGTGCATGTGTGTGCTGTGTATGTGGAGGGGAGAGGAGACGTCACTGAATCGTCTTGCCCGGAGGGAACTAACGGATGGTGTTCCAAGGAGTTTGACTCAACCATTCATAAGGGCAATGGGAAATTTTTAAAAGGTACTGAATTTTAAGTAAAAATAAGAAATAAGTCAAATTTTGCATTATTCACTAAACTCAAACCTAGATTTCATACTTTTCCAGTCTTGTGCTAATACCAAATGTAAAGGGAGGTGTTTTCTAATGTGCCTGTAAATAATTCTAACAATCTTTATTTTCATAACATAAAAGGTTCTCTTTCTAAATGGTTTCTCTATAAATTGCTATGATATTACTTTGTATTTTGGGGTGATCAAAATGATCATTAATTTGACACACATTTCTAGCACATGTCTTTTTTTTAATGTATTTTATTGATTTTTTTACAGAGAGGAAGGAAGAGGGATAGAAAGTCAGAAACATGGATGAGAGAGAAACATCGATCAGCTGCCTCCTGTACACCCTGCACTGGGATGTGCCCGCAACCAAGGTACATGCTCTTGACTGGAATCGAACCTGGGACCTTTCAGTCCATAGGCCGACGCTCCATCCACTGAGCCAAACCGGTTTCGGCACTAGCACATGTCTTTATGCATTCTTCTAGGTGTGCACAATGTCTATGCACACCCTTGCCATAAAGAACTTTGAAAAATGTCTATTTCCAGATGTTGTGAGACTAGATATGCACGGTTGACATAGAAGAGTCTTTATAAAGCTTCACAGTTAGAACTCTGTAGAGAATATATTATTGTGAACTCTGTACCCCCAAAATCTGAATTTACTGAGGACTACATAATCAGTTGGGTTGTTGGTTGCCTTTCGTTCCCCGGATCAGCTCTGAGAACACACAATACCGAGGCACACAGGTGTGCTATGAAAGGCCAAGATATTGACTGGAGAGCTCACTAAGTCTGCCCCTTAGCCTCTTATGCTGATAGGAATATGTACTTTTCAATGCATTTCTTAATTTCTAAAAGGTTGGCCCTACTCTTCCTCAGTTGTGCTTGTTAGCTCTTCTCTGCTCAACTTCTAAGTATTGCCGTACGCTGGAACGTTGTCTTGGGCATTTTTGCTTTATTCACCGACCTCCTTTAGTTCTGAGACTTTAAACATAGTACTTAGGTTGTGACTCCCTGTATCTTCAGCTGTAATCTCTGTTAGATTTCCAGGTTTAGACCTATGCCCATGTGACATCTTTGCATGCATGTCTAATTAGCGCTGCCACCTTTCTCATGGCTGTAATGGAAACCTTTCCGTTCCCTGTACCTGCAAACCCGCTTCCATCCCAGTTTCCTCAATTTAGTAAAAGGCATTGGCAAAAAGACAATTACTCAGGTCACGATCAATCCTGCTGACGTACATTTAAAACATAGCCATGGTCACTATGAGTGATGGAATCCAAGCCACCATTCTGTTTCCACTCAGTTAATGCAATAGCCTCCTCACTGTTGTCCCATTTCTTCCATGAAACCTATTGCCTATGGAGTAGTCAGAAGGACCTTTGAATAATATAAACCAGGTCCTATCAACCTCCTGCTTAATACCCATCGCATTCAGAATCCAAGCGTCCCTCCCTTGCAAACTACAGCATGATCTTCCCCTCCCACTCTGACGTCCTCTCCTGCTATTTCCCCTTTTCCCACTGGGTGCTCCGAGGACCAGGGCCTTTCAGTCTTCCAAATGTGCCCAACTCTTTCCACTTTTAAGGATTTACGTAAGCTGTTCCCTCCTCTGGAATGCATGCTTCTATCTACTTATCTTTCTTTCTGTCACCAGTCTCCTCCCTCTTGACCCCTCACTCCAGAATGTAAGCTTCCTGAGAGGAGCCATCTGACATGTTTTATTCACTGCTCCACTGTCGTGTCTTTGGTGCCTGGAACAGTGCCTGCCACATAGCAGACTCTCAGTAAATACTGCCATAAAACGAATTTTGCAAGATGTTTATGTACTTTCTGGTTTGTTTGTTTTTTTATGGCTAAATTGATTTAATTAGTGCTATGATATTTTAATATTCATTGCATTCCAATCCACCCTTCCAGCATTCTTAATGTCCAAACTTTGGACATTAGTCATTCTAACAATTAATCCTTTTTTGTTGTTAGCTTTTAAAAATCCTAGACTTTGTCTTATTATTTTGCAACCATTTGTTTTTATTTTTAGCAGTTGGTTGTTATATATATGATACATATATATTGTATATCATTTTAACCTTTTCATGGAGTATATACACATACAGAAAAGAATGTAAAATATGAATATAAAAACATAAATATATGAGTTATTACAAAAGGAACCCCCCTTTACCAATAATTCAGGTAAAGAAATAGAACAAGGTGACTTCTTTGTACACCTTTCCATCACTGTTCACTTCCTCTCTAACTAAAAGTAACCAGCATTCTGATTTTCATGGCATATACTTCCCTTTATATCTGTAAAGTTTTTATCACCGTTGTATGTACCCCATAAAACTACAGATTGGTTTTGCCTATTTTATATATTATGTAATAAGAATTGTATGGTGTACACTCTCATTGTTATTAGACCTCTACACTTGGATTAACTGAAGTGTCTATTTGCTCAGGTCAATTATCTATAATCTGTCTATTCATTATTTATTTCCTCCCTTTTTTCATAGAATATTTGAAGTGGTTTATGCAAATATAAGAAAAACAAAAAAAGTCACAGTCAAGAAACAAATCCATCTATAGAAAGGAATAAGATGAAGATATAGTTTTAAAAAATGCAGTGAAAATAATTTTCAGTTTGAAACTCTGGATATGAGCTTCCTGGAATCAATGATAATGTAGAAATTTAATTAACTGCAGTATTTACATTATTACTAAAACACACATACCAGGACTTCATTTTTTAAAAAAAGTCTAAATCTCAAGTGTTTTTTCCTTGTATCAGTCTTCTTGGGAAAAAACACTAATGTCATAGACATCCTCCAACATACATAATAGCAGTTTGCATAGGACCTGGATACAATATGTCAGATACTTCCCCCTTCTCAGTTGTCTATGAGAGTATGCTCATTCCCATGAGATCATAAACGACCCTGATTTTTGGAATGTCTATTCACTTCTTCACCCCCTCCCTGTCTCTTTTTTTGCTGTTGTGGTTTTCTTTGTTCTTTGCTTTCTTTCTCCTTCCCTCCTTTCTTTGTCATCCCTTCCTTTCCTGACTCTTCTTCCTCGTACTGTCTGCTTCCAAGATCAGTTATCATTTTCAGACAAGCTGCAGCTTGAACTATATAAAAGTCAAATTACACAGTCATGGTGGCCTAACATTGGTATGTGGTTATGCCTGGGGTTTGTGCCCAAAGCAAACAATTACTATAAACCCGCCAGACTCCTCAATCCATATTCTTTATTTCCCCAGAGATGTGTACTAGAGGACTGTTGCCAAATTTGAGGAACATTAAATTGCTGAATCATTGCATTGTGGGTGTATGTGTGCGCGCGTTTCAGGAACCAGCTGGCAATGATGGGATTTCAGCCATTTACCAGGCATATTTCCATCAAGACAGCAGTTTCCTCAGATTTTTACTTGTCTTTGTATAAGGCCTTGATAGAGTCTCAATATGAACAGTGAAGCAAACAACAGCAATTGTTCTTAGCGCAGGACATGGCAAAACGATGCCCTCGGTTTTTAGGAAACAATTTCTCTCTTTTCTATTGGCAGCTCTATTTGAACTTTAATAAAGAATAGCTCCTTGCTATTTTAATAGCCTGGATTAACAACTTCAAAAAGGTCCTTTTAAGGAGGTCAAATAGGAAAGGAAGAGGGCCAGCTTTTTTTTTTTTCCCCCTCTTGCCCAAAGAGTGAATCATTCCTCTCCTGAAATGGTTACAGAGTCCAAGGGAATTACATTGCTTGTTTTGCTTAGGAAGAGGAAAGACCTGTATTAGGGGTAGGGGAAAGAAATTATTTTTTCAGCAAAATATAAAACCAGAACAATTCTCCAACCTCAGAGCGTTAGTTAGTTCTTCTGCCATACAAAGATAAGCCTTATTAAATTCAGACATTTAAAATTTATAAGATTATTAAGCACTGAATAATATGTTTATTTTTTCATCCCCTTTCAGCCAAAAATGTGAGCTATGTTTTATTTTTTATATTTTTCTCCTTACTCTTTCTCTTCCTCTGTTATTCATTCTTTAATATTTTTGCTTCAGCATGAAAAAAAAAATCTATCCCAGGCAAAACAAGGAACAGATTTAAGTCCCTTCTTTTCTGCTAAGAGTTCCTGCAGAATATGCTTTTACTGGTGAATGTTTTCCCCAAACAACTTCTGGCTTCGTCAGATCGTGTTTAATATTAATGTACTGCAATTGCTTTTGGCAAGTGGTCCTTCACCATTCTTTTCAACAAAGACTATTGTAGGTGACTTTTTCCTAATGGATGAAATGTTTGTTATTATTTTATAATAATTGCTTTCTCTGTTGCTTGTTGTTCATTCCCCCTGGCCAGTGAATAGCTGGGATGCTTTTGGGCACAGTGTATGGACTTTAGAGTTTTTTGAGTTCTGCAGAATTTGTTGGATGTTAAATCAAAAGCAGATTTGAATTTGTAGAGGTGCCTTTGGCTACTGTATATTCTGATACTGACAGGCAACTAAGTATGTAGTTGAATGGGTCTCTAATGTGAAGAAGACAATTTTCTATAGATGAGTATCATGGATAAATTTGAGGCACAGTTTGTCTTAAGCAGTAGAAACATCTCAGAGTGTAGTGAGTATCTTTTTGATGCTCATTATCTTTCTCCATCTGTGTCAGTACATCGACTCCTTTCTATGTATCAAGGCACATTTCATTATCAACCAGAGTCAGTCTCTTTTCATTGAATTGTTCTATAGGATTCTGTTTAGTGCAATATCTGTTAGATTAACTTTTGAGTATCCCTTTTCTATAATATGTATTTTAAAAATTAAGATGCTCAAATAAAAGAAATTGGGTTATTGGCTTATCTGTAAGCCAGGCACATTTAAAAATCCCTAAGTACCTTATATTTTGATGCGATTACAGTTTTTTAATAATTAAATTTGATTTTCAAGTTGTTATCCTATCTAATAAAAAAGTAATATGCAAATTGACCACACCTCTGCTACACCCACAAGCCACCGACCAGCCAATCAGGAGTAAGTATGCAAATTAACCCAACCAAGATGGCTGTGGCCATGGAGCAAGCAGGAGGCTTTGATTTCCCCCCCAATGGAGGAAGCCAAGCTTCCTGCACACCCTGGCCAGCCCAGGCCTTCACTCAAGGCTACAAAGTTTTAATTATAGAAGATAAATAAGTCCCAGATACCAGGGCCTCTGCTTGGGTCACTGGGGGGTATGGTCAGCCTGCAAACCACCACAGGCCCCTCACCCAGGCCACTCCATTCCTCAAGTGAACCCCCACCCTGATCTGGGACACCTTTCAAGGCAAACCAGCTGACCCCCACCTGTGCACCAGGCTTCTATACTATCTAATAAAAGAGTAATATGCAAATTGACCATCACTCTAACACACAATACGGCCACCACAAGATGGCCAGCAGGGGAGGGCAGTTGGGGGGGACCCAGGCCTGCAAGGGAGGGCAGTTGGGGGTGACCAGGCATGCAG
The DNA here is from genome assembly GCA_027563665.1 of Antrozous pallidus. NCBI lineage: Eukaryota > Metazoa > Chordata > Mammalia > Chiroptera > Vespertilionidae > Antrozous > Antrozous pallidus. Next base: position 45,522,045 of record CM050522.1, on the reverse strand, counting down.
GGGAGGGTAGTTAGGGGCAATCAGGCTGGCAGGGTAGTGGTTAGGGGGTGATCAGGCTGGCAGGCAGAAGCTGTCTGGAGCAATCAGGAAGGCAAGCAGGTGAGCAGTTGGGAGCCAGCAGTCCTAGATTGTGAGAGGGATGTCCTACTGCCCATTTAGGCCATTCCTTGATGGGTTCCAGATTGGAGAGGGTGCAGGCTGGGCTGAGGGACACCCCCCTCTCCCCATGCATGAATTTCATGCACCAGGCCTCTACTTATTTATAGAAATACATGTTTTGTGTTATTAAACTTATATCCAACTTGTTAGATTTACCTACTATTTTAAGCTCATTTGTAGATTCTTTGATTTTTTTAACAGACACAAATAATCTCTGAGGAAAGATGTGTTTATTCCTTTTTTCCCTTTATTTACATACACTTTACTTCTTTCGCTTGCCTTACTGCTCTGACTAGGATTCACAGTGCCGTACTGAAGGAAGTAGTCATCACAGGCATCCTTGTCTCATTTGGATTTCAGGTGGAAAGCTTTTAATATTTCATAATTAAATATAATATTTGCTTTCTGTGCGTGGTTTTTATAAATGCCCTTCATCAAAATAAAGACATTGTCTTCTATTTCTACTTGGCTGAGATTTTATATAATGATCAAATCTTGTCTTTTATCAAGTAGTTTTACTATTGACATAGTTTGAAGTAATCTTGATGTTTTCCTCTTTTATTCTATTTATAGAGCAGGTTATATTGATTACTTTTTGAATGTTAATTTGTCCTTGAATTTCTAGGAAATCCCTACCTGGTGACTATATGATATCCCATTACATATTGCTAATTTGATTTGGGACTAGTTTACAATATTTTTTAAAATCTGTGTTTATGAGAGGTTTGTCTCCAATTCTTTCTCTTAATGTCTCTATTAAACATTGGTGTCAAGATTATGCTGGATCCCAGAAATAAGTTGGGAAGTGTTCTTTTTATTCTTTGGAAGAATTTGTGTAAAATTCGTATTCTCTTTCTTGAATGTTTGGGACCATGGGTATTAAACTATGGATTCATTTTTTAAATATATTGTATTGATTTTTTTTTTTTACAGAGAGGAAGGGTGAGGGATAGAAAGTCAGAAATATCAATGAGAGAGAAACATTGATCAGCTGCCTCTTGCACGCCCCCTACTGGGGATTTGCTTGCAACCAAGGTACATGCCCTTGACCGAATTGAACCTGGGACCTTCCAGTCTGCAGGCCGATGCTCTATCAACTGAGCCAAACCAGTTTCTGCTGGATTCATTTTTAAATGAAAAAAGAACCATCCAGATTTTTAACTTCTTTCTTCGAAAACTCTTTATATTAGTCTTTTCAAGAAATCAACTTTTGGTTTTATTGATTTTCTTCATATGTGTTTATCTCCTATGCCTTTATGTTTTGCTCTTATTTTTATTATATCCTTCCTTCTACATTTTTTAGTTGAACTTTCTGGTTTTGTTTTTTTAAATTTGTTGTTTTTATTGTTAGTCCTCACCAAGGACATTTTCTGTTGATTTTTAGAGAGTGAAGTGTAAGGAGAGAGAAATACTGATGAGAGAGTGTCACATCAATTGGTTGCCTCCATACCCCAACCAGGGCCAGGGATTGAACCTGCAAGCCAGGTATGTACCCTTGATCTGGAATCAAACCCAAGACCCTTTGGTGCATGGGCCTACGCTCTGACCACTGAGAAACACTAGCTAGGACTGGATTTTCTTTTAATATCTTATGCTTTTAAGGCTATAAACTCAGAGCACAACTGTACTTACATCCCACAAGTTTAAATGTTATATTTTCTTCATCATTTAATTAAAATATATTATAACTAGAGGCCCGGTGCACAAATGCATGCACAAGTAGGGTCTGTGAGCCCTACTGGCGATAGAAGCCTATCAGGGGACCCAGCCGGCAGGGGAGAGGGACTGTGGGAGGTTGGCCAACTGGGAGGAGGGGCCCTGGGAGGTTGGCTGTGGGAGCACACTGACTGCTGGGGGGCAGCTCCTACATTGAGCATCTGCCCCTTGGTGGTCAGTAGTGTATCATAATGACTGGTTGACTGGTCATTACTGTTGTTCTGGTCATTCGGTGTAACGGTCTCTTAGATTTTATATATCTATCAATTTACACTAGAGGCTCAGTGCATGAAAATTCGTGCACTTGAGGGGGTCCCTCAGCCTGGCGTGTGCCCTCTCGCAGCCTTGGAGCCCTTGGGGGATGTACACCTGCTGGCTTAGGCCCGTTCCCAAGAGAATTTTCTGCCACCACTGCAGTGCTCGCAGTTGTCAGCCTTGCTTGTAGCTGAGTGGAGCTCTCCCTGTGGGAGCACACTGACCACCAGGAGGCAGCTCCTGTGTTGAACGTCTGCCCCCTGGTGGTCTGTGCACATCATAGTGACTGGTTATTCCACTGTTAGGGTCAATTTGTATATTACTCTTTTATTATATAGGATTGTGATTTCTTCTTTTACTGTGAGTTATTTGGAAGTGCATTGTTTAGTTTTCAAAGATTTGGAAATTTCCTAGGTTTTGTTTTATTATGATTTTGTGTGGTGGTCACAGAATATAACTGATTGCAATGCTTTGAAATCTGTTAAGATTTGATTTATGCCTCAACAGATGGTCAATTTGAGTAAATGTTTCACTTGTCATTGTTGATAGCAATGTTCAATATATGTGAATTAAGTCAAATTTGTTGCTCATGTTTCTCAAATATTCTATATCTTTATACACTTTTTCTACTGGTTCTTAGAGTTGGTGAGAAAAATGTGTTAAAATTTTCCACTGTTACTATATATTTATCTTTCTTTGTCCCTCTTTGTCAATTGTTGCTTTACATATTTAGAATATAAATGTTACAAAAAACTGATGAAGAAAGGGGACTTTCTCCTTTCAGCATAATCTTACTGAGGTTAAAATGCAATAGGAAAAGCTTTATTCTGACTGGACTTGGTGTACACTTTAACTTAAGAAATAAATAATGCAGAATGAGAGAGAGAGAAAAAAAGAGAGAGAGAAAGGGAGGGAGAGATAGAAATATCAATGATGAGAAAGAATCCAGCAAATTCCCTGGATCAGTTGTTTTATCATTGATTGGCTGCTTCCTGCATGCCCCACACTGGGAACTGAGCCCACAACCTGGGCATATGCTTCAGCCAGGAATCTAACTGTGACCTCCTGGTTCATAGGTCAACATTCAACCACTGAGGCATGCCAACTGGTCTTACCATTAACTTTCATTCTGAAATCATGTAAAACCAACATTTACCATTTTTATGTATTTGTGTGGGGTGGGAAGAAGCTATATATTTTGTTCCTTTATCCATAAAACTCTGTGTCATAGAGCATGCTATGGTCAGTTAAGTTGTAGAGATTAATATCTGGAGAAAATGAGAGAGGGCAGATGGTAACCAGTGAATTTTCTAAAAATCCATTGGTTACCATTTTGAATGCTACATTGTGGAGGCCCCTGCGCTAGCAAGAAACTGGAAGTGGAAGCAGAGGAGGAAGGGCCAGCAAACACTGCTTTTCCTGGCCACTTCCTGGCTTTGGGTGGAATGTTTAAGGCTGTTTTATTCCTGCCTTTTAGGTAGCATCCTTTTCAAGTACATGACCATGGAATCTGAGAAGATCTCAGAAAAGCAGGAGGAAATCCTTTCCATCCTGGAAGAAAAGTTCCCTAGCTTACCTCCCAGAGAGGACATCATCACGGTGCTACAGGAGAGCCACTCCGGGGCTCAGGGTGAGTGACCGTCCCGGCTCTGCCACAGCTCCCAGCAGGGCTGCTGTGTGGGGTGGAGTGCTATCAGGCCCCAGAAGGTGATTTTAACTCCGCCTGCACTTTGCTCCCTATTGCTCACACTTGCGGATGATTTCCAGGCACCTGGTGTTGCCTCACCTGGAAGCAGGCAGCCTGCATGCAGCCTGTCTTCTGAGGCCTTCGTGTCTGGGTGTGTAGTTAACTCACAAGTCTCATGCCCATCCCAGATGATGACATGAAATCTGTAACCTGAGCAATGTCAAGCACAATGAGATTTTGTAAATCAATTAATTTTAGAGAATAAAATAAAAGAGAAGACAGCCAAGTAGATAGATTTGTTCTCCAAGTCTAGGCTTTCTCAGTACAGCAGATTCCTTGGATCAGTTGTTTAATAATAATAATAATAATAATAATAATAATAATAATAGCTACAATCCATTGAGTGCCTAAGATACACAAGGTTCTGATGGCATAACTGCATGGATTCCTCACTGAGTCCCCATGACAACCCTGTCAGGTCCTGTTATTATCCCCAGTTTCTAGGTGAGAACACTGGAGCACAGAAAGGCGTCGTTGCTTTTGCATCACCACACCTGCCTGGTGGCCAGGCCAGGATTTATACCCAGGCAATCTACCTTTAAGGTGCAAAGCTTTCTTCCTTAGTTCGGAATCACCCAGGGGCAAGGCCTGAGGCAAAACAGTTTATCAGAGATGTGACTTCAGAGAACACTGATAGGTGATGGAGTTAGCTCCATGGGCAATCAGGCCTTCATCCAACTAGGGAGCCCTGGAAAGAGTATACACTTGCACCTCATTGTTATCCCACCTGAGGAGCGAGCGAGAGCGAGCGCAGTGGTGTGTTGGAACTTGTTCACAGGAGCTCCAGGAGCGGATTGTTAGTTTCAGAGATTTTGTGAGTTGATCAGTCTTAGGTTGGCAGCAATGACAGCATTCGCTGTAGATGTATTGGTACCAGAGAAATCGACACTACATGTACCACAAATCGAGTTTTGTTGATGATTGTTTACATTTACCAATATACTGCTGGGATATTGATAGCCACGCAGTCCCTGGGGCTGTCAGTTCCCCCAGAGCAGCCTCTGGTGGCCGGAGGAAGCCCTCAGGAAAGGAGATGCAGGTGCTGCTGGTTAAGCATCATGCTGGGCTCACTGCAGTGGCAGGTGTGGCTGGGGCCCTGTGGGTTCCACACTTCGTTACACAAGTGACGATACGGTATGTATAGTTGCACGATGGTGTGCATTCTGACATTCATCTTTAAAACTAGGCCAAGCTTTTAATGTCACGACATAGTCTATAAATCACTTCATACTGCAGTATGATAGAGTGCAGCCTTTCAATCTTCGAGTCAAAGAAACATATTTAGTACCTGTTTCCTAGACTGCTGTGATTGACTGTGTTCTAAACTGGGAGGAGGGCAAGTGATCGACTCTGGTGTCTTCATGCGTCTAAGAAGTATGTGTGTGCTTTGCTGGGCTTTCTGATGGGTCTTCTTCCCAAGAGGATAGTTCTAGTCAGCTAGAATAACCGAGGGCGAGGTTATTAAATGTCAAGCCAGACCCTTTCCTGTGTTTTGGCCTGAGACCTCATTGAAACACATTGGACAGCCAACCATAACTATGCAGTCCGGATAATTTCACCATTCCAGACTATTTCTCCCATTGCTTAAGTAATTCAGTATCTCCTATGTCAGAGCTTATTACAAGGGTGACCAACTTAATTATGACAGTTTTATGGGTCACATTTATAAAGCGCATTTTTAATAAAATTATACTAGAAAACCTGGGGCTCACCTAAATGCATCCAAAAAGCAAATTATGGCCTTGTTAGGTATTATTTGGCTAGATTGCTGAGTAATGGGTATGATATGATAGTTTTTGTTTGCCCACCTTCCTCCATTGCACCTTCTGCCCTTGTTTGTTCTGGGCTCCCTGAAGATTACTGCCTTCTGGTTGGGTTTGGTTACTGGGAAGAATTGGTAAGAGGTAGGGCATGAGGGTCTCCCGAAGAAGAAAGAGGCTGTCTTATTCCTTCCCTGCTCCCTTTCTTATTTGGCTCTGGATCTCTGGCAGCCCCTCTTTGGCAGGTCCAGATCTCACTTCTTCCCTTCATCCCTCTGCCAGCCTCTGGGCGCTCACCATGGTTTATTCTCTCTTTCAGTCCTGCCCACAGCTCTGTAAGTGTCCTACTGTTGAAGAGTCTTTTTTAGATTCTGAGGGGTGAATTCTTTTACCTGCTGGTATCTGAAATGATGCAAATATTGTCACTAAAGTGATTTTTTGCGTTAATGTGTGTGTGTGTGTGTGTGTGTGTGTGTGTGTGTGTGATGGATAAAAGCATTATTAGTGGGGAAATATTGAAATTAACAAGATAAATAATTTAAGTAATTATTCCTGGAAATTACTAGGGGGAAAAAAGTTCTGCAATTTAACATACTGTTTTCCCTTCTCATCCACAGGTTTAAGTATTTTAAGTATTGAACAGATAATGTTGAAGGATCTAAAAGAACTGACAGATGGAGAAATAAAAGTGGCCATCAGTACCGTGAACATGAGTCTGGAGGTAAGGGAGGAAATGCTTTTTGGCAATGATAGCATTTCCACGATGGCTTCGGAGCACCTGGCTTCGGAGTACAGCGCTCTCCGCCACATAAGTCAGTGTTCAGCTTTTGCTGTGAATACTTCTTTGCAATCGGTTTGATTAGAAGTGCAGGTTATTATTTTGGGTAAAAACACTATACTAAGTCAATGAGTGATGTTGATTCATCTCAGTAAAACAATACCTCACATATGCATGTGTATGTGTGAGTATAACCTGTTTGATAGCAATGATTATACACTTGATTGGATTCACTTCTGGTTTGCATTTTGTTTTGTGTGCCACCCTGAATTGTTTATAGAACTTTTCTAAGAAAATAAGCTGTCCTTTGGCCTTTGTAAGCTGATTGGATACATATCATTTTGGTAACCAGTGGTGACATCTCAAGTATTAATAAGACCCTTCAATGAATGACTCAGAGTGAACGCTACTCTAGTCTTTGTGTGCTTCCTTGGTAAATAAATTATGCTTTGTCTACAATGGGGATTTTCAATGACTTGTGTGTTCATCTTAATTACCCTCACTAATGGGAATTATATTTTACAGAGGCATGCTTGTGCTGTGCAGAACTTTGTGTATTTCTTTATATTGTTACTAGAGGCCTGATGCACGAAATTCATGCAAGGGTAGGCCTTCCTTCCCCCAGCTGCCAGCACCGACTTCCCTCTGGCACCCGGGACCTGGGCTTCCCTCGCAGCCCCAGCTTTGTCTGGAAGGTCGTCTGGTCTGACTAGCATGTTACACTTTTATTATTATAGATATTGCCTTGATCAGGCTACCCACCTCTGACTGAGGCACTGAGCTCTCAGGTCATATAGATGGAGATAAAAATTGCAGCATAGAAATTTGTCTTTTGGTTTTAATTGTATGTTGCTGTTCTTGTATTTTTTTCTCATGGTAACGGTGACTATCAATATGTATATTTCTAGGGAATAGCAGACATGCATATGGGTGTCCATATCTCAGAAAACCCAAGAGGAAACCAGGTGGTTTTTTTTTTGTGGGTTTTTTTTCCCCCTGTGATTTCTTTCATGTATTCCCTGTTGATTGATATTGTAATTCAGCTCTTGAATCCACATGAGTACCAGGAGGCAACTGTTGTCACTTAAGGTAATCAGGCATGGTGGTTATATAGTGTCTCATAGTTTATAGAACACATTCTCATTGTATGTAGAAACTTAGCAGTTTCTGTGGCCTTACAAACTCATTAGTGCTTCATATAATTAGATGTTGATATAACTCAAAACAAGACATACATGCAATTTGGGATCTAGTAACTAGATAATCACCTTCAATTAGAAATCTGTTTTGTGTCTAAAAGTCCAAGGAGAACGTGGATCTTGCAAGGGTCAGTAGCTCTGAAAATCATTTCTCCTAGTTCAAGCCTTAGGGTTTTCTTTCTCTTTCCTCCCTCCCTGTCTCCCTTCGTTTAATAGCATCTTATTAGGTTTTAAATGCCTTGTTTGGAATTTCATTCTAAATTAACATAGAGCATCTTGTAATTGCTTAGGAAACTGTCTGTAGTTAGCAAAGTACTTGAAGGCTTTTAGCGTTATAGACTTACCGTAGCTTTAGTGTACCTTCATTTATATGACAGGGGTATACAAATGGCTTTGTCAGACATGTTAAACTGTAAATGTTTAGCAAGCTGAAAAAGTGATAAAATGATCATCTTATTCTTGACATAATTTACATAGATGCTCGGTAATTAATCAGGCCCATTAAGTACATCTTGGAAGTGCTGTATGATTTTCTGGGAAGATGAAGGATATTTGTACATAGAAAGAGGGTACACAGATTAAATTCTAATCAGCCGAATGGCAACTTCTCACTTGTGCAGAATGGGGATATTAAAGATGACTGAGAGATAGCAAAGGAACTCAGTAACATTCTTTATCTTCTCTGAAAGAGAAAATGCACATTGTTTATTAAATCTGTCAGTTAGAAAATCCCCAAGTTTAGGGTAGGGTTTGGTTTTCTCAGCAGCTTATCCTGAGAAGCGGTGGCATTTCCCAGTTCCTACTCCGACTTGACTGTATTTCAGCATTCCCTTCCCATTGCTGGGTCCTCACTTTTTAAAATAGTGACAAAATCAATACTATTTTACTTTGTGTGTTTTGGAACAGATGTCAAATTGCCCTTTAACTCTAGATATATTCTCAAAAAAATAGTCTTAATTCTTATGACTATAAATCTCACTTGTTCTACAAAGTATGGTCAAGAACATGTTACTTTATGATGACGTTTATAAATTTTTCATTTTTTAATAATCACCCTCTGAACTCTTGCAAAATTTAGTCTAAATGGCCAACTTGGGGGCTTACTAGTATACTGTAATGCTTCTTTCATTAATTTGAACTTGTTTCATATGTTAATTATAGTTAGACAATATTTTAAGTGAATTGAGGGTAATGATCTTTGAGTTCTATCTCCCTTTAATTTCCTGGCCCAGTGCTGGGCACATAATAGGTATTTAGTACATATTGGTGTCTGAAATTTGTTCTTTTGATATATGATTTTTACTTCCTATTGAATTTAAATAGCTAGAAAAACAAAGCCACCTAGCTGTGCATCTAAGTCAATCCTCTTCGTTGCTTCCTGATTTATTTTTTCCAGATAATTATGGCTGAAGGCTGACATACAACAAGTGAAGTATGGCCCACATATTTGTAGAGAGTACTTGCTCATCCAGCTGTCCCAAAATGCAAATAGTTAGCTGTTGTCATGGGAAGCGATCAACTGGAGGTCCCGTGGCATGTTAGGGAAATGAGAAAGAAGATTCCTTACATTGTCAGCAGTCCTTTGCAATGCTGCAATTCCACAGTTGTACATGTCATGGCCTTTATTTGCCTAGTGACCCAATTAATTTTCTTGGGTAGAAATATTGAGAAAATTAAAAGGATTTGTGTCCTTGCAACATACACAGCATGTTCTTCAGATTGAAGTATTGGTTTGGGAGGTAGAAATCACAGCCTTTGACAGATGATCATCTCTGGCCTTCTATGTCAAAGGGAGAAAGCTATTAAACCCTTTGTCTCTTATTTTTATTGTAGCATAGATCACAAATTATAGTTGTAATCTAATCAAGGTTATAGAAGTTACTGGAAGACCTATCATAGAAAGGAAGTAATTATAATACTGAGTTTCGATGCTTTGCTCAATATATGAAGTCAGAATGAATGTGACATTGAGGATCAATGAATAAAAAAAAATGGCCTTATAAGAAACATGGCGGGGGGAGGGGAGGAAAGGGAGTTGTAGCCTTTTTTACAAAAAGGACTTGGAAGTGAGGACCAAGGAAAAGACACTATAGTCTCATTTCACACGGCCTCTGCCCGGGTCATTCTGAGCCTGACTACAGCACACACCACATATTGGACTCCACTTCAGTGATTATCATTGTACCTGATCCTTTGTGCCCTTTTCATTGCTTGCTAGTTTATTTATCAAAAGAGAAACACAGGTGGGTTTGATTCTGTTTCAGTCCTTCATTTTAGTGGTGGAGCCATTATAGGAAAATAAAAGTTGCCAAAAACACAATCCATTTTAAAAACTAAAAAGTATAAACATTAAGAATAATAAAGCTTTAATCAGAAAAAAAGAAAGACGAGAATTTATGGATATTAACACACATGCTTAACTGGAGCACACTTGGCCTGTATTGTTTTGCCAGCAGATTGAAGTGATTGTACATCCTAGTTTACTCCCTGGTAAAGCAGTATATTAAGATCTAAGGGGAAGAGAAAAATCTTTCCATTTGAATGAGGTACCACTGAAGAAACTAAGGATGTGCCTGGTAGTACTACATTAATGGTTCCCCTGAGAATACCAAATAGTCTGATGCCTCCTTGAAGCATCTCCTGAAGGGCTTTTAGATATTAGCATCATTCCTCAGAAAGAACAATGACCAGGTAATGACTTGACCCCTTTTTATTTTGCTCAATCGCATTATGATGTATTCCTGCATACATACTGTACCAGTCTGCTCAAGCTGTCAAAACAAAGCACCACAGACTGGGTGACTCACACGGAAATTTATTGTCTCACAGTTCAGGAGGCTAGAAGTTTAAGATCTGGTGTTGGCAGGATTGGTTCCTTCTGAAGGCTCTGGGAGAGAGGGCATCTATTCCATGCCTCTCGCCTACCTCCTGGCTGTTTGTTGGCAATCTCTGATGATCCTTGGCTGGTGAAATCATCATATACATCTTCCACCTTCATCTTCACATCATCCCTATGCATGTCTCTGTGTCCAAATGACTCCTTTTTACACGGACACCAGTCATTTTGGATTAGGACCTACCCTAATGACCTCAGCTTAACTGTTATGTCTGCATTGACCCTATTTTCAAATAAGGTCACATTTTTGAGGCACTGCAGGTTAGGACTTCAATATCTTTAATATATAAATTCAGCCCATAGCGTACACTATTGATAAAAGTAGTCATTTTCCAGGCAACTGAAAAGAATAAAACTGTCTGAATGAACCTGTTGCCTGCTAAGCACATCTTGTCTATTGCTACCATGTGGTTTTATTTCAAACCAATTCCTTTAAATGGGGATTTTCAACTCTTGAAATGTCTCCTTTATTCCGCCTGTTTTCTCTCTGCGGCTCTGCTGTGCTCTCAGCTCAGGGCCTCCTCATGACCAGACACTGTCATTTGAAACCGGCAACAGAGCACATGAACTGCATTCTGGTAAAGTGACTCAGACTGCTAGCGCATTCTGCCCTGCAGAGGTTCCAGCCAAGCTGCACCTGGAACACTGCGGAGGGAAAAACACCAGCGTTTCCTCTTCGCCTTGAGTGCAGGCCGGAATGCATTCCTGAGGTCTGTTACACTCCTCCCTGACAAAAGGGAACATTGGCTCAGGCCACAGTGAAGCACCACTGGACTGTTATAACTGGTGATTTAAGAGTGAGAAATCCAGTGTACTAATTTTAAGCACTAAATGTGATTTCTCATTGTTTGAGCTCTGATATTTTTAGGAGTTCAGGATGAAAGTACCTCTGAGTATTTACCTATATTATTTTGTCATAGAATGCATAGAAACGTTTGGGGGAAGCACATATTATTTTTGATTTAGCATATTCTTCAAAATACAAAATGTTTACACTGAAGGTGATTTTTAAAGCCAACTGGCCAACCAACAGAAATATACACAGCCTTTCCTCCAGGTTCTTAATAAGTGCCTCCATTTCCTTTTTTGGTCCAGGTCTGCCAACTGCCCCTTGTTAAGAAGGAGAGAACATTTGATGATGTGCACTCACTATGTATCAGACCGTAGAGTAAGGACTTGTAAGCATTATCTCATTTAATCCTCCAGCAACCCCATGAGGAAGAGCTACTATGATGACCTGTGCATTGGTTAAGATAGCTCTAGCTGCTGTAACAGATAAATCTCAAATCTCAGACACTCAGCAGAGGAGTTGTCCATATTTTGTTCATGTATCAATCCAATTTGGTGTTGCTGATTGGATGGCCAGAAATGATTCAGAGACTATCTTCAATCCGTGGTTCCCAGGTTGCATGCGGGCATCTCTATCCTCTCTGCCATGATGAAAATGAGCTTGGAGGGCCAAAGGTGGGAAGTTCTTAGGTGTCCAGTCTGAACATAGTGTCGGTCTCTTCGGCTCACATTTCATTGGCTCAGGTACACTGTCACATCTAACTGTTCTTCTAGCCATACTTATCTTTAAATGCCCATTTATGTCCCTAAATGGTAAAAAAAAAAAAATGCCTCAATATAGGTTTTCTAGCTCTCATTTTGTAGCAGGAATACGATACCTGCTAATCCAGAGTTTAGAAATCATTATCCATTGTGCAATCTTTGGCATAAGGTAGTGTCCTGGTCCTCTCTCCTTCTCTCTGAAACACTGAAGAAGAAAAAAATACATTGACGTGGAAAGAGTGAAAAGGGGAAGTATGGACAATGCAGAGCCTGCTCCAGGCATAAATTCTCCTCAGAGTCCAGAAACCCCCACTGACTTCCCTGGACAACTGTGCAGTGGGAATGAGGTAATGAGGTCAGGTGTGATGATGACATGGCCTTGTATGGAGGCTGTGGGGGCCTTCAGTGACACTAGCCTAGACATGCCTGTTTGACTCTGTGCATAAGGAGAAAGCTGTGGGAGGAGCTGCACGATGGTCTAGGAAGCTCATATGGGGATCATTGGTAGTTAATGAATAGGGTAAAGTCCATGTTCCATTTCATGGTCTTTTACTTGCTGTATCTCTAGTGGAGAATGACTTTGTGTGATTTAGATTTACATGCAAACGTGGGTGTGTATTACTCATTACCATTTCCCCTTTTCATTAGGTCCCCATCCCAACATGCTTGTGCAACTGCTTTCACACCAAGGCCGTGGAATAGAACAGAGCTGCAATACCCTGACCTGGGGGTGTTGAGGTCCTGATGTGTTGAGTCCAATTTGCTTCCTCCTCACTGCCTCCTCCTCCTCAACATAAACAGATGTTCCAGTTAGGTACTGCTGTGTGGCAAGCCATCCTCGGAACCCAGGGGCTGAAAACAGATGATTAGCTCTTGTAGATCTGTAGATTTATTGGGTTCAACTGGGCAAGCGCTTGCCCAGTTTCTTACACTGTTGCAGTCAGATGGTGATCCACTGTGAGTTCAGTGGGGACTGTCACCTGGCTTGGGTTTCTCATAGCATGACACTTAGGTTACCAGAATTAGCAATGAGGGAGGGAGGTAGGGAGGGAGAGAGAGAGAGAGAGAGAGAGAGAGAGAGAGAGAGAGAGAGAGAGAGAGAAACAAGAGTGAACTTTCTAAGAGACTTAGGTGGAAGCTGCACTTCTTGTGACCTAATGTAAAATGTCTCAGAATATCACCTCTATCATATTCTGTTGTTCATGCCAGTCTCTAAGGTCAGCACAGATTGATGATAAAGGGCAAGCAGCAGTGGTGTGCTGGGAAATGTTTAATGATGAAAGCTTTTTTGAGGGGGGTAATCAATTTATCTTTTTATCCATGTATCTGATATAAAGAATATATACCACACAATTTACAAATAATTTACTCTTTAAATTACATATAATCAATTGAATCTCGCAGAATGAATTAGTTAATTTTCGTGCAACTCTTAGTTGCCTTGACGAGCAAGTGTTTCCACAATAATGTAGCTGATATTTTTTTTTTCTATAGCAAGAAAGTGAAACCAAGATTTTTATCTGAACTTCACCTATTTGTCAACAACATGACTTCTTTGCTGAATAGTTTTCAAATACTAGAAGAATATGTCCTCAGGAGTTTTGGGGACATTTCTTGTGCTATTAACAGTGTGATGGCTAGACACACAATCCACTTTAAGTTTAGCCTGCATAATTAACTTTTTCTCCATTACCTTCCTAAGTCTAGACAAGGCAAATTTTCTTGATAAAGAGCTAGACAGTAAATATTTTGGACTTTGTGGACCAAGAGGCAAAATGGAGGATTTTATGTAGGAACTTAAAATAACAACTCTCTGAAAATGTTTGGCTCACGGCTGTACTCAGACACGCAGAGTGCTGAATGTGGCCAGTGGGCAATCATTTGCCAACACCTGCACTAAACAATCAACAAAGCAATAAAGTAGGCTTTAATATGTAGTGTTTCCAGTTTCCATGGTGTAAATACATACTGTTACCATGGCCAAGTTCAAGGTGCCAATGTACTATCTCAAAATGGGGTTGGTAGTTGTTGGTAACACTGTGTTGTATAATTGAAATTTGCTAAGAGACTAGCTCTTAATCATCTACACACACACACACACACACACACACACACAGGAGAAAGCAGTCATAATTAAATATACTATAATTTTATTAATCAAAACACAGTTTGAGAAGAGATGTGCAGAACAGTGCGCTGGAGACTCAGACTCCTGTCCTGGAAGCCTTGTCTTCCCCGTGCTGTGTCTCTCGCATTCAGCTGGGCTCACAGAGCTGGCTCGCTCTGGGAATGAGACCTGAATTATCACCTTCCTCCTATGCTCCAGCCATCATGGGCGGGACCACAGAGTTCTGATAATGCTCTTAGGGACACATCATGGAGTTCCCACACCAGCATTCTCTGCCTTCCCTTGGTAGGTTTGCACAGCTTCTTCCTTTTCCATTTGTCCACCTGCTCCTTTCAGAAGCCCTGCTCTATTTTTCACTGTCACTTCTCCTACCTGGGCAGCACCACACTTCCTTCTGGTAACTTTATAGTACACATTTGTTATTAAAAAGCCAATAAAAAATCTTCCATATATCATTTCCACTTTGATGCTGCATTTCTGGCCCCCTGACTGCCTTATTTGGGGACCTCTCCTTGACGTTCATTGTCACCTTTGGGGAAATGGGCAGATGATCAGAAGGAATTTTGAATCAATTCATGTACTGCTGCATCTTATAGTAATAAAAATTGTACATTTGTAGACCTTCAAAAACAGTCAGGAGGCAATTCAGTTTTATTGAAATCATTTAGGAGGAGGGGGTAAGCTGACCCTTTTTCCTCATGAAGGAAATCAGGTGTCAATACCCACCTTTCTGAGAAATGAGCTCCATTGTATTGGCAGAATTCAATCCTCTTTTTTTTTATTGCCCTTTAATAAATGTTGCTATTTGGAAAGCCAATAGGGAAGCTTTGATTCTAGTCATTTTTATCATCTCATAAGATGACAGAGAAACCAGAAAACAGCCTATTAAGTGAATTCATTCTCAACTTCAGCACTGCTGAGGGAATTAAGAAATAGCATTTCACAAAATATATCTGTGACAGTTTGAACTTTCTTCATAGTACACTATCGAATTCTCTTCTGCATCTTTCTTTATGAGAAGGGAACCCCTCAGGACATAGTGTTATGCTAGGATGACTGCTCTTTCACTCTGTGACTACATTTTTTAAGTGTACTATAATGTCATTTTGATGGCTTAATTTCTGGAAGGATTTGGCTAATTACATTTTTTAGGAATGTGGTCAGACCAGTTTTAGCTGCCTGGTGTTACTTTTAATAGCAGCTGTTGCTTACCTATTTTCTCATTTATTTTTCCCTCTTTCCTATTTGCAGAGTTATTGTGTTGCTTTGGAGACCTGACCTTGGCTTAAATTAGTTTGTCTGTAATGCTCCTGTGAATGAAATGCAATATTTTAATAGTTAATTACTACATCGTATCCACTTGTCATAGAAAAGCAGGCTGTGAAGTGAAAGAAAAATTGTCCCCTTTGCTTGTGACAGAAGAAGTGTCTACAAAACAAAAACAGTGGATTGCGACTGTGTTAATCCCCCTTCCCCATCCTTGTAGGTAAAAGCTGAATTGGTTCCCTAAGTAACAAGGATTCATTTTCTTGTACACACTGAAATGAAATCCTGAGTTTATACCAAAGAGCCAGTGGCAATTCGGAGAAATAAAAAGACTCAAACAAAGAAATAATTTAGGATAGTTACTTTCCAGAATAGACATCTTTTTTGTTGTTTGTTAATCAATGCTGATTGCTAAGGTTGGCTGTGCTTAGCCTGTTTGGAGAAGAGTGGATTATTATAGGTCGGTGGTGTCGCCTAGTGGTGGAAAAAGGAAAAGGATTAAGTGCTAGACTGTGATATGGTAATTGTCTTTTCTTATTTCTTCAAAAGAATAATTTAATGCTCACTTAAGGATGGCATTAGAGTCCATACCCTGAATAATTCAAATGAAAAATTAATATGATAGTAGCCACTATTCATTGATTGTTTACTATATACCACGCATTTTCTTATTTTCTCAGTGAACCTTCATGGCTACCCTTTGAAATAGGTCTATTATTATTTTTATCTTATGAATGAACTGGAAAAGACTCTTTCAGAAAAGGTAGAATTTGACATTAAGTATTTGCAGCTTTGTTTTGCCTTCCAACATTTTAGATTAGTATTTTTCCCCATTATTTCAATATGAAACCTAATTTTCAGTTTCTTCACTTCTTGCCAAGCTCTTCCACTCTGTAAAAACCTGTGGGTGACTCTACACTGTTCTGACCTTTAAGGGTGATATATGTATTTCAGAGAGTGGGAGGGAAAAGGAGAGAGAGAGAAACATCAATGATGAGAAAAAAATCATTAATCTGCTGTCTCCTACACGCCTCCTACTGGGAATCAAGCCCATAAACCAGGCATGTGCCCTGACCAGGAATTGAACCGTAACCTCCTGGTTCATGGGTCAATGCTCAACCACTGAGCCACACCAGCTGGGCCAGGATGCTTTCTTTTTATCACAAACCAGTCATCTTGTACCTACCTGTGCAAACAATGACACTTCCAATCTATAACACATTCATTAACATCACCAGCTTAGTTTACAGCCCATCAGATTGGATGTGTATTTGGCACACCAGGGTTAAAGAGGAGAGTTTGAGTGCATGCACTGATTTCATGCATCTATTTAATTTACCCATTCCTATTAGTCATTTGACACCAAACATGTACTGGGTAGCTCCTATGTGCCAAAATATGGACTTGATACTGCAACAAAATTATTTCTGTCCTCCCTAAATTTAGAAATGATGGTAATCCTAATAGGCTTTAATAAGTCAATACAGGATACCAGAGTTCTGACTCAGTAGCTTTGGAGTGGGGCTGGATTAAGAGCAAGGAAGCATCAGTCCCTCACACTGAACTGGACAGTGGGTTCTGGAAGGCACACTCAGAAGGACTATATGTGCCCCTTTCAAGTTTGGGGTACACAGTGTGCTTGTTTGTGTTTCACTCCTGTCTAGAAACTCTAAGGAAATGTGCTGACTGGCTATGTTGACCATGGGGGCACAGAAGAGGTGGCTGTGTGGAGTAGCCTTCTCCCCAAGAAAATTGTCAGAATAGTGGATGCAGGAAGGAATACTTATGAATACTTATGATAAACCCGATCCAGCCATGGACAAGGGAGGGCCAGTGTGCATTTTTCAGCGATCCTGCCTACGGGGCTGACTTGAAATGAAAACAAAGCAGATCTCAACTGAGAGAAGTGGAGACAGAGCCAGCTTCCTCCCTCGGGGCTGGAAAAGTCAGAAGTAGAAATGGATTTCAACTGTGCAGGAGCACAGGGAAGATAAGAGATCTGACGGGTCCCCGAAGAGCCTGTGAAAGTAACCCACCTTTGAGAGCAAAAGCTCAAACAGATTTTAGGAACTTCAGAAAGTAACAGTGAAAGAATAACTTTCCTACTCCTTAGACCTCATCTTACTTCCCTGTGAAACAACCCCACTGGAGTCAGGAGCTGGAGTCAGGAGCTGAATGAGGAGTGGAGCTGGGGAAAGAATGAAAAGGAGATCACATCCCCTCCCACCTCCGCACACCACTCTACTACAGATTGCAATTTTGACTACTCAGTTGAGACTACATCTTGTGACTTGAAATGATTTTAAAAAGCTTTGTTACCTAAAGGTGTCCAGAAAAATCATAGGCTTTGCCTGAATTTTTTTACACAGGGTCAAGGCAAGAATTAGCCCCATGGCATGATACCACAATTGCCCCTTATGAATCTTGCCTATTTTGTAATTTGCAAATTGACCCTAATGGTGAAACAACCAGTCGCTATGATGTGCACTGACCACCAGGGGGCAGATGCTCAATGCAGGAGCTGCCCCTGGTGGTCAGTGCGCTCCCATAGAGGGAGGTCCGCTCAGCTACAAGTCAGGCTATGAGCGCAGTGGCAGTGGTGGGAGGCTCTCCCGCCTCCTTGGCAGTGCTAAGGATGTCTGACTGCGGCTTATGCAGGTGGACATTCCCCAAGGGCTTGTGGACTGCCAGAGAGATGTCTGACTGCCAGCTTAGGCCGGATCCCCTAGGGAGCAGGCCTAACCCAGCCAGTGGACAACCCTGAGGGGTCCCAGATTATGAGAGGGCACTAGCTGGGCTGAGGGACCCCCTGAGTGCATGAATTTTCATGCACTGGGCCTCTAGTATATCTATAGAAAACCATGACTCACTGTTTCCTATAAAGTAAGAAAGGTGGTCTTTTCCCTTCCCTCATTCCATACATTCCTCCCTGCCAGGTATTTGTTTCTTTAGGAATTCTTTCTTCTTTTTTAAAAAATATTTTTTGTTGATTTCAGAGAGGAAAAGAGAGGGAACGAGAGATAGAAACATCAGTGATGAGAGTCATTGATTGGTTGCCTCCTGCATGCCCCACACTGGGGATCAAGCCTGTAACTGGGAGGAATCAAGCTCGTAACTTGGAATCAAACCGTGAGCTTGTGGTTCATAGATCGATGCTCAACCACTAAGGTATGCCAGGCAGGTGGGAATTCTTTCTTCTTAAAAACCGTCTCAATTTTAACTACATGAGAATCTGTTGGAAGTTAGATGGAGAAAGCATTGAGGGAGGGAACAAACAATATATTTTGCTTCTGTTCTCCTAAGGAAGGCCCTGTGTGCCTACAGCATTTTGGTATGTGAACCTGAAATGAAGTGATTTTAAACTGAACCATACTTTATGGCAAAGTGTCAATGTCAGCATGAATATTAAAACCTATTATGTCCTGGACCAAGTTTAAACACATTATATAAAGGGAAAAAAGCTTTCTTCTTTGAAAGAGCAAGAACACAGTATTAGAACTTTTCAATCACTAGTATGTGTATTTTTGTAGCAAATTTGAAGTACATGAGGCTTTCTCTTTTGTATTTAATCAAGGTTTATTTACAGGTTTGAACTTTGGATATTCACCCATTGCTTGACATTGGTTTTTGATATTTGCAAACTTGCTTCCATTTTATATTCCTTCATGTGTTGGGCAGCAATACGGTACATGGATTTGTTTTTGTTACTAAAGAAGCAAGTAAACATGTTAACATTTAATCTTCCAGTAATGGAATCAGAAACAAAAAAAATCTCAACAACTTACAATGCTGTTCGGAGATATTTTTCCGCTGCCTGTTGTGAGAAGTTAGGGTATGTAAAATAAATGATGTATGGAGCTGTAGGAATGCGACTTTTCCAGACTACCTTATGTCTAAGGAACATTAAACATAGGGTTCTCGTTTAGCAAATAAATAACCATTCATTTCAATGGCTGCATAGTCTGGACTTTTGTGCATATTTTTGCAAAGATAAGGAGAGGCCATTAGGGATTTAATATAAAATAAATCGCCAAGGGGTCTTCTTGTAGCCCTAGTCTTTCTGCCACATGGTGTGTTACTAATGTGCATAAATGGGCTTAAATGAATTTGTTATCTGTATTACATTTGCAATATGTATATATTTATATATTATTTTTTAATTGTGTTTAAAAATAAAAACATTAAATACATCATTTTGGTGAGTTGAAAACGTAGAATACGCAAATCAATCAGCTTCAATTAGTATTAAAAATGTCAGTATATGAGATTTGCCTGTGGGTGTATTTACCCCACAGAGTTTAATACATTTTAGTTTTGTCATCTATTAGGTAGCCATATGGTTAATTTGTCACCTTATAAGAATAGGCTGTTGCAGTCCAAGCTCGATTAATGACATAACGCTTATGCGCCATTGAAAGTCCATGTCTTGATTGTCTTATTGATGCCCTAGGTCAAATTCTGAACATCGTCTCTATGCAGCACTGATGGCTCCAACTAAGTTAGTTTTGCTGCTTTACCCTCTTCTCAAGTTACTCTTACCGTGTTTGCAGTACACAAACAGGAAATGTTCTGTGTCATAGTAAACGATTTGATAATACCTTCTATTACATCCTCAAGGCAGTTTCTGTAAGAATTTGCCTCTAGAATTTCTCCCTCTCTCTCTCTTTTTACCATAAGTGAAAATTGTAGTTTTTACAATGATAGATGAAAATTAATAAATTATAATTTGGTAAAGTTTTAAATATAGATATGATCTTCTTGATTAGATTCTGGGATGATTCCAAATGGTTTTGATAATATTTTAGAATGTAGTTAATCATCTCATGAGAATAGCTTTGATGTTTGCCCCATAGAAATAGCTCTTATTAAAGACATTTTAAGAAATTAGTTACTTAGCCATGTCAATTCAATTAATTTTTATTGCTTTTCATTAATAACCTGCTAAATGATGTCGAATTGCTGTAGACATGCTAAATGTTTAATGTCTATTTCATATTTCAAACACAGACTGTGGCATAAATATATTCTAATATTCTTTTCGGCTAATCAATTTTATTTGAGGTGACCATTTTCAAAACGAGCAAAAATTTATAAATTACATGCAGCCAATATTTCCTTTTTAAGCAGTCGTAATTCAATGCTATCATATATGGAAATATCATTCAATCAAAATATTAGATAACTATTAGACCTTGGTTAATAGCTTTCACTCATATTTGTTTCTGAACGCAAATGAAATCACTGTTTTATAATCTAATGCAAGGGAGAAGGCAGTTGGTGAGCATGGGTGTATAACCTTTGCATTTGACTGGTAAAGAAAATACTACTTACTTTGACTTCCCTAAATTTGACCCATTTATCATTTGAGGGTTGTTATTCTTGCTTTTATCCCCGCTTTACTGGAGATGTTTATGGGGCATGGGCTTGAACAGCAGGAGGTGTTTTTTGAAAAATGTTAAGTGTAAAATATATCTTGTAACTTATTCATATCTTACTCTATGTTTGTTTCCACTCTTTGACAATGTGTGCACACAGTCCAACATTGATGAGTAATCATAACTAGATGAAAATCACCCTTGATTCCTTATCAATCCAGAGACATAAACAGAGGAGCTGAGGCTCACTGCAGAGGTGAATTCCATGTCCAATGTCCTCCTTTGCTAACGTACTAACTGACACAGGATTTATTTAACCTCACAGATGTTAGCAATCCATTGCCAAAACACATAGCAGCACTTTGTGGTAACAATTAAAGGTAAAGAAGAAGAATTGGAAAATTAATTTGGATATTTTACATTTAAAATAATGCCCATAAATGATGGTAAAAAAAAAAATTACCTCATTTGCATTTTGCTTTGCTATTCCCAAATAAATGATCCATCACATCGCTGATGGAATGAAAGAAAGAGGCTGGGTTTCTAATCCCTGAATCGTTGCTCTCTCAGCCATTGCTCTTATACATTCCAAGTAAGTGCTTGCCACGTATGGGATATTTCAAGAAAATAGGCACTGTGAAAGTGGCTCTCCCCTCTTTTGTGGTGAGTGAACCCTTTTCAATACAAGCACTTGTCACATTTGAGTGTGAATAAATTGTAAACTATACTAAGCAGGTTATTATGGAACTTAACACAATTGCCACTAAACTAAGCAGAGATTATGGCATTATAAAGCCATCCACAGTGGCAACACAGTTCTGCCTGCCCTTCTACTTGGAGCAGGACTTTTACTGCTTTGACCACCTGGTTTAATGTACTCATGGGCCAAAGCGCTCTGACTTTCTCACACACCCATGCTCTTTCTCCGGGTCAAATATGTATAACATGGCACCTCCTATGTTTAACTCAGAACAAATGATATCCACCCCCTACTCTGAATCTCACTCCTTCCCTGTTCAATATTTGATTAAGACTCTAGTAACTCTGTCTGTGCTTGATTGGGGCAAAAATAAATTTAACACATTGGTCAGGATTTGGCAACACATCTATGGCTTGCTCCATTCATTGAACATTGCGGATCTTAAATTTTGATAGCACTGCCCTGTATATGAAGTTTTCTTCCCTGGAGACCTGGATTGTATCACATGTGACTTTCTAGGGAGTGTGTGTGTTTTTGCCAAAGTTAATAGCCAAGCAGGATGGTGGGTTAGATCCCTTTTCCTTTGAGTCCTTCCTGATACTGGCCTTTGGTGTCGGACTATTTCCAGTATGGGAAAGAGTCAGGGATGCTCACATCCCAGGAAAGGCAGATTTTTCACCAACTCAGATCATTTATTATAAAATCCTCTTGCAGATCTATGGCCTGCTCATGTGTTTAGGAATGGTCCAATGACAGTAGAGAGAAAGGGAATCCTAAAGCTCTTTGCTGTTGTGTGAGATAACCCAGAGCAGGACCCTCAGAGCATTCTGATGCTTAATCTTTAGCCTCTTTCTTCCCAGTGAGCACTTAATGTTTTAAAATATGTGGTTTACCCACGTTCACAAGAGCTCTATTTGCAAGAGTCAAGAGGGAGTGGAAACGCTGATGCTGGCTGCTTCCTCAGACTCTCTTTGGGAAGTGGGCACAGGCCAGAGCTGCCCTGAGTGCTCACACCCATCAGAGGTGTTCCGCTGTGCTGCCCTCCCTCTCCCTTTCCAGAGTCCCAACACTTTCTCTGGGTAAGGTTTGCCTCTTTCTCAAAGTCTCCCAGCATGTAAGCCTTCTTTCTTCCCTTTCTGATGATTCTCCTCTCCCCCATTTCAAGGCTTCTGAGTCTGTGAAATCTTCCAGATCTGTTATTTATTCCTTGAGTCCTTTCTCTGTTACTCAGCTGTATCACCTCACCTGTGAGCAGTGGATGTCCCATGATCTAGCTTCTCTGAGACCAAAACGAGGAAGTTAAATGAATTACTGGGAATGAAAGTGGACTGTTAATTATATTAAAACTAGAAGCCCGGTGCATGAAATTTGTGCATGGGGGGGTGTGAGGGGGGTATCCCTCAACCCAGCCTGCTCCCTCTCCAATCTGGGACCCCTCAAGGGATGTCTGACTGCCCATTTAGGCCCGATCCCGGTAGGCCTAAATGGGCAGTCGGACATCCCTCTCACAATCCAGGATTGCTGGCTCCAAATTGCTCGCCTGCCTGCCTCCATAATTGCCCTTAACTGCTTCTGCCTGCCAGCCTGATTACCCCTAACCACTACTCTGCCAGCCTAATTGATCTCTAACTGCTCCTCTGCCAGCATATTTGCAGCCAACTTCCCTCCTCTGCCAGCCTGGTCACTCCTAACTGCCCTCCTATGCAGGCTTTATCATCCCCAACTGCCCTCTCTTGTAGGTCTGGTCCCTCCCAACTGCCCTCCCCTGCTGGCCATCTTGTGGTGGCCATCTTGTGTCCACATGGGGACAGGATCTTTGACCACATGGGGGCAGCTCTCTTTTGTGTTGGAGTGATGGTCAATCTGCGTATTACTCTTTTATTAGATAGGATAGAGGCCTGGTGCATGGGTGGGGACTGGATGGTCTGCCCTGAAGGGTGTCCTGGATCAGGGTAGGGGTTCCTTTAGGGTGTGGGGGGGGGGGCCTGGGCAAGGGGCCTATGGTGTTTTGCAGGCTGGCCATGCCCCCCAGCAACCCAAGCGGAGGCCCTGGTATCTGGGATTAATTTATGTTCTACAATTGAAACTTTGTAGCCTGGAGCGGAGCCAAGCCTTCTGCTCACTCCCTGGTGACAGCCATTTCTGTTTGAAACTTTGTAGCCTAGAGTGGAGGCCTAGGCTAGTGTTTCAGAAGTTTGGCATCTTCCATCGCCCTGGCAACCCTAGCCTCTTCTCTCTCCAGCTACGTGGCTGCCGCCATTTCTGTTGTGATTATGTATCTTCTATAACTGAAACTTTGTAGCATTGAGTGGAGGCCTAGGCCAGGAATGGCAGTTGGAAAGCTTGGCTTCATCTGTTGCCAGGGAAACCCAAGCCTCCCTCCCGCTCTCTATGGCAGCAGCCATCTTGGTTGGGGTTTATTTGCATAATTTGCTCCTGATTGGCTGGTGGGCGTGGCTGTGGGTATGGCTTGATCGGAGGTGCAGTCAATTTGCATATTATTCTTTTATTAGATAGGATTCTATCACATACTATATCTCCTACTTTTCATGTATGTGCTGGAGGATAAAGACTGTCTGGGGCAGGCCTTGCCTTCCTTTGGCTCTGGCTACAATGCCACATGAGCGTGGCAGTCAGAGCCACCAAGGAGGGTGGGTTTCCTCTGGTTGGGCAAACAGGCCAACTTGCAGTAATGAATTCTCAAAGCCACACAACGAAGGGAGGAAACAGTGGCTACCAAGGACAGTTTAACTGCAAAGGTCAGTTAGAAATATCAATTAACTGAGGATAAGAGTGAAGAAAAGGGGAGGAGTGAAAAGAAAAAAGAGTTAAGGCCTGACTGCCATAGCTGTCTATAAACCAGGAGGTCATGGTTCGTTTCCTGGTCAGGGCACACGTGAAAGGGTGTGCAGGAGGCAGCCAATTGATGATTCTCTCTCATCATTGATGCTTCTTTCTCTCTCTCTCTCCTTTCCTCTCTCTGAAATCAATAAAACGTTTTTTAAAAGAAGAAGTTAACTGATTCCTGCTCTTGATGAGCACTATAATTCAGCTTTCACTTGTGTTCTGTGGAATCCTCACAAGGGTAGATCCTGGTAGATCCTTTCCCCAGTTTCATTTTACAGATAAAAAATAGAGGCTTGCAAAGATTGACTGATTTCTCACACTGAAGTGAGTGTCTTAGCAGGAGCCAAACAAAGCTTTTGAAAGTGGAAAACTGATACTGAAGGCCCAGCATTGTAGTTCTGTGTCTTTCCGTGAAGCCACCCAAACTGTCTGCATGAGTGAGGGTGGTCTCCTCAAGGAGGCAAGGAGGCAGCACTTTTTGCTTTTCTTCCTGAGTTCATGGGGAATGACAACTAAAGGGGAGAAATGGCATTTTGTGTCAAATAAGAATTTCCAGCTACAATACATGAATTCGTGGTTCTCTAAATATATGTCCTAATAGATTTTGACAATATTCTTCATACTCGTGCCCGATATTATACTTCACAATAATGAATAACAGAAAAGGGAAAAAATCATTTTAAAACTTGAACTCCACGTGATAATAAAACCTACTGTTCTTGACTTCAGAAAGTTTGGTCATTAACTATCTTCATTGTAGTTGAAAGCTTCCTTGGGTTTTTAACCATGTTGTTTCTTGAATGCTTGCTGGATATGATTACACTCCAAATAAACGGAACAGAATTAATTCAAGAGTAAAATCCTTTCTCTTTGTGTGTCTCAGCCTGAAAGTTGCCATATGGGAAGCTCAGCTTCGTTCTCGCAGCAGGCCTAATTTATGGCAAACACACATCCACACTCGGTGAATATGGAAAAACACAGCTTTTCTCCCACTTAATTTTTATAAGATCTACTATGTGCTTTTTTATTTGCTTTGCCTGCCCTGATTCTAATTTAAATAAATGCAGGTTTCCTGGCAATATGGGCTGGGAAGTGAATACAAGAAGAATAATCTCTAAAGAGATGGAGAGAATCAGGAAGTTTTTTCTTGTCCTGTTTCCTAGATCTGAGAACCCAGGTGTCAGAAGTAACTGATGAAATGTTCTGATATTTCACTGGCAGGAATATTACCCATTGCTAATTGGGGGCCATTGCTTCAGGAAGCTCTGCAGAGTTCTATAGTTGGCTCATTATTAATTAATTTATCAATTAATTCATTATTTCAATAAACTAGGCCCTGAGCTAAGCATGGGAATTGCTGAGACACAAGACATGGCCTCCTTCAAGTTGCTCCCGAAGACAGACATGATTTTAGAAAGTCACCATAAAGTTGGGTACTTACTTGGACTATGAACAAAGTCATCCCAGAGGTTGAGGGCAGGCTGTAGAGGAAAAGAAGCTTCAGACTGTTGGAACAGGACTCCGTATCAGTTCCTCCTTCTACCCTGCCTTTTACTGGCCCCCTTGGAAGTGCCATTGCAATTTCCCAAGGAAACAATATATTTGGCTATGGAGAAAAGAGGGAATAGAGTGTGAAATGTGTGGGATTTTCTACCTCAAGAAAGAAATTTTAAGAGGGGAAAAGTGAAATATACACCAACAAACATAAGGAACATGGAAAATGATCTAATTTTTTAAAGTCAGCAATGAAGACCTAACTGGTTTGGCTCAGTGGATAGAGCATCAGCCTATGGACTGAAGGGTCCCAGGTTTGATTCTGGTCAGGGGCATGTACCTTGGTTGCAGGTACATCCCCAGTGGGGCATGTGCAGGAAGCAGCTGATCGATGTTTCTATCTCATTGAGGTTTCTAATTCTCTAGCTCTCTCCCTTCCTCTCTGTAAAAAAATCAATAAAATACATAAAATAAATAAAAATCAGCAATAAAGATAAATTTATACTCAATTGATAATTTGAATAATATAATAAATAAATAAATGATGTAACAGTGTAATTTGATAATAAATAAAGAGAATAAAAACACTTTGGTGATAAGAGAATAAGAAAAGCTGTAACAAAGAATTACCAAAGTAATATAGTATGCCAAAACAATGTAAGAAAATGTAATTTAGAGTTAGGATTTTAGAAAAGGAAATTTTCCATAAGTTTCAAAAATTGATAAAGCAGATAAAGAAATGTGAGTTCCTAATTGGCATTCTCAAATGTAGCAAACTCTGTGAGTCCTTGGTAGGGAGGGAAAGTACAGAGGGTCGTGGGTCGGGGGAAGGAGCATTTCAGATCTTGCCCCGTGACTGTGAAGGCCCAGGATTGATCCCCTCATCCAAATGGTGTAACCACTCATCCTTCTGGCTTCCGTGACTCTCTCCCCTCAAACTCTGCAACCTTGGACCCCAAGGAGCCTTTGGGGTTCTAATTTGCATGGTTCCATGAGGATCCTGCTGTTAAGTGTAATCAGTAATAAAAGGAAAGGAGTAAGTCAAGGAGGCACAGGAAAGAGAAGATAATGAGTTTGATTCAGGATTTTTTGAGTTTTAAATACCTAAAGTTTAACATAGACAACATAGCCAATAGGCAGCATCTTTAAAGATAACCAATAAGGGCCTGAGCATTCAATTAGTGGCAGGAAATCAAGACTTAAGAGTCATTATTGTTATTTTTTGAGCAAAAGGGCAATGCATTAGAGTGAAGAAAGGATTGGTAAGTAATGTGTTGGGAGTAAAGATAAAGACATGAAAGTGAAGGATAGATACAAATTTATGTCAAGAAATGGAGCTAGAGATGGCCAGAAAGTAGTATCCGTATTGGGATAATTAAACCACATCAGTCTCATTGGTTTAACTGATGGACTGAGATCCCTGCATTGGGTCCTGCTGTTGGCTGTGGTTCATACAGACAGGGACGGTGATTTCTCAAAGTTCTTTGTACCCTTGTGACTTTTGACCAATGTGAGCTTAAATCTAATATTTCTTTGAAACTTTTCTGTTGGTGTTACTTAGAGTTTTTTCTTTTCTTTCCTATGAGCATCAGTTCACAGATAACCTCATTCATTGGACCGTCAATGAACAAAGAGGGGATGAAAGTTCAGTGATATCTTGGAGGCACCTGAGCTGCCTGAATCCTCTCCAAACCTGCTAAATGATTCCTAAAAGATGAGAAAATTCAAATTCTGGCTTCTGCTGAGAATTGAATATTCCCCCAAATTGCCTGATGCATAGCCCCAGCTGAGATCTAATGCAAGTATTTTGTAAGAGGACTCACAAATGCGAGGTACTTCTAACAATATGTGTCAAGCAGTGTGTAGCCGATGGTAGGAGTTAGATTTATGCATATTGTGGTTGTCCATTTCCAGCTGCTTTTGTGAAGTCAAACTTTTTTTATGTTAACAGATCACATTATTATCACATTTAGTGGAGAATAATGAGA
Organism: Antrozous pallidus; assembly: GCA_027563665.1. Taxonomy (NCBI): domain Eukaryota; kingdom Metazoa; phylum Chordata; class Mammalia; order Chiroptera; family Vespertilionidae; genus Antrozous; species Antrozous pallidus. The sequence goes on along the minus strand of CM050522.1, from coordinate 45,494,186 downwards.
TATGATGGTGATACATCATTGGCAGCTCATAGTGCCATTTGAAAACATGCTTGTTTTTTAAGTCTGCAATAATGGGTCAGAGAGAGAGAGAGCCACACTCTGACATGAACACAGGCACACACAGCTCTTAACAGTTAGTCCTGAGTAGCTCTTTGTAAATGCTCTATTGCCAGGAATGAATCTCAACAGGGGCTCATAAGAGAGCTCTATTTCTCCCAATTAACAAAGGAGATAAAGACATCTCAAAATTTAAATAGATGACCAGTGAGTGGGACTTGCTAAAATTCTGAAGAGCACTGTGTATAGATTGAAATGGATAAAGGTTACCTCTGGGGATTAGCACTACATTGATTATTTGATGGCCCAACTTGTATGGCCATAGTTCGATTCCCAGTCAGGGCACATGCCTGGGTTTCGGGGTTGATTCCCCCCCAGTATGGGGCATGTGGAAGACAGCTGATCAATGATTCTCTCATCATTGATGTATCTGTCTTTCTCCATTTTCCTTCCTCTCTCCGACATCAGTTTGTTTGTTGTTTTGTATTTGTTTGTGTTTTTTTTTAAAAGCTTATTTGATGTTGTGAAAACAAATGTTCAACTCACCCAGAGGCTATATGAATTAGTGGAGAACACTGTAGTTGCCATTCTGGATTGCCTAGGTATTCTCTAAAACTGATAGCCTATTCTCTCTTTCTCTCTATGCCTCACCTTTGTCTTTCTTTCTTCATCTCTGTTTTACCCTTGGAGACTATGGATGGAGAAATAAATGAAATGTGTTATATAGAATAATAGAAGCTTCTAAATCTTTGCCCACACCCCAAGCTTAACACTCCAAGCTTAGGGGCATGCCCTGAAAACATTCTCTCTGTGGCTTTTGCAGCCCATAAATTTATCTAAATCTCTTTTATCAAGTTTTATTTTCAATGTGTGCTATTTCATGTGAACATGAATTCCCTAAGTGTCCCTATTTTTGCATGAGGTGAAATATTCTATTTATTGAAAACTGTACATCATTCAAGATTTAGGGAATGAGGAAGAGCCTCTCAGGAATAATGTATAACTCACATATCTGGGGAATTACAAATTAGAGAGATTTTGTTGGAGGACACAGGGGCGGGGGGGCGGGGGGAGCAGTAAGGGTGATGACAAATGAGGCTAAAGCTATGGAGAGAGGAGAGGTCATTGAGAGCCTCAGTGCAAGGCTGAGCACTTGAACTTTATGCTAGAAGGAAACAAAGGGGAGAGATAAGAGACTCCATCATCTTTGGATTGTAAAATGCCATTGATGTCTCTCAGTTTTTTAGTTCCAGCAGTGATTATTTAAAACTAAAGCTTTTTACATAAGAATATGTAATTAAATTTCCACAGTTGTGTGTAACATTGAATTCTTCCAGGTTAGCAGAAGGGTTGAGCCCTAGCCAGTTTGGCTCTGTGTCTTTCTCACATTGATATTTTTCTCCCTGTCTCTCCCCCTCCTCCCACACTTTCATTCTTTCTAAAAATCAATGCCAGGGGGAAAATATCCTCTGGTAAGAACAACAAAAAAGGATTGATCTGGTGAATATTAAATGGAATAACATTTTGAGGCCTTGAAAATGGGCACAAACATGAAAAATGAATTTCAATGTGGAAAAAGGCACTTAAGATGAAGAGATTGGATAAGTCACTTCATAGTCATCATGCTATGTGCTATCCAGATAGTCCTGGGAAGGTCCTGAGACTCAGTACCTGTGGTTTATCGATGCTTTTGGTCAATACTCTGCTTTAGGGAAAGCAGTCAGCCAAATGCTGGGCGAAGGTATAAACATATTTGGTCTTTAAACCATAGAGAACATGTTGTCCTATCCATGTAGAAATGTCATAGTGCAGAGCTGGGAACCAAATATTGAAAATGAATGTGGTGACCAGAGCCTTGAAAATCAAATGTCACGATGGCTTTGCTTTGCAGGTTAGAATACGGAGGCTAGGAAATATGAAATGACTTGGTCATGGATACACAGTTTAGATGGCAGGACCATTATTCAGACCTTCTGACCTGTGGTTGGATTTGGTATATGTCTTGAAAAACGATCCTGCCTATTTGGCTCTCTCATTGGTACTGGTCACTTCACGAAACTACTGCCAAATAAACATCAACAATAGGATTGATTTTCCTGTTTACCCTTAAAGGAGTCTATCCATTTATGTTCTAATGTCCTTCCCCCATAATCAGCAATTAGGCATTTGCTGAAGTCACACAGCTAGATAGTAGCAGGTTAAAGCCAGCATTTCTGGCTTCTGGTCTGGTTCTCAGTCCACCTTGTAAGTCATCCAGCCATCAAGACTTCTGATAGGCTGGTGCATCGATGGCTCAGAGAATAGCCATTTTTTATGATAATCTAGAACTGTGTCACTGCTGAGATTCAGGTGGACTAGCTCTTTGCCTATTGACTTTGGTGTTTATTAAGACACTAAACACTTGTGTTGTAATTCGCTTAGATGTCAAGTAGCAGTTCTTAAGATCTCTCCAAATCAAGCTATACTGCTTGGAACTCCAAAATTTTATTTTTATTTAACAGACCCATATAGAACTTAACACATGGCTGGTATTCTTTGAAGGTTTTTACAAAATTAATTCATTTAACCCTCAGAGCAATTCCAAGAAGTGGATCTGTTATTGTATTAACTTATTTAATCCTTAGAGCAATTCCAGGTAGTAGTTCTATTATTGTCTCCATTTTTTGAGATAATGAAAGTGAGGCACAGAGAGAATAAGAACTTTTCCAAGGTCATAGAAATATGAAGAAGCAGTATCTGGACCCAGAGTTCATTCTCTTAACCACTCCCCTGCTCTACTTCTAATCTGGTCAAAAGTACTGCATGTTCTTCCAATGTAGGATACTGCATCCCCCATTCTCTCCCTCTCTGCCAGTTCTTCGGTGTCACTTCTCCAAGGGACCTGAAGTCCATTTGGGCTTCCTGACCTTTTCTTCATCTCTGATTCTCTAGCCTACCTGTATCCTGACTCTGAGATCTCCATCTTCTTTGCTGTACACTTTTGGTTTACAGGGAATTGGCGTCCAGTCGGGTAAAAGATAAAATATCAGAGCATTTTAACTAAATCTTTTATTTATTCTCTATATTATGCTAGGTAGTAGAGATAGAGGAAGATAAAATGCAACAATTCTTCCCCTTGTGGAACTTTCAGTCTAGTGGGATAGTTAGACTTTAAACAATTACACAAATATATAGTTCAAACTGGGAACTAAACATTAATATGAAGAAAAATATAGGGTGCTGCTATGAGAAAATATAGTAAAATCCAGTTTACATTAAAGAGGGTGGTTGTGTAAAGTCTCCTTGAGAAAGTGATTTTTAAGCTTTTAAATCAAGGGTAAACTATAGTGAGCCATGTAATTATTGCCACCTACTTTTTTTTAAAAAAAAAATTTGGGGTGGGAGGTGGGGTATTTCATAGGCCTGAATATTTAATTGCACTTTTTTGGAAAGCCCTTTTTATGCATTTGTTGAATTAGAGGCTAAAGAAGAAAACTCTTCAAGAAAATACCATTATATTTTCTAACTATGAAAACCAAAGTCCTTGTCCAAAGATGGACTTGCCAAGTTATGAGAATCTAGCCATTGTTCTGGTTTACTCCTTGTCATTTTCTGTAATAGACTTGTATTTTATCAGCAGCCCTCACACAATTTCTTTGTGAAAAAAAATTTTTTTTTCTGTATAGAAGAAAGTTTATCATTTGGAATGTTAAATGCAATTATATTGACATATGGTGATAATGGGATAAAGCATACGGGTTAAAGGTTGCAGGAACCATGGCTTGGCAATTAGCGATGTAAATGAAACATTCATTATCCATCATGCTGAGAAGTTGATGAACTGTACAGTAAATCTGAGCCCACAGTCAGGACTGAGATAAGTCATTTCAGACAATATAGTGGAGTATTTATGAGCACCAGGAACAATGTTTCAGATTTTTGTCATGCAGGTTTCTTCACCTATTAGTTTATGTTGGATAAAGACCTTGCAAAATCCAAGCCACAACACCTTCCTTCCCCAGAGACATATGAATATGAGATTCCAAAACTTTCTCTTAAAATGAAGCATCTTGAGAGCCAAAGTGACTAGATGTTGACCATTGATTTTTTTTTTTACATAAAAGTCCATTTCATAAAAAAGATGTGTGGCACATTACTTGTTTTGAAGAAGAACTTTGATGTATTTCAAAATGGAAACTTGATTTGGGAAGGAAATCATGTATTTAGAAATCTTGGTTTTCCCCCCAAGAATTTTAATTTTGAAGGTTGGATTATATAGAAGTAATTGCTATTTAAATATATATATAAAATTGATTTTTTACAGAGAGGAAGAGAGAGGGATAGAGAGTTAGAAACACTGATGAGACATATCGATCAGCTGCTTCCTGCACACCTACTACTAGGATGTGGCCACAACCAAGGTACATGCCTTTGACTAGAATCAAACCTGGAACCTTTTAGTCCACAGGCCGATGCTTTATCCACTGAGACAAATAGGTTAGGGCAGTAATTGCTATTTTTCAATTCTCTACCAGATGACAGAATGGGATATTAAGATACCTCAAAAACTAATGTCTAAGCTTTTTACTTTGCGTATTGCCCATTTAATTATCTTGCATATGCTAAAGTATTTCCTGTGAACATGAGTATTGCCCATCCAGAAAATGTGACTGTATATTGATTTTATATTTTATTGAAGCCTCAAGCTTTAAAAACTTTAATCATTTAAAATAGTGTCTTTCAAAGTGAGAAAGAATCATTGGAAAAACAGTGAAACCTCATTTATTTATGACTGGAGGCTCAGTACATGGATTTGTACACTGGCGGGGTCCATTGACCTAGCCTGCGGGCATCAGGGATTGGTGGAAACTGGCTCTCCAACATCCCCCTGAGGGGTCCTGGGTTGCAAGAGAGTGCAGGCCAGGGAGGGCTTCAGAGCGTGTCTGGTCTGTCTCACCCAGTGCCAATCGGCTAGCAGTCCCAATTGGCTGGCAGTCCCAATCGGCCGGACCCCAGCAGCAAGCTAACCTACTGATTGAGCATCTGCCCCCTGGTGGTCAGTGCATGTCATGGTGACTGGTCAAACAGTTGAATGAATGGTTGGACACTTAGCATATTAGACTTTTATTGTATAGGATAACTCTTGATGTAGTTAGAAAGCTCAAGAAGTCAACTATAAAAGAAATGTATAGCGATGATGCTCAGCCTTTGCTCAGAACCAGAAACACCCTTGTTAACAGCTCAACGTGTTGAGGCTCAAGAAAGGACAAATAGGGCCATGTCAAAACTTTGAAAGCTAATGATGCTAATAGTAACATCTGACATTCCTTAAATTTGACTTTATGCCATTTCTTAATTCCCCACCCATACAGGCTAAGTCAGGTATTGTTCTAAGCACATAAAATAAATAACTCAATTCATCTTCCTAATAACCCAGTGAAGTAGCTCATATTATTATCTCGCTTTATGGATCCTGAGGCCCAGAGTTAAGAAATGATAATCCAATCATCCTTGTTCACACAGCCAGTAAACACCTGGGCTGAGCCTCCTCCGATCCAGCCCTGTGCAGTCCCAAGTCCTTATCAAACTACTTTGCTCTTGATCTTGCTCCATGCTGATTTTCCCCACCTCTGGCCATCTGATTATTCCAGTTTTGTGTCAATTTGGTGTTCTTCCCTTCATCATCTTCCCTTCATCATCGGGCATCCAGTACCTTCCAGTTTTTTTTCTTGCTCTGCCAAACCAGAAACAAGTAACCTTTAGGACTTTAAGAGAAAAATAATCCATGCCAATGTGTTAAGCTGCTGAATCTGTTGTCCCTTATGCTTTTTATTTATTTATTTATTATTTTTTATCTTTATTGTTCAGTTTATTAATTACATTTTCCCTCAATAGCTCCCCTCACCCAGTACCCATCCCACTCTCCGCCCTTACCTCCCCCTACCTCTGTCCTCTCCCATAGTTGCATGATTTTTGTCCAGTCTCTTGCTGTACTTCCCATACCCTTTTTCTCACCAAGAATTATCAGTCCATTCCCTCTCTGTGTCCATGATTCTGTTCTATTCCTCATTTTATCCTGATCATCAGGTTGTTAATTCACTTGATTTTTAGATTAATTTGTTGATAGATGTGTATTTGTTGTTCATAATGTATATTTTTACCTTTTTCTTCTTCCTCTTCTTAAACAATACCTTTCAGCATTTCATATAATATTGGTTTGGTGGTGATGAACTCCTTTAGCTTTTTCTTATCTGCGAAGCACTTTATCTGACCTTCAATTCTGAATGACAGCGTTGCTGGATAGAGCAATCTTGATTGTAGATTCTTGCTATTCACCACTTTGAATATTTCTTGCCACTCCCGTTTGGCCTGCATTGTTTCTGTTGAGAAATCTGCTGTCAATCGTATGGGTGCTCCCTTATAGGTAACTAACTGTTTTTCTCTTGCTGCTTTTAATATTCTCTCTTTATCTTTTGCTCTTGGCATTTTAATTATGATGTGCCTTGGTGTGGTCCTCTTTAGATTCCTATATTTTGGGGTTCTGTGCACTTCTTGGGTTTTCAAGTCAATTTCTTTTGCCAGGTGGGGGAAGTTTTTAGTCACTATTTCTTCTAGTAGGTTTTCCTTATCTTGCTCTCTCTCTTTTTCTGGCACCCCAATAATTCTGATGTTGGTATGCTTGAGATTGTCCCAGAGGCCCCTTATACTATCTTCAATTTTTTGGACTCTTTTGGCTTCTTGCTTTTCCAGCTGAGTGGATTTTGCTTTTTTGTTTTTCAAATCTTTGACTTGGTTTTTGCGGTCGTCTGGACTGCTTTTAGGTCTTTGTATAATATTTTTTGTTTCAGTCAGTGTATGCTTAATTTCTAGTTGGTCTTTTTTCATATCCTTGTAGGCATTGTTCATTTCTTTGTAGGTGTTATTTATTTTGGCGTAGTTCTCATTAAGTTTCTCGGCCTTTTCTAGTAGCCTCTTCATAAACCTAATTACTGTGGTTTTGAACTCTATGTCTAGTCGTCTTTTTTCCTCCATTTCTTTCACAGCTGAGTTCTTTCCTTTTCTCTGCATTGTGGTTGCTTTCCTGAGTTGGTCCCTTAGCAGTGTGTGATAGGTATCCTCTAAGGGACAGTGGCTCAGCTTCCTTATGCAGCGCGCAGCATCAGCCTTAGGTCCGCCCTAGGTGGCGCATAGCTTCAGGTCGATGGGGCTCATGTGTCAGCTTATCTATGCGGCTCACGGGTCTCAGTGTTGGGTGGCAATGTAAATCCACCGCTGGTCTCCCCAGTGCCAGACAACTCTGCCTCTCCCCAAATTAGTCTGCACAGCCAAAGTCTCACTCAGGGTTGTAAAACAAAGCAGTATGGTGGTCTCGGAGCAAGTGAGCAAGTCGAGCGTTCTCTGCCCAGTTGCGCACTCCAGGAACTGCTGCTCCAATTTACTCGTGCACTCTCCCCAAACACACAGACCTCAGCCGCGCCCAGGATCCTCCTTTCCCCGACCTGGGAGCTCGCCTGGACCTGGGGGGGTCAGTGCTGTGGGAGGCCTCCGCCCTCCCCGTTGGAGAAAACCAGCCGGGCTTGCTGTCTGCCACCCATCCCTCACCGCTAGCTCTCACTCCAAACCTCAAAGCTGTGCACCGCTGCTCCTCCTGAGTCACCGCTGCATCCCACCTTTACTTTTATGTGCGGAATTTTCACTCAGCCAGCTCTCCGGTGTTTCTGGACAACGTTTGTTCCATTGTTAAGTTGTAGTTTCAGAATTGTTGCATGGACAGCAAGATAGGTGCTCACCTATGCCGCCATCTTAGTTCTCTCCCCCTTATGCTTTTTTAAAAAAATATTTTTAATTGGTTTCAGAGAGGAAGGGAGAATGAGAGAGAGATAGAAACATCAATGATGAGAGAGAATCACTGATTGGCTGCCTCCTGCATGCCCCCCACTAGGGACCGAGCCCACAACCTGGGCATGTGTCCTTGATCAGAATCGAACCTGAGACACTTCAGTCCACAGATCAACACTCTATCCACTGAGCCAAACTCGCTACGGCATCCCTTATGCTTTAATGGGGATGAAAGGCTGCATTTTTGCCTTAAGAGAATGCTGGCTGCCTCTAAAGCAGGTTGGATTGGGCAGTCCTCTGTACAAAAACAACAGTAGCTTTAGTCTTCAGCCTTGACTCACCTAGGAAACTTGAAAATACCTTCTCAAGCCTACATCCAGAGATTCTGATTTAATTGGTCTAGTCTTGGCTCTAGTCATTGATTTTTTAAAATAGTTCCTTGAAGGTGATTCTAATTGTGGCTGAGGTTAGGAACCCCTGGATACAAGTATATGTATGGTCACTTGTAACCTCATCTACTATGACTTCCTCTCCACCCCGCCCCCCACCTCCACCCCCTTGCTATCTACTCTGTTACAAACATGCAATTTCTTTGGTATTCCCGGAGCATGACAAGCATGCATTTGCCTCAGGAACTTGTACCTACTATTCCCCTTTGACTGAAACATGGTTCCCCCAGTTGTCTGCATAGTTAGCTCCCTGAACTTACTTCAGTTCTCTGCTCAAAAGTCATCTAAACAGTGAGTGCTTCCCTGATCACCTTTTATAAAACAATGCTCTCCTTTCTCCTGATATTCCCTATATATAGGGAATATATAATCAATATTCCTATAGATTTTTATAATCTATAATCTACTAATCTATAATCAATAATCTATCAACTACTTGCATAATTCTTTGTATCGTCCCTATCATAGCTGACATATGATGTGTTGACTTGCTTGTTCATGTATTGTATCTCCCCAAAGTTGAAATGTAAGTTTCACAAGGGCAGGGAGTTATCCTGTTTTGTTCATCACTGTATATCCATGTCTAAAAGAATGCATTGCACAGAGAAGGGGATCAAAAATATTTATTAAACTAAATAAATGAATGCATTTGGGAAGGAGTGAAGGAGCCCCTGCATCTGCAATTCATTTCTTCAGTCCCTCAGCAAACTGTACTGAGTGCCCTTCGTGTGCCGGGCTCAGAGCTCTGCACTGCAAACACCATTTCACGGTGCCTGGTGTGCAAGACTCAGGTAGAAATGCTAGGCAATGCTCTTACCTACTCCACTGGCCCTCTACATTTTCTGCCTTCCTGCCAACCCTGTGCTCATCACACTCTCCCTCGGCAGACTTTCTCTTTCCCCACTGTCAGGAGCAGGATGGTGTGAAAAACCTCTGTACTAAAACTGAGGTTTGGCTCCCTCTCCCACTTCACAGGGGATCCCCCAGCACTTTCCTTAACCCTTGGTCCCTAACAGCCCAGATGCCTGGTGCCCATGCACTTCTCCCTGTTTGTTCTCTTCTCACCTCCCACTTCTCTCCTCCCCACACCTCTCTCTGGTTCAGAGAAGTAAAACTATTCCTTTTCCTCTGCTCTGTCCAAGTTTTCAAATAGATAATCTAGTTGTTATTTGAAACATCCAATTAAAACACCTACTTTCTTAGCTCTTCAGACTTAAAATAGACTTGCTGTCTTCTCAATAGTTATTTCATTTCATTTCCACGTGCCCCTTCTCTTTATAATTACCATTTCTCTACTTGCTTTATTCCATCAATTACTTCCCACCTTCTTTCTGTGAAGTTATTTTTACCAAAATTAATTAACACATGGGTTCTCCTAATAAGTGTCCTCGTTGTTAGATTCCTTTTACCAATTGTAATATAGGAACAGCAAGAAAAGATTCTGGCATTATTATTGCACATATTTATCTAAGATGTGTTAGCTTGCTTGTGATGTGACTGCAGGGTGAATGTGTAACAATTAGAAAGCCAGGTAACATGAATTTAAAAAATTGTCCAACATAGATCAACTTTTCTTCCAGTTTTTCATTCTGGTATCCTTGTTTACAAAGATTTCTATTTCTTTAGTGGAAAAGATTTTGGGGTACAGTGGGCTGTCCATTTAATTCTTTCTCAATCAGTACATATATCAATTCAGAGTTTTTCTTGAACTGGATGACTTCCAACAGCGACAACAAAAGACCTCTCTGGTAAAGTAAAATTAACTTCGGAAATAACTATGTGCTTAAAGTAGCAGAAAGTAGGGGGACAGTGTGGGATCTCAGATAAGATTCCAGTTTAAGACATTGTTTTGTCTATTTAATTTGGTTTGATTTTTGTTTCCTAATGTAAATTACTTCTTTTGGAAGATGGTAAGGCTTTGGAGGAAATAGGAAATTTTCTAGTTCACAGAAAAGAGCTAAAAGTGACTTGGGTTGTTCTTCCCACCTTTTGATAAAGCCACTTTGTTTTTGAAATCTGTGTGGCTGCCTATCACAGATTTACTCATCGATTTACTTCCTGGGCAGAAGACTAGCAAAGACACAGAGGCTGTCTTTGCTTTTCTTTTAAGAGTTTCCTAGAGGTTGGGGACAAACAGTTCCCAGAATTTCAAGGCTGTGTATGAACTAAAATAAGTGATTGGATAGGCTTGACCTATGTCTTGTTGTGGTTGTAGAGGCCCAAAGTGATGGCAGTTGTAATTTTTAAAAACAAATAAACTAGCCCTGGCCGGTGTCGTTAAGCGGTTAGAGCGTCAGCCCACGCAGGGTCTTGGGTTCAATTCTTGGTCAAGGGCACGTACCTCGATTGCAGGTTTGATCCTCAGCTTCAGTTGCGGGGTGTGCAAGAGGCAACCAATCGATTATCTCTCTACACATTGATAGTTCTCTCTCACCCTCCTTTCGACTCTCTCTAAAAGCAATGGAAAAATATCCTTGTGAGGATTAAAAATAAATTGATTAATTAACACAGTTAAACTAAATATTTTGCATAAAATAATTTGAATATTGAACTAAAGACTCACATCTCTTAGCCTCTTCATACCAGTAACCAAGAACTTCTGTCTGTGATGAGTACTGATGTTTGCATATGGAGAAGCATTGCATTTTGCCACCAGGATTGGCTAAAAACAACAAACAAACAACTAGCAAAAGCCTGTTTTCCTTCAGCAACCGGGGAGCAGAAGGGAGGCCTTTCCCAGGTGACTCCCTGGCCTAAACCTGGAAGTGGAGTTTGTGGATCAAAAGGAAGCTTGTGTTGTTGCACCAAGTACTCTGTACTCTGACTTCTCATGCCATATTTGCTGCAATATTGCTTTGTATTTGGCATCAAAATAGTGAGAGCATCTTAACAAACTCACTGAGCTCCATGCTGTTAATGTGGTCCTGCTCCCAAAGTGAGCATTCCTACTGCCTTTCAGTGAGGAAACCCAGCAGCTTCTCTTTCCACACTCAGCATCCTGTCTATAAAACACACCTGAATGTTCTGTGGGTTTTGTGGGCAGTAAAGGAATAGGGTGGCTTCTCCCCTCAGGAAATGATCCTATCTAATAAAAAAACTAATATGCAAATTGACTGCCACTCCAACACATAAGATGGCTGCCCCCATGTAGTCAAAGATAGCTGCTCCCATGTGGACACAAGATGGCCACCACAAGATGGCCAGCAGGGGAGGGCAGTTGAAAGGGACCAGACCTGCAAGGGAGGGCAGATGGGGGCAATCAAGCCTGCATGGGAGGGTGTTAGGGGTGACCAGACTGGCAGAGGAGGGAAGTTGGGGGTGACTGGGCCTGCAGGGAAGGGCAATTAGGGGTGACCAGGCCTGCAGGGGAGAGCAGTTAGGGGAAATCGGGCTGGCAGGGTAGCAATTAGGCATCAATCGCGCTGGCAGGGGAGTAGTTAGGGGTGATCAGGCTGGCAGGTGGAAGCGTTAGGGACAATCAGGAAGGCAGGCAGGTGAGCAGTTGGGAGCCAGCAGTCCAGTAGGATTGGGCCTAAATGGGCAGTCAGACATCCCTTGAGAGGTCGCAGATTTGAGAGGGTGCAGGCTGGGCTGAAGGACACTGCTCACCACCCTCACCCCCGTGTATGAATTTCATGCACCAGGCCTCTAGTTAGAAATAAAAGCAGAATGCATTAGCAGATTCCTCAGGTTGACTCCTCAGCCAAAATGACATTTCATTTTGGCTTTCATGTTCTCGCTGAATTTTTGAAAACCAATTTGCTGAATTGAACATTTAGCAAATTTTGAAAGTAATGTACTTTACCACAAACTTTTGATGTGTGCATTTCACAGGAACTCAGGACTCTGCTCAGTGTTACCTGAACACCACCCTTGAACATTCAGATTAAACTATCCATTCCCACTCTAGTTTTCTTCATTGTACCTACCCTCATGTGACCTTGTTAGGTCATGTGTCTGTCTTCTGGCTAGCATTCAAGTTCCCTGGGACAGGGATTTTGTTTACTCCTGTAGCTCCTACTCCTAGAAGGGTGTCATAGTAATCTTTATTGAATGTTTGAATAAATAACTCATCTTTAATAGCTTTGGAGGATTCTCCATTTTCTTATAAAGTAAAATATTTTTATTAGTGGGAATTATACAAAATAAGAATTTACACAATTTTAATATAGTATAAAATCCATCAGAGTCTCACACTACACAAATGTCTAATGATTTATGATTAAGTCATAGGGGGATATCAATTACTTCAGTGGTAAGAAATTTAAAGGAAGGGGTCAGTATAAAGTAAGGTGAGTTAGATTTTTTTTCTCCCCAAAGTGAGTCTTTTATGAAATGACTTTAACTTCCATTTTCTTTATAACCCTAAGATAAGCAACCTGAGAGAAAATAAGAAGTGCTAGCTAGAGATAGAAACTTAAGAATCATTAACAGTAAGATGCTAGTGCAAGTCCAGAGTGTAAACAGCTTTCTCAGGAAAAGACCCATACCTGTATGAAATGGTGATCAGTGGGGGTAAAGGCATAAAGAAATGGAAAACAAGAAGATAAACCATTCAATTTGAGTATATTATTGGTGACTGTAGTCAATAGTTTTAGTAGAGGTGTGATTTATGCAATTGTTCAATGGATATTTATCTATCACTAATGTATGAGACCCCATTCTAGATACTGGGGAATATAAGCAGTGAATAAGACAGATGAGGTCTATGATTTCATGGAGCTTACCTTCTACTTCGAATGGGGGTTGGGGCAGGTGTGGTGGTGGTGGTGGACAATAACCAATAAATAAGGAAAAAGGATAATTTTGAAAGTGATAATGTGTGTGTGTGTGTGTGTGTCTTGTGTGACAATAGTAGGGTGGAGGTGGAGAATACTATACTGGATCAGACAGTACTTTAGAGAGAAAGGTTTCACAAAGGAAGTGATGTTTGAAATCCCTGTATAAGAGGAACCCAAACATATTAGACTGAAAAATGGGAAATCTAAAGGCCCTAAAATCAGGAACAAAATTGACAGCTTAAAAAACAAGAAGGCTATTTTTATTGGACCTCAGAGAGTGGGGGAAATAGTACAAGATGAAATGAGAGAGGAATGTTGGGACCAAATTGTGTGAATGAAAGCAAGATTCCCAAAAGAAATGGGTGAGAGGACACCTTATCTGTGGACATGATCCAGCTACCCAAGAAGCTTAATTGGGCAGAGAGGAATAGAATGTTAATTAGTTCAGATGCAGAATCTAATAATACATGTTTTATATTAAATAAAGAAGAATTGAGCATCCTTAAAGACAAAAAGAGAAGAATCCATAAGGGAAGAGAGACTCGACACTTTTCAGTGTTCATTAGTAATATATTCTCCCCACAAAATACATAGCCACTTACTCAGTTCTGGCATTAACCTCATACATAGAGGTTTTGCCTGGGTTATTTATGAACATATGGTATCCTCGGAAACTTTCAACTCTGCTTAGAGCTAGTTTCTAAAAATCGAGAATGATACTATATTTACATTGGCATATTTATTATGATACTTAAAACTTCTAAAGAATAGGCCTTGAGTCAAAGATTTTAAAGCTGGATCTGAGAGCCCATCTAGTCTAACCTCTTGATATTATAGGTAAGGAAATTGAGGCCCCGGAAAATACTGGTTTGGCCAAGTTCAGAAAGCAAAACAGTGACTGTGGAGAAACTGATTCTGTTCCTCCTGATTCAGGTGTCTTCTTACCAGATAAGACTATGCTTTCTACATTTGAAGGCTTTAACCCCAGGGATGGATAGATGGATGGATGGATGGGTGGATGGATGGATGGATGGATGGATGGATGGATGGATGGATGGATATACAAATGCATGGATGAACAGGTGGAAAATTCATTCATTTATTTATTCAAGAAAGATTGAGCAGCCACCCAGTTAGACAATATACTAATGAAAATATGAGAGCTCCTTGTAGTTCCTGTTTCTACTTCTTCATGCCCCTTCTTTCCTTCATCTACTCCAGGCTGATTTATAATACCATTCTATTGGCACTTCTTTTTCAGGCCAAATCTAAGGATTATTAACCTGTTCTTATCTTTCTTGGCATCTTAGCAGCATTCAAAACATTTTACTTCCTGCTTTGTAACAACCATCTTATCTTGACTTGTATTCTATCATTTTCTTCCAGATTCCTCCTACCTCCTGGAAGGTCCTTTCCTATCTCTTTCACTGACTCCTCCTCTTCAGTTTAACCTCTGAATATTGGAGTTCTCTGCTTGCTTTTAGCTCATTGACTGTTTTCTAACTTCTGCCCATTCTAAGTGGTCATGTATCCATGATCCCTAAATGCATATCTGTTACTGAACTCAAAACTTATTACCTCTAACTTGCCTACTTGACATCTCCATTTAAATGCCTAATGGGTATCTCATATTTAAAATGTCCTAAACAGAACTATTGACTTTTCCCTTAACTCTGCCTTGTACCATTTTTCTCCCTCTTGGAAAATTCATTCAACTACATTTAACAAGTGTGGTCTGCTAGTCTAGGTCAAGTTCTGTTCTAGTACTGGGAAGAGAATTATAAATAAGACAAAAATCCCTGTCATTAAGTAGCTTCTATTCCATTGGGGGAAGGAGTTTGTGGAAGCTAAGCACATGGCTTGTTCAATCCTCATAGCTGTAGGCCCAGCCACCCGCTCTCACCCTGGCCATTGCAGTAACCTACCTAATTGGTCCTTCTGCTATCCAATCTCTACATAATGATCAGAGTAACTTGTATAAAACTAATATAAACACAAATATTAAATTGCATACTGTCTCCAAATTTTAAAACTCTATTAGCTTCCCATTGCTCATTGAATAAAATCTAAACTCATTTCCACAACCAACAAAGCTCTGATCCTTCCTGCCACATAGATCCTTTCTTTGGTCTCTTGACTAGCCACATCAAATTGTCCTTTGTTTTTCTCATCTGCTGAGTTGCGCTAAGCCCTTTGTACTTGCTTTATCTTCTTTCTGGAATACTCTGACTTCAGAAGTTGGAAGAGCTGGCCATTCCTCATCATTCAAGAATGTCAACTTGAATATTTTATTACTTCATAGATTCTCAATTTAAACCTCCCTTCCACCTCGTTATGCTTTTTCCCATCACTCTGTGTTATATTCTGCTTGGCACATAACATTGCTAAAAATTATTTGTTTATGTATTTGCAATCAGAAAGTGCATGTCCAATGTTTCCTCACTTGAAGATTACCTGGGATTTGTCTTGATTACACCATATATAGTTTATCTGAAACAAGATTGCCAAGTTGCTAGAAAATAGGTGTATCTATTTAAGCTTCTCGAATGTCAACAGCTGAGCTCCTGGCAAAGAGTTTGCTCCACAACTTTGTCTGTTGATATAGTGTCTTCAATTGGTATGTGCCTACACCCACATGTAAGAATCAGGACTAAAGGATGCAAAGTTAGTCATTTTGCATGGCCTGCATTTTGAAACATGTCAAGAAATGGAGACAACTTGGATAGTTTGGAAAGGCATAGGCAAGGGGATGGGTACCTTTATCTGAGTTTGTTAACAAATGAATAAACATATGTGGAATCTGAGATTTCATGCAGAACTGAACAGACTGATATTAAAAAGTAGATTTTAAAAGTGGGCCTCCTCCAGAAAGCTCAAGCCAAACAGACAACATCTAGATTATTCCTGCTCATGGTCACTCTCTCTCCCCCATGTTTCTATACTACTCCTACCTCCATCATTAATAGGTTATATGGAGAAAATACAGAGTATCATCATTAAAGATTTGGGAACACGTTAAGTCCTTACAGGATTCAAATGCAGCATTTTTTTTATGGATGAAGTAGAACTAAGGACAATAAATCACTTTTCCCAACAATACTTGTATGCTGACTTCCAAATTAGCTAACAGACCTTTATTCCAAGGATTCTTTGTGTTTAAAGTAATCAGACCTAAAAAATGATTTTGGAATTTGTTCCAGATCTTATGGTGTCTATTAATGTATGGTTAGGAAAGATTTCAAAGTAATTAAAGTTAAATGACAGTATTTTGGAAACTTCTTTTAAATGTGATAGACCCAATTGTTTGACCACCCATGGTACATAATATATTATAGCTCCAAAGTAACATTATTTGTATCATAGTTTATAAGTCAATTTAAAATTGTACCTATATCCAAGGCAGTAGACATAATATCATATAAAGCTATAAATGATGTATTAAGATAGGGGAGATAGACAGATATATTGTTATTTGAAATTTATGAGGTTTTCTTTACTTTGATGAATCTTCTCAAGTAAAAAAAAAAAGAGGTGAAGTATTTTTGAAGTTATTTGGTGGAAACTGCATATTTTTTCAATGTTTTTCTATGGACTTCTGTTTTCCAATGGAAATTCAGAGCCACCTAGTGACCAAAAGTAAAATGTATAAAATATAAAACAAAACAAAAAAATACTCCCAGCAAAAGGGAAAGTCAGTTCTTTGGTGCCCAAGGATAAAAATCCATCCAGCTCAGGTCTACAAAATGAGGGTTTCCATGAGTTTAGCATAGTAAGTCTTTGGTTCATTTGGGGTTAAAGACTCCAAACATAGATGTAATACAAATACTACTTTATCAGTTGAAATACTTATGATCTATACAAATATAAGCAACTATTCTTCACAGACTAATATCCTCTTTCTTGATAATGTGGCCTACTCTGGAACAGTCTATGCATTTTATTTCTTGAGAAAAAAGAAGGGGTGTGTATGGGGGATATCTTACAGAAGATAGGGCTGACAGAGGACGAATGAGGAAGCTAAGAGGCAGTGCTAAATGGCCCAAGGGAGGCTTCTTGATTCCTGTTCATTTTGGAGCGTAAGGATTTAGGCACTAATCCAGGAGGACCTACCCACTACTACCCTCCGCACTTGCAAATACTGCAATGTGTGCAGATCCCTCTAAAACCAAACTGACTGGATGAACAGTTCAGTCCTACTTCTTAGTGTCATCAGCCCTGCACTGCACTCAGTTCTGTACAGTTGGTCCCCAAAGTCCTAATGCGGTTTTACTCCTTCCGAGTGTCAGAAGTATAACTGCTATGAGTTTACAAAGAACTGAATTTGAAAAGTGTAATTATTTTCCTTTCTTTCACACTTAGTTTTGTAAGGGTTGAGTAATTTAGAAACTTCAGATTTTCTTTTTTCATCTTTTGATTGAAGAGCACCAACATTAACTGGAAGAAAAATTATAATTAAAATTTACTTTTTCCAAATTTACAAAATTAAATACATGTAAAAGGAATAAAAATGACTTTCAAATGCTGTGCTGTGTATGCTTTTTTTTTTTTAACATCCATACTTCTTAAGTCATTAAAACTTAAGAAGTATAAAAACTTAAGAAGTCATTAAAACTTAAGTATAAAAACTGCACTAAGACTTTTGGGATAGATGATATTTATAAACTAATGCCATTTTTCTCACATGTTCTCAACGTGTGGTTCATGGTTGACAGCACCACAATCTCTTGGAATGCCTGATGAAATATGAATTTTATCAGGCATTCCAAATCTCTGGGGTAGGAACCAGGAATCCACATTTTAAATGCATTCCTTAGGTGATTCTTTTTGACCCATGAACTAGTGTTTATTTTCAGTGCTCTTGACCATTCCATAAAAAGAAAGCTTTGGGTCTCATTAATAAGTTCTCCCTCACCTCAATAATTCACTTTGGAAATTATTTATTGGCACTCTCTAATATTAGTCATCTCCAGCAGAAAGACTCAATGCTTTATGGGTCCTTTTGTTTAAAAATTTTTGGGTCTTAATCTTAGTCTAGGCCCATTACTCATTTACATGAGAGTAAAAAGCAGTTATCAGCAACTCACATAGCTCAGAATACAGCCAAGCAATCAATTAAAGTTTCTCTTTGAATTTGCCAGTTGACAGTATTTATTCTGGCAGTAGTTAGTGCATCCAAATATTAACTAATTAATATAGCTTGTAATATTCACTGCTGGTTTTGTTGAATGGAGTGGGAGTGGGCCAAATCTGCAGACCATTCCCAGTCTCCAAATGCAAACAAAATAGCATTTGTTTGTAGGTGGAACCAAATGATTATAAATGAATGGTGGGCCATCTCCTGGGATTGGACATAAAGGTCCTGTAAACGGAGAATTGTATCAACAAACAGCTGTTGGGAAAATACTATTATGTTGTAATAGCTGCTATTAAAATCCATTAGCTGTCTTGATGGCCTGTTTGAATTTGATGCATCATTTGCTCTGAATAGCATTTCTTCCTAAAATTTTGTAGCAGAATATATGCAGATTGATAGGCAGTAGCAGTGACATTCTGGGAGATTAATACCTATTTCACACTTTGCCTACACTGGTTAATCCACCCTGAGAAGTGCTGCCAGAACTACAGTTTTAAGTTCCACTGAGGGGGAATATTCAGCATCAAGACCTTACCCCCACCCGAGGCCTTCTCCTACTTAGTGTGAAGCCTTTGTTTCTAAGACAAAGATTTGCACGGTATAAGCGGGTTCCCTGTTTCCCACTTTTTAATAACCAGGCTTTCCTCATTCCAGTACCTTTTCCAGACTCTTTGGAGGCCTCTAGGGAGGGCACAGTGCCCCCAGGACGCAAGCTTGGCCGAAAACATTAAATAGCTAATGAGATTTTGAAAAACGCATGTGTTGGCAAAGAGCATGCAGCTGTTCCCTGGATGGAGGTAACCTCCAAAGAAGCGGCCAGGGAGAATGGGGAAGTAGCGCCATCTGGCGGGCGAGCAAAAAAAAAGCTTCCAGGGTTTTTATTAATTGAAAGAGGAGAGCTGCCAGGACTGGGTTTACTGGGTTTACTGCTATGCCAAGCCCACAGTTCCTGTGTGTCCTGCAGATTAGATGAAACATCAGAGCAAATATCCTGTAAATGTTGGATGAGTTAAATCAAAATGCAATGTTGTGTCTCAAAAAAGCAGTTCCTTTTGACATATGCACTTACAAGACCACTTTTCAAGGGGGAGATTTTCAGATTTTTGCCAAAATGGCTCTGTAAAGAGATGCATTATAACAAGACTCCAGTCAACTGTAATCCTATGTAATAAAAGGCTAGTATGTAAACAGACCTAAAGGCAGAACTACTGGTTGCTATGATGCACACTGACCACCAGGGGGCAGACACTTAACACCAGAGCTGCACCCTGATGGTCAGTGAGCTCCACAGAGGGAGTGCCGCTCAGCCAGAAGCCAGGCTCACTACTGGTGAGCGCAGCAGTCGGGGCGGCAGCGCTAAGTATGTCTGGGGAGCAGGCCTAAGCTATCAGTCGGACATCCCCCGAGAGCTCCTGGACTGCGAGAGAGTGCAGGCCGGGCTGAGATACTCCCTCTCCCCAGTGCACTAATTTCGTGCACCAGGCCTCTAGTTTAAAAATAAAATTTTAAAATAGGAAAAAGGAACAAAATAAACAAGATTTCAGGTATTTGAATGCACAATCACAAGTTGAAGAGGCAAGAGAAGCTGTGAAACAAAGACTTCAAGCCTTAGGTAGGTCCCTTATCACCTTTTTCTTTAAATGCACATATAACTCTCACTAAAGTCATATTTATCAATATTCTGCATGAAGATAGAAAACATTAATTTTAAATTTACTTACAATTTTATTTGATCAATGTTTTTAAAGAGCTTTTAGCTTGATCTTACATTCCCCTTAAGCCAATTCTCTCCTAAATTTCAGAATCTGGGGCTTTGAATCTTAGAATAAAACTTTTTATGGATTGAGAGGTTTAATTTTTTTTAATGTATGCAATAAGGAAAATGGCAATTTAGGGTCTTTTCTTTCTTTTTTAAAAATATATTTCATTGATTTTTTACAGAGAGGAAGGGAGAGGGATAGAAAGTTAGAAACATCGATGAGAGAGAAACACCAATTAGCTGCCTCCTGCACACCCCCTACTGGGGATATGTCCTCAACTAAGGCACATGCCCCTCTTTGGAATTGAACCCGGAACCCCCTAGTCTCAGGCCGACGCTCCATCCACTGAGTCAAACCAGTTTCGGCTTTTCTTTCTTTCTGATTGATTAAGAACACAGCTAATCTCTCTCTTGGAGAGCAGGACTCGAATGTGTGCTCCCAAAGGTATCCTGAGTTTTCTTCAGATCCAGATTTGATAGTTCTCTACATTTCAATGCTTTCAAAACCACCACTGGTTTTTCTGACTTACAGAGTTTTGTAAAGAATAGAATCTGGATATCTGTACTTTCTATCACAATAACTCACCATATCTGTTTGTTTGTTTGTTTTGGTTGGAGAATGGAGGGATCAGTATTTCCCCCCATTGACACCCTCCACCCTGCACCTCCCTTCCCCAGGTTTTCTTTCCTCTTTGCTGGATGGTAGAACTATTATTCAAAATCAGGACTCCTTGAAGCAATGGCCATAAGCAACTTGTGCAGGGTGTCTGGGACTTGACTTGAGGCCTTTTAGAGAACAGCCCCTTGCAGGTGAAGCTGACCAGCTGGGAGGAGCCAACTGAAGAGGCTCATTAAAGCTGTAGAGTGGTAGGCAGCTCCTTTGATCTGCTCTCTGTAAACAAGGTCCAGAAAGAGCCCTGGCAGATGCGTCGCCTCAGTGAAGGCTGGAGAGAGCTACACACTACATTGGGATGGGATTCAAGAGTCAAGACTTCTTTTCCAAGTAGGCTTAAACAAACAGCGGTTCATAGTAGAGGTAGGAGTGGGTAGGGAAGGGAAAAGAGTGATTATCCACCATGTGAGGACCATTGCCAGAACTCGGAGGGCAATGTTCAGAATGTCTTTGTAAACCAGATTAGCAGTCTCCTGAGTTCATATTCAGCCTGGGATGGGTAGGGAGACTGCTTAGGTGTGATGTTGAGTATGCCAGAGAGAAATAAAGGGCAGTTATGGAGAGTCATGGAAATGAGGTGAAAACAGCCCCCTCTTGGAGTAGACAAAACCCTCTATGTAATCCCCCAAGTCCCTGCCCTTTGCTGTCTAGCCCATCACCAGTGAGGCATCTCCCCATTAATGGGAGTCTTCTGTGGTCCACCCTTTATTCTGGAAGGAATTTTCCCTAATCACTCATCTAATGCTTTAACTTCAACCCCTTTATTGCTTTGACCTTGGAATGTTTGGTTTGCCTGGTTTAAATCTTACAAGGATATTTGCCGACTGGATACACTAATATAATAACACAGACTCTGAAGTTGACATAGGAGGCACATCTGCAGAGTTTTTTTTATTGTTTGAGTAGATAATGACTTGCATTTTGTTCCAAAGGAAACTGACTGTTTAACAAATGAGTTGCTGAAGGCGCCTCAGTTAACTCTTAGAACCACAAATGCTTATTAGTGCACTTAGACAAACTTGAGCCTGTGATCTGGACTCTCTATATTACAAACCAAAAACAAACTCATAGTTCTTTTTAATATTCTCTCATTTTTCCTTTATTGTATTTTTTAAACTACAAAAATACACATCCTTATTTTATTAAGAAAAATGGTAGAAATCACATAAAGAAATCTAAATAAATTATCCTGCACGCCTACACCCTCAATTACCTTTCCCCAAGCTAACTAAACTTAACAAATGCAATGTTTACACAACCGCATACAGACTTATATACATACATATGGATATATATGTGTGTGTATATATATACATATATATGGAATATGTAATTATATTGGTGTTAATAGAATCATACTATCTACATTATTCTGGGGCTTTTTTCTCTTAACAGTTTGTCAGGGAGAGATCTATATCCAACTCTGTCTTTTAATATCAAACCAGAGGCCCAGTGCATGAAATTTGTGCATAGGTAGAGTCTCTAGGCATGGTCAGTGATCAAGGCCAATTGAGGCCTTCTGGTTGCCAGCTGTGCCTTCTTTCCCCAGCCTTTCTTCCCCAACTGTCAGCTGCCAGCTGTGGCCTTCCTTTACTCCGTGCTGCCCCCCTGGTGGTCACACGTCATAGCAAGTGGTCTCAGTCAAACTCCCCCAGAGATACTTTGTACATTAGCCTTTTACATATATAAACTAGAGGTCCAGTGCATGAAAGTTTGTGCACTGAAGGGGAGGGTCCCTCAGCCTGGCCTGCCCCCTCTCACAATCTGGGAGCCCTCAGGGGATGTCCTATTGATGGCTTAGGACTGACTAAGCCGAAGTCTGCTTCCCTCTGCAGGAGGCAACTGGCCAATCAGAGGAAGGTGCCTCCCCTATCATTCCACTGCTGCTGCCTCTGCCAGCCACAGTGGCTGCCTGCCCTTGGCCCTCACAGCCACCACTGCTTTGTCTGGAAGGACATCCGGAAGGATGTCCAGTCTAATTAGCATATTATGTTTTTATTATTATAGACTAGAGGCCTAGTGCATAAATTTGTGCGTGGGTGGGGTCCCTCTGGGTAGCCTGCAGGGATTGGGCTGAAACTTGCAGTCCAATGCTGCCTTCAGCTCCTATCTGCCACACCTGCTTATCTCGGCCCCACTCTGCCTGCTGCGGGCTCGTGCCCAATCAGTGCTGATTGGGAAAGGCTTGCACTGTTGCAGCAGTGCTCACCAGCCATGAACCTTGCGCCTGGCACCCTCCTGAGGGGAGTGGCCTGCGGGATCAGGCTGAAACTGGCTCTCCAACATCCCCTGAAGGGTCCTCAATTGTGAGAGGGCACAGGCCAGGCTAAGGGACCTCACTAGTGCACAATCAGGCTGGAGAGGCACTGCAGGAGGGCTCCAGGGCATGTCTGGCCCATCTTGCTCAGTCCCGATCAGCTGGACTCCAGCAGCAAGCTAAACTGCCAGTCAGAGCATCTGCCTCCTGGTGTTCAGTGTATGTCATAGGGACTGGTTAACTGTCGACTGCCCCCTGGTGGTCAGTGCATGTCATAGCAACTGGTTGACCAATTGACTGTCTGCTCTCTGGTGGTCAGTTCACATCATAGCAAGCGGTTGAGTAGCTTTAGCATATCATTAGCATATTTTGCTTTGATTGGTTGTTCGGTTCTGCTGTTCAGTCTATTTGCATATTACCCTTTTATTATATAGGACTAGAGGCCCAGCCCACATGAAATCATGTGTGAGTAGCTCACTTCTGCTTGCCTCAGCTGGCTGCACTGCCCTCGCTGCTCTTAGCTCACTGCCCTGCCCTCTACCGCTAATAGCTCTCCATTGCTCATAGCCCTCCACCACTCATAGCTCTCCACTGCTAGTAGCTCTCCACTACTAGTAGTTCTCCACTTTTAGTAGCTCTCGCCTCACCCAACGTCACCCGCTGCGAGAGCCACTGCTCATTTGGTCATAATGGTATTACAGCGTGACTGCCACAGGCCTTGTATTTTTTATTTTATTTTAAAAATATATTTTATTGACTTTTTACAGAGTGGAAGGGAGAGGGATAGAAAGTCAGAAACATCGATGAGAGAGAGACATCGATCAGCTGCCTCTTGCACGCCCCCTACTGGGGATGTGCCTGCAGCCAAGGTACATGCCCTTGCCGGAATCGAACCCAGGACCCTTCAGTCCACAATCCGATGCTCTATCCACTAAGCCAAACGGGTCTCGGCAGCCTCAGGCCTTTTATATGAGAGATCGTATTTCTTTCTGGATGGAACATGACTGTCCTTTCATGTGAAGAGTCTCTCCCCATAGAGGGACAATCAGATTGTTTCCAATTTTCTGCCATCATGAAACAATGCTGCATTAACTATCCTCAGGCATATATTACTACATAGTATTTCTTTTCTTTTATAGAATACTTTCTTAAAACTTTTAAATTGTTTGGCTCATAAGCTATATTTATTTTTAATAGTGTCAAATTATTTTTCAAAACTTTGTTGTAATTTGCATTCTTACCAACTATATTTTCCTGTGTCCTTATTAGCTCTGGATTTTTTTCTCCCTTTAAAATTTTAGATATCTGATAGTAAAAATGGTGTCTCATTTGTATTTGATTTGCATTTTCCTTAATACTTGTAAGATAGAACCTTTTTCATGTGTTCATTGACCATTTACTTTTTTTCTTCTCTCAATTGCAAGTTTATTTCTTTTGCCTCTATTTCAATTGGGTTGTTTGCCTTTTTCCTTATTGGTTTTTTGGGAAGGTTTTGTATGTTAGGGATTCATGTTTGCTTGTCATAAATTCCTTTTTTAAAATAAATATTTATTATTCAGATTATTACAAGTGTTCCTCTTTTTTCTCCCCCCCCCCCAATAGCTTCCCTCCATCCAATCCCCCACCCCACCCATACCTTTATCCTGTCTTCATCCGTAGGTATAAGATTTTTGTACTATCACTTCCCACACTCCTCACACCCTCTTCCCTTGAGAATTGTCAGTCCACTCCCTTTCTATGTCCCTGATTCTGTTATAATCATCAGTCCATTCTGTTCATCAGATTTTTCATTTACTTGATTTTTAGATTCACTTGTTGGTAGGTATGTTTTTGTTGTCATTTTGTTGTACATAGTTTTTATCTTTACCTTTTTTCTCTTCTTCCTCTTCTTAAAGAATACCCTTCAGCATTTCATATAATACTGGTTTGGTGGTGATGAACTCCTTTAACTTTTTTTTGTCTGTGAAGCTCTTTATCTGACCTTCAATTCTGAATGATAGCCTTGCTGGGTAGAGTAATCTTGGTTGTAGGTTTTTGTTGTTAATCACTTTGAATATTTCTTGCCACTCCCGTGTGGCCTGCATAGTTTCTGTTGAGAAATCAGCTGACAGTCATATGGGTACTCCCTGTGGGTAACCAACTGTTCTTCTCTTGCTGCTTTTCTTTCTCTTGGCATTTTAATTATGATGTGTCTTGGTGTGGTCCTCTTTGGATTCCTCTTGTTTGGGGTTCTGTGTGCTTCCTGGACTTGTAAGTCTATTTCTTTCACCAGGTAGGGAAAGTTTTCTGTCACTGTTTCTTCTAATAGGTTTTCAATATTTTGCTCTCTCTTCTTCTGGCAGCCCAATAATTCAGATGTTTGTATGCTTAAAGTTGTCCCAGAGGCTCCTTACACTATCTTCATATTTTTTAATTCTTTTTTCTTTTTATTTTTCTGGTTGGGTATTTTTTGTCTTCTCATATTTCAGATCTTTGGTTTGATTCTTGGAGTCCTTTGATCTACCATTGAATTTCTGTATATTATTTATTTCAGTCAGTGTATGCTTAATTTCTGACTGGCTCTTTCCCATTTTCTTGACATTCTCTTTAAGGTCCGTGAAGGTCTCATCAAATTTCTTGGTGGTTTTTAGAAGATTTTTGAAAAACCTTATAAATGTGGTCCTGAACTCTATGTCCTCCATTTCTTTCATTTGTGACATGTTTCTTTGTTTCTGCATTTTGCTGCTTCCCTGTGCTGATGGAGTGGAAGAACTGCTGTACTGGAGACATGCCTATGGGGCCGGACTTGCTTTAGTGGGGCTTTGGTGCTCACTGAGTCTGCCTCTTGAATGTGTTACTTATGGATGTGAGTAGTTGAATTCTGGTGTCGTCTCACACTGACCTCTAGATAGGCTAGCTTCTGGATCTCACGGGGTGCAGGTCAGCTACTGTCTGAGGTGACCCAGCAGAAGCTACAGAGAGGTCTGCAGATTTCTCCTGGGCTGACCAGAGCTGCAGTTTGTTAGATTAAGCTGTGATAGGGCATGCCATTTATATGCAAATGCCTCTGCTCACAGCTAAGGAGGGTTTGCAGATTGTGTGGGGCAGGGTCTCTGGGAGTCACTAGGGCGTGGCAAACAGCAATGGCTGACACTCAGCCGTTTTTGCATTTCCGTGTTTCCAAGTCCCCCCAAATAGTAATTGCTGTGGGCACCTCTGCAAGGGAGCCACCCTCACTTTCCGACCCGATGGCAGACCGTCCAGCTTCTCCCTATAGGAGTCTGGATCGCCAGCATCTCCCCAGAAACAAGTGCAGAGTAATCAGGAGCTTGTTTCCCCTCAGGTTGAAAACAGCAGCACCCTGTCACCCACTGCCAGCTCGGTTTGTGCACCTCTGTACCTTAGCTTTTCAGCGCTTGTGCTCATCTCAATGCTCCATCTAGTTGCAGAACTTCTACTCGGCCAGCTTTCCCGTAGTTCTAGGTGATAGACGTTTTTTCTTTTAGTTTTAATTTTAAAATTGTTGTGCAAGGCAGCAGTTTAGGTATTTACCTATGGTGCCATCTTGGCTTCTCTCTCAGTGTGTCATGCTTGTCATAAATTCTACAGGTCATTTTTCCAGTTCATCATTTATCTGATGTGTACCAATTATGTTAACACTATTTGTTAGTCAAAACACTCATTTCCCATTGAGTTTGAAATATCACCCTTGTCAAACATTAAATTTCCATGTATACTATCTAGACTCTGTATCCTGGTTCATGAAACAATATATTTTGATGATATCGGGAGAGATCACAACATAATATTGTAGTTTAGAAAAGAATCATATAAAGAAAAACAGTCTTATGATATTTAAAAATTAATACTGTTAGTATTACCATACCTGTTCTAAAAAATCAACTGATAAGAGACATAAATACTACCCACCACTACAATGTATCTATAGACCATATTTGTATATAATTGACAAATGTATTACGCGTAAACCAGGGTCCTGGTGCACGAAATTCATGCACTGGGGGTGGGTGGTCCCTCAACCCAACCTTCCCCCTCTCACATACTGGGAGCCCTCAGGGGATGTCCAACTGATGGCTCACCCCCAGCCTGCCAGAGGCGAGGCTTTAGGCCTTGGGCATCCAGCCATTGCCCTGCTCAGCTCAGCCCCGGCTGCCTGCGACCACCCGGCCTTGGGGGCTGGGCGCTCGCTGCCACTGCCGTTTCATCTCCAACCCTGGGGCCCGGTGCTCATGCCACTTGGCCCCGCCCCCACTCCTGATTGGCTGGTAGCATAGCCAATCAGGAGCTAAGATACAGTCATATTTGCATGTTTCTCTTTTATTATATAAGATGGAATTTTCTGGTTTATTCTATGTGAAATTGAAATTTTTATAAGTTTAACCTGAGCCATGAAGTCTTGTTTAGAAATCTGCTTTAAAATCTTAATGTGGTCTAAGCACAAAGAAGGGATTCATTTTGTATGGAGGTCAAATCTCACTGATTTAGAAAAATGTAGGAAAAGCCAATATAAATAAGTGAGCTGCGGATTAAAGATTATTTTTTAAACTAGAGACCTGTTGCACAAAATTTGTGCACAGGAGTGGGGAGTCCCTCAGCCCAGGCTCTCCATTCCAGGACCCTTCTTGTAATCTGGGACCACTGGCTCCTAACCACTCACCTATCTTCCAGCCTGGTCTCCCCTGATTCCCCCTCCCCGGCTGGCCTGGTTGCCCTTAACCACCTCTGCCTGGGCTGCTGCCACTGTGACTTTTTCTGGAAGGATGTCAAGAAGATGCCTGGTCTAATTAGCATATTACCCTTTTATTAGTATAGATAAGCATAAGTTTTCTAGCATAAAAACTTGAATCAACCAACAGATACCTGATAGCTAGAAGAAATTTGTGTGTCTACTTTAATTACCAGTTAAGAGATATTTGTAATAAAATATAAAATTTTTCATTTTAATTATAAAATGTTGATTAAATATGAAGATTAAAAATATTATTTAGCAAATAAAACATTTCTCTTGCAGCATTTGGGAACCGTGAAGTGTTTTCATTGAGACAACAAATGTAAATTTTGAACAGTCTACCACTTGAATTAATTAATAAAATTTATATTAATGAAATTTTTCTTTAATGTCCTTTGGCTCTGTTCTTTGAATTGACTCACATTGGTAGTGAACCAGATGACCTTTCAATTCCTAATTCTAAATTTATTTCTGCATATAATTGGAAATGATCTCTGCTCTTTTCATTGAGCAATGCATATTCAATATTTAACATTTTATTGAGAATTAGTCCAGATCTACATTCCCTCATCTATAATTCCAAAAAGCTCTCAAAAACTCTAGGATTTGTGAAAATCTTTGACACCCACTCTGACCTGATATTTATAGTCTTTATCCCACTAAATATGTTTTGTTGCATAAATATTTGGGTGTGTTAGAGGACTGTCCTAGCATAATATTCATTATATGTACCATATTACCTTTCTCAGATAAAACCAATCCCGAATTGCAAAATACAGGTGTCCCCCAAAAAATGTATACACACTTTAATGGCTTATACCTCATTTTTGAAATGAAATGTATTTTAGTAAACTCTGCCTTTATAATTATCCAAAGTGTGTGTATATATATTTTTGGGACACTCTATATATCCTTGGCCCCAAGGGTTTCTGATAAGAAATTATAGACCTATATTTGGGAAAGGCTCGGTGAAGCTTTTTTGTTACCATTATTAATCATAGCATCAAAGAATATTAGTACTACTATGTATTGAGTACTTACTGAGTATATAGGTATTGCTTTAAACTGAGAGCTTGAGGCTATAACTCTTCACTGTGAGATACGCAAAGGCAGAGCTGTGTTGGATATAGTTGGTATCCCCTAGGAATTCCAGCATTATTCTCACATCTTATGTATATATGTCCACGAGATTTTTCTCTTACTCCCTGGGTCCCCATTTCATTTCTGCGCCGTTGGTGTTCTGTGTGGAAAACAGATTTCATACAAACTTCTATCTTAGCTCTCTACCTACAAATATCTTCCTAAAGGCAGGGGTGGATAACTTTGGTCTTGGTTTCTCGGGGCACTTTGAATGAAATATCCTTTTATTATCTACTCATAATGTAGTTTGGTCATGGTCCTTAAACCCTTAGTTCCTCTTTATCTCAGTTTCCTCACTTATGAAACGGACTCAAATACCAGCTTTACCCATTTCATGGGGTGATTGTGAGGCTCTGAGGAACTAATATATGTAAAGGGCTGTGAAAGGTAATAAGTGGTCTATGACACATGATGACTGACTTCATCCTTCTAAAAATATCTTCCAACATAGTCTCTTGAATTCTAAAATATGATCATCTACAATTCTCAATGTTCAGAGTTCTAGACAGAGATTACCTAGAGTTGGATCCCCAAAAGGAAATGATGAAAGCCAGATGACTCCTGTGAGTTTTTAGGCTGAAGTTGTCGCCTAGGACCCTGCATCTTCAGAGTGTCAGGGAGCTTGCAGACGCGCAGTGGTTAAATCAATAGTTAATGATGTTCGTCATGTAATTTGAGTCTCTAGTTTGTTTATGCTAGACCAACTTTATCCATACTCCAAACAAATTATCTCTTATAATTACCAGCCCGAAGATAAATCTCTAAATGTTTTTCTGATGATAGTGCTGTGGTTGGCAGGTGTTAAAAGTGCCTCCTAGGGACAAAGATTGAAGATGAGCTTGTTCCCGCGAATCCTTCAGGCGAGGATGTTGAGCTTTCTCTCTCACCATGTGCAAAGGAGCCTTGTATGGTGCCCTGTTAATGAAATCTAACAGGCAAAGGTCGTATATCTTTACAAAGAAAAATGCAAAGCTGGTATGTAATAAATGGGCTCCGTGGGGATAAGTGAATGAGGTTTGGTGAGAAAACCCCTGTTCATACAATTGGCTTGGTTTCTCTCTAATGTTATGCCTTAAATGTCTCCTCGTAGTGATTCTCCTCACCTGGTAGAATGATTAAAATAAATACAAAAATGAGAAATCTATGTGTTTTTAGGCTTTGAACCAAAGTGACTGGTCATCCAATTTAATGTTGAACATTAATCACCAGAATAACGAGTTCACATTAGAGAACGCTATAGATCTTTAAAGAAATTATTTTTTCTAAATCACCTAATACCAATGTGCTTTTAAAATCTTGTAAAGGGAGAAGTCTTAATATCTATATGCTTTTATTAGTACTAGCAGAATGCTAATTAATACATGCAAACGTGCAATGTTTTAACTAAAAAAAATTGTGCTGTTTGTAATAGACTGAAAATCAATATGCTTTGAGATTAAAAAATAAGTTAAATCTGGAATTATAATGAGTTAAATAAATCAGATATTCTTGAATCAAATAACTGCTGGTTTTAGGAGAAGTTACCAGTTCATTTGCCATAGTTGTACTGCTGAGCTAAGAGACAGTTCAATAAATCAACTCAAGCTTGATGGATTCTTCAATTCATTGAAATGAGTGTGTGGAAGAGAAAAGAAATCTCTTAGTATTCCCTCTTTGACAAAAGGGTATGCAAAGAGCCTGAATGGATGAATGGTTGATTAATTTTGCTAGAAATTTTCTTGACAGCAAGAAATGTGTTTTTGCATTACTTTGTTTGCCTGGGATTTATTTGGTAGAGTATGAATTATTGCATGGAAATTTGTACCTGAGGCAATGTTGCTAAAGTAGATAGCTCCTGGAGAGTTTTCTGACTATGGGACCTATAATATTTTTATATGGTCTTGCACTCTACACCCTTACGGGTTGCCCTACAGCAGTTTATATATGTCTGCTCTCCCTGGTGTTAGTAGTAAAGTCATGCACTGCCCGTGATTCAATATTGAGCTTGGTTTAAGGGATCATCTGCGTCCCTTTCAAGAAAGGATGGGGCTGGAGGCAACCAACTGCCAAAGCTTGATATTTCCTAGACTCATCAACCTGGCAGTTTACTTATAGACTCTTACCTTTAAGTAAGGAAGAGAAGGCACAAGGTATGCCCTTGTGTTTCTGTTTACAGTAAGCCCACAAGTGAGCACATTTCTTAGTTTTATCTTAAGAAAGGATACAGCTAGCTACACATGAAAAGACCTAGGCTGCTGTTCATGACAGCTAAACTTTGTGAGACTAGAAATAG
The DNA here is from genome assembly GCA_027563665.1 of Antrozous pallidus. Classification (NCBI taxonomy): domain Eukaryota; kingdom Metazoa; phylum Chordata; class Mammalia; order Chiroptera; family Vespertilionidae; genus Antrozous; species Antrozous pallidus. The sequence continues at coordinate 45,463,117 of CM050522.1, read as the reverse complement.
TCTCTCTACTTACCTCTGCATACCTTTCCCTAAAGCACAATGAATGCTATCTCACACAGATGACCTTTATTGGGTAGGTAGAATGGTATGAAGGCTTATAAAGTCTCAGAACCTCTACTGTATAATTGCTTATACAGGGGGTGGGAGGGAAAGTACTAGTGTACCGGTTAATAATGACGGATTTTGTAATCACAGAAAACACAGTAACTTCAAGAGAAATATCAAAAGTGCTTTATTCAAAGTAATGTCCATCGCTAGCTACACATTTCCCCCATTTTTCAGGTAATTTGTGGGTACTGTCCCAATAGAACTTCTCTTGTTTTGAGGCAAACCATTCAGAGACCCAATTTTCCACTTCTTCGTGTGTTTTGAAGTGCTGCTCAGAAAGTGCGCGTGCCATCGAGAGGAACAGGTGGTAATCTGAAGGAGCAAGGTCTGGTGAATACAGCGGGTGGGTTGATACTTCCCAGGCAAGATCTTTTTAATGTGTCCTTAACTGGTTTTGAAGTGTGTGATGGTGCATCATCATGAAGCAAAATTACTTTGCCGTGTCTTCTGGCACATTCTGGTTGTTTCAGGACCAAAGAATGGTTCAAATTGATTATTTGTTGTTAGTAGTGATCAGTATTAATGGTTCTATCTAGGTTTAGAAGCTCATAATACACCACACTTTTCTGATCCCACCAAACTCAGAGCATTGTCTCCTTTCCAAAGCGCTTTGGCCTTCTAGTTGATGTTATGGTTGACCTGGATTAACCCATGATTTTGTGCATTTGGGATTCTCAAAATAAATCCACTTTTTATCACCAGTCATAATTCAATGCAAAAAAAAAAAGACTTTCTTTCATGCCGTTGAAGCAACATTTTACTGATGACTTTTCTGTTTTCCATTTGTCTTTCCTTCAGTTGATGTGGCACCCATTTTCCTTCCTTTAAAATCTTTCCCATTTAAAAAAAATCTTTCCCATTGCTTGTAAATGACCAGAAATTGTTTGCTGAGCAATGTTAATCTTTCTGCAAATTGTTTTTGAGTCTGACATGCATCTTCATCCAATAATGTTTGTAATTGTTGGTCTTCAAGCTTTTTCAGTTGACCTGGATGTTCTTTGTCTTTCACATCAAAATAATCAGTTTTAAAGCATTTAAACCAGCATTCACAAGTATCTTGAGATGGAGCATGTTCATGTTTACCATAAGCTTCCCAAAGTATTCAGCAGCACTTTTCTTCAAAATAATGAATTAAAACTTCCCTCAAATGCTCTTTTTTTGGCACAAAATTCAACATTTTTAACTGTAAAAATATCTATGATGTTAACACGTTCAGCAAATATGACATGAAGTTTTGAAGGTTGCTCTCAATACAACAAAATTGCATACATATCAAATTGCATACATATAAAATATGTGTAACTCCATCGATTGAAAGAAATCTGCATTATTAACTGGTACACCTATTAGGTTTACAGTTGTTCATATGGAAAATAATACAACAATTAATAAATAATAATATAAGAATACACTTTGTGTTTTGCATACTCACAACTTAAACCTACTTTTGCCCATCCCTGTATTTAGACCTCCTCTGCTACCATATTCAGATGTTGGAATACTACAAAGCACAAGGAGGAAGCCACTCATAAATTATTCAGCAACTTCCGGCATATTTTGTTGTCCTTCAAAGGATTAACACCAGAACTTCTCTTTCTTTTAGGTTCTAGACTGGAAATTATCAATAGCATAAGGCACAGCATGTACTCTTTTTGCATACTTTTGCTTGCATTATGTATATGTTTTATTTACTGACCCAAAACCAAGTCTCCTGAATGCCTATGACCATGGTACATATATCATTTCTGAAAAATAATGCATAGAGAAATTCTCTCTTAAGTTTTCAAATGCCCACACTCTACTAAGCCATGCTGCAAAATAATTTTTTATCCAAATTTGACTTTCTGATATTTTCTCTTTAGATTACAATACGAGAATAAGTGGTTAAGAGAAAGATAATGTTAAGTTAAATAAGTTACTCTCCCCCTTCCTCTCTCTCTCAAATCAATCAATAAGGTAAATGCAGAATCCCAGGCCCAATCCCAGACTTACTAAATCAGAATCTGTATGTTAACAAGATTCCCAGATGGTGTGTATTAAAATTGGAGAGGCTCAAAATCCTTATTTTTTGTGGGGTGAGGAGATAGGGCCACACACCTTGCCTCTTACAGTAGAAGCTCTCTCTCTTGGCCTTTTCTGAACTAATGGTTCGCTGAGCTAGACACATTTTCCGTTCTGCTTTGTAACATATACTGACTGATAAGCCCAGGCAAATGCTCCCAGCTCTCTGAAAATGTTTTAGAATTCACAAGGCCATGTGTACCCTTGAATTAATTCAGTATTTATCAAGAACCAGCTCTGTTTGCACCCAAACCTGTTTATGTCAGTTGTGCTAGTTAACATAGTTACGCAATTTAAAGAACACGTGGATGAAATAGGAATCGGATGGTTATTTCTAAGGTGAATATTTTGGAAAGATTCTGTGAAACATACTCTCAATGAAACATGTTCTCAAATTAGGGCAATATCAAGTGTCCCCTGGGAGCTTGCTAGAGAAATTACAATTCCTGACTGACCCCAGATCTGCTGACTCAGAAACCCTGGGAGTGGGCCCAGGTATGTTTCTAGAAGCCCCAGGTGAATCTGATGCAGCTAAGGTCTGAGGCCCATTAAAAACATAACGTTGAATAAGATCTTGCTTCTCTAATTAACTGATCTTGTTTCTCCAATTAATATATACAAATACTCCAACCCCAACCCATGAATTTTCAATTTAACTGGCTTAAGGATCGGTACTGGGCAGCATATTATTTCAGAGAGTTCCAGCTATTATTCTAATGTGCAGCTAAGGTGAAAAACAGTGGTCATATTGATATAGTAAACATTTTCAATTCGTGCTGTGTAGACACAGTTTCTACATCAGTGCTTCTTATTTCCATTTGCTAATCACTGAGTGAACTTTCATAGTCACTGGGGAAAACCCAATTCCAAAAAATATGTTCATGTCTTTTTTTTTTTTAAGTAGCCATAACTCCCTGCAAATGAGCAATAATAAAAGCAAGTATTTAAAAGCATGGGCTTACCCTGACCGGTTTGGCTCAGTGGATAGAGCGTCGGCTTGCAGACCAAAGGATCCCAGATTCTATTCCGGTCAAGGGCATGTACCTTGGCTGTGGGCACATCCCCAGTAGGGAGTGTGCAGGAGGCAGCTGAATCGATGTTTCTCTTTCATCAATGTTTCTAGCTCTCTGTCCCTCTCCTTTCCTCTCTGTAAAAAAATCAATAAAGTATATTTAAACACACACACACACACACACACACACACACACACACACAAATACTCCAACCCCAATCCATGAAATACATAGTTTTTATTCCTTGGTGTGTGTGTGTGTGTGTGTGTGTGTGTGTGTGTGTGTGTGTGTGTATATATATATATATATATATATATATATATATATAGTTTTTAATCCTAAGGTACAGCCAGGGTGGAGGATTGCAGATACAGACATACAGACATACAGATTCAGATAATTCAGGCTCAGAAATTGATATTTTTGTTGTTGTTAATCCTCACCCAAGGACATTTTCCGAATGATTTTTAGAGAAAGTGGAATGGGGAGAAACATCGATCGATGTGAAACAGACCCATCAATTGATTGCCTCCCTCATGCTCCCCAACTGGGACTGGGGAATTGAGTCTCCAAGGTATGTGCCTTGACTAGAATCTAACCTGGGACCCTTCAGTTGTAGGTCTGTTCCAACCACTGAGCCAAACTGGGTAGGGCAAAATGGATTTTGAATTTTTCCATGTAACCTGTTATCAGACAAGGATGCTAGCCATTCATTGAATACTTGCAATGCCCCAGGCATGTTGCAGTGCACGCATATAGCTGCCCTATTTAAGGATTACCATAATGGAGTTAAAGTATGCTTGTCATTTTCAGAAACCCCCAAAATAAAGTTCTGTTTTTTTAAATGCCCTATTTACTTATAACTGACTTGTATTGATATAATTTTTTTAGACTCCTAGAAAATACCTAGGAGAATCTCATTTTCCTGAAACAGGAAGTATATGTTTTAGTAAAATCCTGCCTCTTTTCTTTTACATAATTCTACTTTTTTCTTTGTGTAAGGTTATAAAAATGCTGTTTATGTTATAAGCATATCACTAAAAACTATAAGACAATTGATGGGAATATTAAATGTTTTTTACCAGCTTAGAAAAAGGAAATATGTGGCCAGTTGTCCTAAGTACTTACATAAATGCTCCCCATTCATGATTTTATTTTTTAGTTCTCTTATCTCTTAAACCAGATAGAATTAATGATATGTCTTGCTTTATGCCATAATGTTTCTAAAAATGTTGAAAGTGATATGATTTTTTTTAAGTTTACAAGAGTCTCCTACTATTATTCTCTAAAGCAGTGGTTCTTAATTAGGGCATCTTTGTCCCTCCGAAGACATTTGACAGTATCTGGAGACATATTTGATTTTCACTACGAGGGAAAGGAGTTTGCTGTTGGCATCGAGTGGGCAGAGGCCATGGATGCTGCTAAACATCCTGCAGTGCACAGCAGAGCCCCCCAATAGAGATTACCTGGTCCAAATGTCAGTAGCATGGAGGTTGAGAAACTCTGCTCTAAAGTTATTTCTTTTTACCTGTTATGAATTCCAACTGTGTTTCTGTATTTAGCCTGCTTAACACTTTTTTATAAATAACTCTTCTATAAAATATTTATATACACAACTCCTATTCTAGCAAAGTTAGCTCAAATACTCTCCCTTGTTGGGAGGGTCTATAGGTCATTTCTAATTTGTATTTAAAGCATTTGAATGCCTAATTGCAGGGTATAAATAGCAATGATAACTTGACTGTTGTGATAGAGATTTGAGCATTTGAAGACTTCAGGGGCCAGAAAGAGAATCCCTCCATTCTGAAAGAATACAGATTAAGAAGACTCAGCCTTGTTTTCCTGGATTGATTAGGTGACTCTCTATGTTTCTGATAGATTAAAGCATAATTTTCATTTTACAAGCTTAATACTTTTATAGATTTGTTTTGTCATTCCTCTTTATAATGCCCTTCTTAATTAGGTGCAAATTTCCATTCAGATGAAAGTTAACCAAATTACTTCATTGAGGTCATCCTTCCAAGCATCAAGTCTCCTCCTATGACTGGGCTTTGTGGGCTGGAAATAAAATAGGAACCTGGGAAATTATTTGAAGTGTGTGTAGGAGGTTTTAGAGCATGTGTGTACATGTACATGTGTGTTTGTGCATGGATGTGTACATGTTAGTGTTTTGTGCTTGATATCTGTGGGTTTATCTGCTCAGCACACCTCCTCTAGGAAGTGACTCCTAACACATCACTCTTGTTATAATATGCACCATGTTCCCAATCCACCTCAATTGCTTAGTGCAGAATTCCTTCTCCAGAGTTTTCAAACTCGAGACCACCAGGAAAGTGGGCCATGACTAAAATGGAAAGATCTTCAATGGAACTGTGGCCGCCCATATTTCCCACCACATGGAGAACACTAGTTGGTTGCAGGAGAGGAGAATGAAGCCAGGAAGGGGATGGAGAAGCAGGTGGCCAGCACAGCCCTGGCAACCGCCCTCCTCCCAGCCTGTCCCCCAACTCTTCCTTTGCTTCTTCGAGCAGCTCCCAGATCCTTCTGACTCTCTTATGCCAGTCTGAGTTCACGGTCTTGTGACTTGCAACCCAGAGAGTCATGACAACACAGTGTCCTTACCTGGAAATGAATTCCTTCAGCTCCCCACACACAGACTTCATCAAAGGAAAATAAAACCACAAACCCCAGAGTGTATCTGTTTTCAGGAGGGGGTTTCTGGTAATTAGCGTAGATTGCAACAAATGGCACACACAGGCTGTTGGCTCTGCGTGTGAGCTCTAAGATTGGTGTTTACCCTATTATATTCCAATTTAAGAATGTCATAAAGTTTATCAGGGAGTACATGGTAACTAGCAAGAACACACATAGGAGTGGTGAGAGATGTGTGCCTTGATATATAGATTTTATTTTTTTGGACTTCAAAAAAAATGACTTTTCTTGGGTTGATAACAAGGGGGACACAACCGTACTCCCCACTTAAGCTTGGTGATGGTGGGGTATTTTTAGCAAATGAGTTGTCAGCAGAAAGGCTTCATTAGACCCATCAGGATATCTGCCCATGAAGAACGAATCCCAAACTGTACTGGCAGTTTCCTTGAGCCGAAATGATGAAGCACCTCTGACAAGAGCCATATTGTGCTCCCTATGTAAGAAGCGTGAGGAACAAAAGAGACAGTGTGATCGTCATTTGGTCAGGTTAATATTGACACAGCTTAGAGACATCGGAAGTGTGTGTGTACACGTACAGCAAGCACTCCGGAGACGTGGCTGGTGGTTTTCATCAATCAGAAAGGGGCACCCCCAGAGGAAGGAAGGTCTCCTGCTTTCTTGAAATATTGTTCAAGCTAGATGATTTATTTTTACAAAGGAAAATAAATAAAGTCATAAGTGTTCAGGCTCATGGCTCAAAACAAGCCAATAGGGATTTTTTAAAACATCTATACACAATTGTGGAGATCATTTATTATTGTTCGATAGCTAGAGTGTTACCCAGGTTTTATCACTTGAAAAATACAGCATGCCTGCCCTAGCTGGTGTGGCTCAGTGGACAGTGTGGCGCCCACGGACTGAAGGGTTTCTGATTTGATTCTGGGCAAGGGCATGTACCTCGGTTGCAAGTTCCCCAGCCCTGTTCGGGGTGTGTGCACGAGGTAACCAATTGATGTGTCTCTCTCACATCGATGTTTCTCTCTGTGTCTCTTCCTCTCCCTTCCTCTCTCTCTAAAAATCAACGGAAAAATATCCTCGGCTGAGTATTAACAAACAAAACAACAATAAAAATACAGCATGCCTAATGAGGGCATTTCCCATTACGGGTGAGTCCTTATAAACATACATGAACACAAAAGGGGCCTTTTTCTCACTGAATCCCTAAATCCATACTGTATGGAAAAGCTTTGAAGGTTAAGGTCTGACCCTAAAGTAGTCTGAGCTAGTTAATGACATGATGACTTATTTGCTTCCAATTGGTTGTGTGCCTCCCCACATGCAAGAATTCAATCTACTGTTAACTAGTGTGAGAGCCCGCTTAGGACCCTCTCACAGGAGCGTCTTTTTCCAGGGCAACTCCCTGTAACACAGGTTCTCAATGACACAGTTAATGAGGCTGAGGCAGAACTCATTCACCACACTTAGCTTCAGGCTGACCTGAAACCAGCCCACTTCATCTCAGGAAGTCCTTAACTCAAACCTGTGCTTTCAGGTGAATGACCTCCCAATGCACTGCACTCTTCCTCTGTCTCACTCTCTTTACTAATGATATGGTTATAGGAGGTAATAGATATTGACATGAAAACTATGACATTCAGATTTCAGTAAACATGTGCTCTACCCCTCTATTCTTGAATTTCAGAACTCAAATGATGACCTTACAAAGGTGATTGCCTAAAAGACTCTTGGTTTCTCCTCTAATGTTTATGACATACTTGACCTAAATTGAAGCATCTGCAGGTTTATACTTAATTTTGTCTTTGATAGTTGTGCCTGTTCAAGAAGACTTTGCTTGAAATGATTATATGGTAGGCTTTTCCTATTAAAAGGCCCACTCTCAGGCAAAATAAATTGCCTCTTTTGTCTCCCTGCCTGCTTCTTGCAATCCTAATTCCTGGTTTTTGGTGGGCTTTTGAAAAAGAAAAGTAATGTTGGAAGCATCCTTAGATGATGAGATTTTTACATACTGAATGACAAAGTGGGACTTTTCTATTATGTATGTCTAAGCTATTAGAGCAAAAAAAGTTATGGTACATGAGAATAATTCTGGGTAACCAGGAATTAAGCCAGTTCTGCTTTTTTTTTTCTTCTTTTGTGTGTGTGTGTGTGTGTGTATACATACCAGTACATGTTCACCCTTTTTAAAGTACATATTACTACAAGAATATCACAGCATTGTTTGTTATAGTAGTTTCTTTGGACACGTTTTTAATTTTAGGTTAATACACATGTAAGATAATGATATATTTTATAGAATAGAGGAGAAAGTAGAAATTGACCTTAAAGCATGATAATATTGGATCATCAAAAACTTAAGCAACACATTATTATTAGCATTTGCTAAAAGCAAGGATATGACTTGCTTGTATATAATGACTAGGGAGAATCAATACTAAACAGAAGTATATGAAGTAGCAAATAACTTTTTTATTAAATTAAAAATGAAATTAGTAGTATCTTTGGTGATGAAAATGTTCCCATTCAAGAATAATATAGAGATTAGAACATGGGCTCTAAAGTCAAACTAACCTGGGTTCAAATCCTATTTTTCACATGTATGAGCTGTGTGAAATTGACTATTTAACCTCCAAAAACCTCAATTTTTCAATGCAAAAGAAAAAAAAAGATAATATTACATATCCCATTGGGTCATCTTAAAATTTAAATGAGATAATGCAAAGCATTTAACAGAGTGCTTAATGTAGAAGCAGTGCTTTATTAAATTATGTTAGGCAATGTATTGCTTTAAATGAGAATTTTATTGATATGTATATATATGTAACTTATTTACTTATTTATTTAATGTAATATTTTTAATTCTAACAAATATTTCACAAAATGGCTTTTTCTTTATCTCTAAAAATGAGAACATACACTGTCTTGTATTTTCAAAATATGATGTCTAATACAATTTTAATAAATCCATTGGCGTTTGTACTACTAAATGCCTTGACTAGCTTATGAAAATAAGAACAATAGGGTTTTTTTAAAGAATGACATCTGGTAAAAACATGGGAAATATCCTTGCTTACCAATTAAAGGGTGTACAAAAAAACCCAGAATAAATAAAATCTCTTAATTTATGCATTTTGTGTTCTCATAAATCATTTTCCTGTCAAAATTATCAGACTATTATTGCTGAATATTTTAAACATCATAATGGAATTTTGGTAGCATAAATCATAAATCTTTCAGTTAGAACATTTGCATACATACCTCAGCATTTTTCTTATATCTTGATTAAAAAATAGTCTTCAGTTCAGAAATAAATCCATGCAAAATATAAATGTCAAACTGTCTTCTTAAATTTCAGTAACTCAGCAATCTGTGCTGGCCCACTATGCTTACAAGGTAGTTATGGATTTTCAAACTGTGTTTCTAAGACTCAGAAGTCTCAAAAGTGAAGTTGTACAAGCTTTTGTTTTAATCTCAATAAAGATTTTTATCTAGAGGCAACCTACCTACAGATGATACCTGCTCACTTGATTTTTCCATTTGCTGGAAAAAGAAAAATACAACTCAGATATAACAAATCTGGGAATAACTTGTCTATGACATCCTATCTAATAAAGAGAGAATATGCTAATTGACCATCACTCCGTCACAAAGATGGCTGCACCCACAGCTGAGGCCAAGTTCCCTTAAGGAGCCTTAATGAGCAATCAGCAGGGAACTGAGGCTACGCCCTCCCCCACCCCCATGGGGCTTGACAGGAGACCTCAGGCCTTGCCCCCTGCCCCAGCACCAGACTGGGAAACCTCAGGCCACACCCCACAGACCCAGCACTGAACCAGGGGACCTGAGGCTGCACCCCCCTGCCTAGCAGGGCTTGAAAGGGAACCTCAGGTCATGCCCCCTCCCAGCAGGACTTGACAGGGGACCTCAGGCTATGCCCCCCACCCGGCAGGGCTTGACAAGGGACCTCAAGGTGAACTTCCTGTCCTGCTGCTGGGCTAGAAGACCTCAGGCTGCTTCCCCCACCCCAGCACCAGGCCAGGGGACCTCTGGCCATGTCCCCCACCAAGTGGGGTTTGACAGGGGACTTCAGGCTGCTCCCCACACCGGCGGGGTTTGACAGGGGACCTAAAGGTGCACTTCCCATCCTGGTGCTAGACTAAGGGACATCAGGCCATGCCCCCCACCTGGTGGGGTTTGACAGGGGACTTCAGGCTGCTCTGTCCAACCAGGCACCAGGCCGGGGGGCTTCAGACCGCACCCACCACCCAGTGGGGCTTGAAAGGGGACCTCAGGCCATGCTCCCCTCTCCAGCACCGGGCCAGGGGACCTGAGGCTGTGCCCCCCTGTCTGGCTGGGCTTGACAGGGTACCTCAGGCCATGCTTTTCACCTAGCAAGGCTTGACAGGGGACCTCCAGGTGCATCCCCCAGTGCTGGGTCTGGGGAACTCAGGCCATGCTCCCACCCATTGGGGCTTGACAGGGGAATTGAGGTTGTGCCCCTCTCACAGTCCTGGACTGAAGGACCGAGGATGCACCCTCCGGTCCCCCCATGCCTGGCAGGGCTTGATGAAGGACCTCAGGCCATGCCCCCTACCCAGCAGGACTTGACAGGGGATCTCAGGCCAGGTTCTCCCGACCTGGAACCAGGCCAGGGGATCTGAGGCTATGTCCCCTGCCCAGCGGGGCTTGAAAAGGGGGACTGGCTGGGTCTGGATCCAGCCCATTGGGGGGGGGGGTGCCAGCCAGGTCTGGGTCTCAACGTGATTTTGAGGCGCATGTGACTGGGCGAGGACTTGATTCTAGGTTCCATGGTGAGCCCCAGACTCTGACAGGAGGAAGGTTTTCATATACATTTTACTAGTTTTCTTTCATCTCTGACACTTCTATTATAGAGAAAAGGCAAATAGCAATATTAAATTATTTCTTCTAATTAATCTTTTTTTTGATGCGTACAAATTTTGTGCACTGGGCCACTAGTTAGAAAATAATTTGTTTCATTTAATAGAAGCCTTACTCAATATGTTTCATTTGTAGTTTGTAAGAGAGTCAGCTGTTTTGGAGTATACATGGAGCCCAGAATGCTGGACCTAAATGGAAAGTATTAACATCAGGAGTAAAATCCACTGAAGGTCATATAACTGTGGAAATGATGAAAAAGGCTCTATCAATGTGATTTAGCTGTGGGGAAAATCACTACACCTTTTTTGATGCTTTAAAAGCTGTTACATGTGTAGTGAAAAATGAAAGCTCATTCATCACATCTAACTTGGATTTAAGAATAAAGAATTTATTGAGATAAACTTTGCCTTACCCAGAGTTTCTATATCCTACACCATTTTTTAAATGGCCTGGCTTCATATTTACCTTTGTGTAACTTCCTCTATCCTCTCATGTCTAGGAATTTTGCATATGAATCACTTTTAAATGTGATTATTATTTGAAAGTTGACTTGTATTATAGAGGATATAAGGCAAGAAATTATAATATGAAAAACTAGTTCCCATACTAAGAAATTGTAAAATACTTTTTATGAATCAGCTTAATCCCATGACTCCTCAGAATGATCTTTTGATAAACGAAGAATTAGGAAAGAAAAAAGATCTAATGTTTAATGTCTACTATATGCCAGGTACTAGGCCAGCTTTTTGATATATGATCTTATTTCTTTCAACAATCCTATGAGGTAGAGTTTTACAGATGAGGAAAATCAAGGCTCAAAGAGGTAAAGTAACTCACTGAAGTTGTCCAGCTAGTAAATGTAGAGCCTAGGGTTAACTCTTGAATTCAGCCACCTCCAAAGCCTTTATAGAAACCGTGGAAAGAGTGTCCTAAAATAATGAAGACACAATCAGATTTTAGATGACCAATTTATATATATAAAAGCCCAATGACTAAATGGCGGAACAACCAGAATAACTGGTCAACCAGTCACTATGATGTGCACTGACCATCAGGGGCAGACACTTAACATAGGAGCTGCCCCTTGGTGGTCAGTGTGCTCCCACAGTGGGAATGCTGCTCCCACAGCAGGAGCAGCTGCTAGCAGGCCCAGGGTGAGCCTGAATCTCTGCACCTATCAAATACCTGAGACAATCCAGACTCTGGCCTGACTCCACCACCAGCTGATGCAGGTCCTCTAATGTGTATTCTATAATGAGCACAGGGAGCTGGCATAGGCAGATGGCAAGAGGGGACATGACTGTGGACTCCCCAGGGAGGCTGTCCTGATGGCCAAGGATCCTCAAGAACAGCTGCCCTGAATATCCCGATGGTGTCACTGACCTGGCATCAAACATCAAGGACATTCACTGAGTGGCTTTGAGGTGCAAAGCTCTCCATCAGGTTCTTCCAGGACACAGAACCTACTTTTACCCAAGACATTACCCCCAAAATATCAGCTCAGACTAATTGCCTCATTCAGCAGCTGCTCAGAAGGTGGATCCACAGCCGCGTAACTGTCCAGGATGAGTAGCACTCCCATAGCAGGCCAATCCCCACAGGCCATCTCCCCTCCCACCGCCACCAGTGCATGAATCCATGCAGCAGGCCTCTAGTTTTATATAATTATAGAAGTTATTTTTTACTTAACTATGTCATGAGTATTTTCTTATGTCATTCTTCGATAGCATGATTTTTAATAGCAGCATAATATTCTTTTGTGTGAATTTTCCATAGTTTATTTAATCATTTCTCTATTGTTGGACAGTTAGATTATTTCTATGTTTTAGTTACTAAAGTAATAATTCAGTGAACAGCATTTTCCACAAACCTATTTTGTGTATATCTGATTTTTTATTTAGAATATATTTCCAACATTGTATGAGAGTGCCCATTTAGAAATATTTACCAGTAACAGGAAAAAGAAAATGGAATATTTTATTATTAAAGTATTTCTTTAATTATCAGTGAATTCAGGTATTTATTGGTCATTTGTATTTCAACTCTGAATTGTCTTTTGTTTTCTACAATTATTTTTCTTTGCTTTGTCTACTTTTTCTCCTTGATAATTAAAATTATATCTTTATATCTAAGATTATATCATCTGAAGGTCATTAAATCTTTCTCCTCCCAGTTAAAAAAAATAATCACACAAAGAAAGACAAATACCATATGATTTCATTTATATGTGTAATCTTAAAAAAAAATAAATGAACAAGCAAAATAGAAACAGACTCATAGATACAGAGAACAGACTGCTGGTTGCCAGATGGGAGGGGAATTATGGTCTGGGTGAAAAAGGTGAAGGTATTAAGAAGTACAAATTGGTATTTACAAAGTAATCGCAGGGATGTAAAGTACAGCACAGGGAATATAGTCAATAATGTTGTAATAACTATGTATGCTGCCAAATGTGTACTAGACTTATCAGGGGGATCACTTAATAAAATATATAAATGTCTAACCACTACATTGTACACCTAAAGCTAATATAATATTGAATGTCAACTGTAATTGAAAAAAAATAAAATTAATAATAATTGCATTAAGAAACTTTTGGTTGGGTTTTAAGCAGAAGAGTGTCATGAGTCCCTTTACATTTTTAAAAGCTCTCTCTTGGTGCTATGTGGAGAACTGACATTAGGGAGACAAGAGCAGTTTCGGAAAGGCCTGGTGAGGATCTGCCACCAAATTCCAGGCAAGAGATGATGGTGACTGTGGCTATGACAGTAATAGAGTTGGAGAAAAGGAGAGAATGTTTGGACTTGAGCTGTTTCAGAAGTGAAGTTATCAGGATTTGCTGATTCATAAAGAATCAAGAATAATTCCTAGATATTTGGCTTGAGTAACTTATAGATGGTGGTGACAATTTAGTGATATGGAAGAAACCTGGGCCAGAGGTAGGTTGTATTGTATTTGAAATGCTTATTAGACATTTACAAAGAAATGTCACATGGATAGGCAAGATTAGAATTCAGGTGGATGTCGATTTGGTTGTCACTGGCAGATAGATGGTTTAAATGCCATGTGACTGGGTGAATCACCAGGGAGAATGTGTAATTAAAGAAGGTTGGAAACAAAGTCTGGGTAATAAGCATTTGGAGGTTGGCTGAGAAAAAGAAACCAGCAAAGGTGACTGAGGAGCAGCCAGTGAGATGGTAGAAAAACAAGGGGAATGTGATGTCATGAAAGTGAAAGAATTAAGTGTTTTAAGAAGGAGGGAGAGTCAACCTCATGGAATTCTTTGGAAAAGTCAAATAGAGTATGAAAGTGACTTTTGGATTTGGAATTTTAAAGAACAACAGCTTGAGTAAAATGAAGGGAGCAAAAACCTAGCAGGAGGGCTTCAGGAAACAATTAATAAATAAGTAATAATACAAGAATAAACTGTTTCACGTACTCACAGTTGTAATCCTACTTTTGCCCACCCATGAATGAACAATATAAGAAGAGTGGATTTTTCTTTCTCAAGAACTACTCACATTTAACTACTCATATGTTCATAAGACATTATTAGATCCCCTTCATTTCAGGTGTTGCACTGAAGTTATCAGATATGGCATAAAGACTAAATTTTTCAGAGAAATGGAATGAGAATAGGAGAGAATGGAAATTTTCACCACATTTGTCCACACACTTTCAGCTACAAATACAGTAAATCTCTTGGACATATCACTGTTACTCTCACAGTTGTTATATTGGTCAAAGTAGAGCTATATCATTTCTGTTACTTGCTCTTTGTCGCTGAAATCATCAACCTCTTTTTAGGGCCCTTGAGATCTACACCTTAGGAATTAAGAAAGCCTTTTTCTCCCCTACATTTCCAGGCCTCCCTACTCATTCCAAAACTGAATTGCTAAGGCAAAGGGACTCATGACCTCTAAGATGTTTAATGATCAATCCCATGCTTACTAACTGATGGGAATTGTCCGGTTTTCTGCCTGTCAATTCCCAGTTGTAATAATTAGTAAAGGAACTTCCTAAATTCCATGCAGCCATCTCCAGCTGGGGTCATATTTGAAATGTGAAGGCTGTGTTGGGGGTGTGGGGTGGGGCAAATTAAAGGAGGATCCCTTTGTTTTCTAAATCTTTGGTAAAATTGAGTGGGCTACATATACATATAAATATATATAATTTTCACTTAAGGTGAGGGAAGCATTTTGGAGACATTCAAGCAGATTAACAAATAGTATTTGTATACACACAACTAAAACAGTAATTTATCAGGTAGATGGCAAATGGGGGGAATGAAATGCCAACCTGTATCTACAGTTGGGTTGTGTTGATGATGAAGTGCTGTTTATTCAGGGCCAGCCCAGCTTGTCAGCAACCTAAGAGCTACCGCAGCACATGACTCCCTGCGTAGCTAGAAGACAATAATAAATTATCTCCTATGCAAACAGTACCGGCATAAAAGCAGAGCAAGCAGCCTCTGCCTCCTGAATTCCTGAAGATTCTCACTCATTTCCCTTGTTTGATTCTGTTTTAAACATGAAACTCCTGACGTTATGCTAAAGACATTAAGATGGAAACTGGTTTGGACAATTTTATCAGGGTAGGTAGGACAAGGTTGTTGATGATCTCTGTTTTGTGGTTACTATAAACTTAAGTATTTTGTTTCTCTTACATGCTTGAATGAATCCCAGAAATCTTTGTTTCTGCAATACTTCATCTGATCCTGTGAAATTTGGGGCCACCCAGAGGGAAAACTGGGAAGGTGTTATTCAAGGGAGTTTGAGCCTAAGAGAAAACTGTGGTACATAATGAAGTATAGATTCTTGAGCTAATCCTCCAACCTGCTAAATGAGAAGATGCAATAGCAAAATACTTGCTATTTTTCTAGTGATAAGTTGCAATAATAGCAGACATTCCTACACCCTAGGATCAATAAGATAAAATGTTAGTATTTGAATAAATATTTTAGGGGAAAAACAGAGATCTTATTAAGGTGTCTGTTTCTTATCTAAACTATTTTTAATAATAATGGCAAAGGCTTCCTCTTTTCTTGGTTTTAGGAAAACAAACAAGCAAGGTATGTCTTATGCCATCACATGAAACTTTCCAAACTTCCTCGAAGTGTTTATTTCACTTGTATCTAATAATATATCTCTGTCGCAATACATCATAGGACGGGACAAATTTGTGGCAAACTGCCCAAAGCTGAGCAGTTTGACATTAATATCAAATGGCCTGTTGTTGTTTCAGAACTGTGTGTTTCACGGCAATATCACCAGTGATTTGAAAGCATTTGCAGATAAGTTCGGTTTTGATGTCCTCATCCTCTTGGCCAGCTATCTGTCCGAGGAGCAGCAGCCAAGACGACAGATTGCTGTGTACTCGGAGAACCTAGAGCTGTGCAGTCAGGTAAGGATCTCCTCCAACCCTGGTACGTTTCACTGCATCCTGACCTGCTTGCTCTCAGAACAGGTGGTGGAGGATGAGAATGGATTGGTGGCATAAAGAAAAGGGCCTAGGAGAAAAATCCTAGAGTTTGAGTTTTAAGAATTGTTGAGTATATTTTGTACATTGGGCCTTTTAAAAGAACCCCATAACCATTCTCTTCTGGAATGAATCCTTAAGAGGGTGATAGATCATCACTTTCTTATCCAACGAGGGCCAGTCTTCCTTTGGGTGCTGTTTTCTTAGTCCTCGCCTGAATGCTTGTTTGGTGTCCAGTGTTGAGTAACTGTGGATCTGATTCTTTAATCAGAGTTAGCCTCCATGCACTAGAATTCTGACTGGGTAATCAGTTGGACCCTCTCAGTTGAGAGCTGAATTTTATAATGCAAGCCTGTGGAAAGTATATAAAATGTAGACAAAATTAATCAAAATACCAAACCAGGTATATTTAATAAGTAATATGAGAGCATACATGATTCATTATAATATGGACACCATGGCCTATAATGAGTACATCAACCAGTCTTTCCTCACTAATGGATTAGATACTTCATGTATCCACAGGTGGCAAAGGGCAACATCTTGACTTTTCTGCATCCTCACTTTCGGTTCCCTAAGAAACCTATCTGGTCTTTCTTGACTCTAAGGCTGCTCTGTGCTTTCTCGTGTCCAAATATGAAAGCGGCCCCTGTTCCTGCTACAGATGCATTCAGTACCCTCTTTCGGCCCCATACTGTGCATTGTGTCATCAACCTGAGGCCTCGGTGCTTTGCTCTGCCTCAGAGCTAAATTTTATTTTCCCATGGATAGGAGTTAGGTCTCCTCAGCCTTCAGTATGGTGGTTTTTCACATGACATTTAGTAGCAAATCAATTTTTTAAAGATTAATTTTAAAAAGACCAACGTAGAAGAGCCGATGAAGCTCTTGCCACCTCCACCACCTCCTCTTTCCAAAGAGACAGCTCTTTGGAACTTGGACCAATACAGAGTCAGGACTACTCACTCCTAAGAAATCCCTCTTTGTCCCTGTGGTCACTGTTAGTCAAAGGTTAGTATCTTCAGCGCGACTGTCTGAGTTCAAAATGTGGCTCCTTCACTTGTTAGCTGCATATGGCTGGTCCAGGTATTTCATCTTCCTGGGTCTCCATTTACTCATTGTCAAAACGGGGCTGAAGAGTTCCTACCTTGTAGAATTGTCGTGAAGATTAAATAAGATAATGCACATAAAACCTTTAGAACTGGGCTCAGCATATGAAAACATTTAATAAATGTTTATTATTAATCACTATTAATATCTATGCAAGCTCTGTAGTTACTCATGATTATTATTCTTGCTTCTGCTGCTGCTGCTGATGTTACCTTCACTAATCCTGTGGGACCATTTCAAAAACCTCCATGTGAACATATTCCAACACTTTCTAAAAACCAAGGAACTTTCCTACTAGTCCGTGTCAGCAACCAGCATTATTTCTGTGTGTTATTTTTCAAATTTGAAAAAAGTTTGCCCTTTTTTCACACTTCCACTTCCACTGGAAGATGGTGTTACATTACACTGAGTAAAGGATTTAAATGATTTTAGATCTCTTTTCCTACAACTCTCAGAAGCCGGCAAAACTGAGCCCCTGTGTTTTAAGTTCAACGAAAAGCCAATTTGATAGGATTAGAGAAAGAGTTGGTGTCTATTTGGTGGAACTTTCCATGCATCATACAATTTTTGTTATTTGAATTCTTCTTTAAAGACAGATGAACACAGATTAATTTTATGTTAAGAAAAAGTAAGAAAAGAGCAGAGAGTACCTTCGTGCTACTGTAAACCCCTGTGTTTCCCTGACAGATTTGCTGTGAGCTGGAAGAGTGTCAGAATCTTTGCCTAGAGCTGGAGCCCTTTGAATGTGGCTGTGATGAAATCCTGGTGTACCAGCAGGAGAACCCTGCAGTGACTTGTGACCAGGTGGTTCTCCTTGTCAAGGAAGTCATCAATAGGAGGTGTCCAGAGATGATCTCCAACAGCCGGACATCTTCCACCGAAGCCGTGGCAGGCAGTGCCCCCCTCTCCCAGGGATCGTCTGGGATTATGGAGCTGTATGGCTCTGACATAGAGCCACAGCCCAACTCTGTGAATTTCATAGAAAATCCTCCAGATCTCAGTGATTCTAACCAGGCCCAGGTGGATGTCAACACAGACCTTGTTAGCCCAGACAGCGGGCTGGCCACCATTCGGAGCAGCCGTTCATCCAAGGAGAGCTCAGTTTTCCTCAGCGATGACAGTCCAGTGGGCGAAGGTGCTGGGCCTCACCATAGCCTCCTCCCAGGGTTTGACTCCTACAGTCCCATCCCTGAAGGGGCAGTAGTGGAGGAGCATGCCCTGTCCAGAGAACATGGGGAACACTTTGACCTCTTCAACTTTGACCCAACACCCATGGTTTCCGGACAGTCCCAACCATCTTCCCATTCTGCTGACTACTCCCCATCAGATGACTTCTTCCCCAACAGTGATTCGTCAGAAGGACAGCTCCCCTTGGGACCTAAAGAGCTCAATGGGATGGGGATGAACATGTCTAATTATTCATCTAGCTCGCTTTTGTCGGAGGCTGGCAAAGATAACCTTGTGGAATTTGATGAGGAGTTTGTCCAGCCACAAGAAAACCCCGGGGATAACTCTCAAAGAAATTTGAGCCTGACAGATTTTGTGGGAGAGGAATCTCTTTCTCCTGAAAAGGGAGTCCCACCAACACCTATGAATAGCTTTGTAGAAAGCTCCCCATCTACTGAAGACCCAGCTCTACTCTGTTCAGAAGACATGGCCCCGAAAATAGTCGACGCAGGTCACACAGGGCCACCTCAGCCTCGTGCGCGGTGCAGCAGCTGGTGGGGTGGTTTGGAAATTGACTCTAAAACTATCGCAGATGCATGGAGCTCCAGTGAACAAGAGTCCGTCTTCCAGAGTCCTGAGTCCTGGAAAGATCATAAGCCAAGCCCAATGGGTAGGAGAGCCTCTGATTCTATATTTCAACCCAAGAATCTTGAATGCTCAAAGCCAGATTCCTGGGAGTCAGAATTTGGTCAGCCTGAGCTGGGCAACAAGAACATTCAAGACCAATGTGAGGAAAGCTTGCAATTTCAGAACCTGCCCACTGAGAAGTCGCATTTACCAGACGCTTATCCTCAGGGAACAAACCATCTGATAGAGGACTTTGCTGCTCTGTGGCGCTCAGATCGCTCTCCCACTGCAATGCCTGAGCCGTGGGGCAACCCTATGGATGGCGGTGAACCAGCTGGCACAGTGTCATTCCCAGCCTGGGGTGCATTTGGTAAAGAAAATGATACCGAGGCTTTAAAAAATACCTGGAATCTACACCCAATGAGTGGGGAGACACCTTCTGTGAGAGACCCAAATGAGTGGGTCGTGGCAAAAAGTGGATACTCTTTTCCTGCAGAAAACCTGGTGGACAGGTCGCCCAGTGAGGCAAGTAATGAAGCAGCTCCAGAAATCTGGGGCCAAAAGAACCACGATTCCAGGGCTGATATCCTCATACCTGGAAACCCCAGGTCTGATCCAGATCATGCATGGAATAGTTCTAAGCCCACAAAGGAAGATCAAGATGGTGGCATGGATCCAAAAATGAGGGGAAAAGTCCATGAAAAGGTAGATTCGTGGAACCTTTTTGAGGAGAGTGTCAGGAAGAGAGGGTCAGACATCCTAGCTCCTTGGGAAGATTCCTTCCTGTCATATGAATGCTCTGATTACAGTGCCTCCAACATAGGGGAAGATTCAGTGCCTTCCCCCTTAGATACCAACTATTCCACCTCCGATTCCTATACATCGCCAACATTTGCTGGAGATGAAAAAGAAACCGAAAATAAGCCACTTGCTAATGAGGGAGGTTTTGAGTCAAAAGATGCTAACTCTACCACAGAAGAGGCTGAAATCCCTCCTCAGTCACCACTGCAGCCGCCTAGACATCGAATTAGCTCAGGTCCTGGGAACCTAGAAATGTGGGCTCCACCTCATGCAGATACTAAAAATGCCATTCACAACTCGGATGAAGATGTACTCAAGACAGAGCCCACAAAGACAGATGACAAAGACATCTCTGTGGAGGAGGACGTTGGGGAGAGCAGCCAGTCTAGTTACGATGACCCCAGCATGATGCAGCTGTACAACGAAACCAACCGGCAGCTCACGCTCCTGCACAGCAGCACCAACTCAAGGCAGGTGGCCCCCGACAGCCTCGACTTATGGAACAGAGTGATTTTGGAGGACACTCAGTCCACTGCCACCATCTCGGATAACGATTTGGACTGGGATGACTGTAGCACAGGTGTGGTGATCCCTGGTGAAGGCCAAGCACAAGGACACACAGCTGAAGGTACCGAACCCGAAACCCGATTTTCAGTGAGACAACTAGAACCGTGGGGCATGGAGTATCAGGAAGCAACCCAGGCGGACTGGGGACTCCCTGCTTCTTATGAGCACAGCAAGGACACCGCTCCCAATGAACATCACGTGCTGAATGAAAAGAGTGGACAGCTCATCGCAAATAGTATTTGGGATTCTGTCATGAGAGATAATGACATGTCATCATTAATGCCACCAGGACTGCAGTATGTTACAGATTCAGAACACAGCAGAGTGCCTCCTGAAACTTCTAGCTCAGAAAAAATTAAGGACAGTACCATTCCAGATGTGATAGAAGCCTCTGGAACCAGTGAGTCAGGAGCACTTGGTCCAGACCAAGAAAATACGTGTAGAGCAAACCTGCCAGGTGACACAGCGGTGTCCTTGGCAACCAGGCTGGAGAATCCAGGGCATGTTGTATGCTCAGATCCATGGGAAGGTCCTCGCTATGGGAAAAGTGAGGATGAAACAGAAACCCACAGAGCTGTTGCTAGGGAGCACCTGAGTGAGGAGGAAGTGATGGATGGAGCCTCAGGAACTTCTGGAAAAGGGGAAGGTGACCAGGAATGCTCTCCCCTAGTTGTATCTGAACATGAAGAAATCTGCGATGAGTCAAGCAAAATCAGCTCTTATTCAGTCACTTCAAGTCCTCAAACTGAGGAACCCCAGGAGGCTTTAGATCATGAGAAGGAATCTTACAATTTAGACCCCTCTGATTTGCAAACTGAGGTGTCCACAAACCACCCACAAGCAAAAGAGAGCTGTGAAAAGCACCTCGTGAATCACAGAAATTCAGATGAAACTAATGACTTTTCAGATAAGTTGATTTTAACAAAAAAAGTATCTTTACCTGAAATGGATCTTGAGATAACTGAAGAATGTAATATTCTGGAGCCAGAGAAAGTGAACGAAAAGCCACCTCCTGCATGTCCCCAAAGCCTTGATGTTTGGGATGGCCCTTCAGACAATGATGTGCAAGTCAGTTGCACAAGTTCTGAGATAACTAAGAATCTTGAAGGTAATAGTGCTGAAAACAGCCCTCCAGGAGCCAGTTCTTCAGGAAATGATGACAGAGAGAGTGTATCTAGTGAATATTCACATTCCAGTGCATCAAGTCCTGACCTCAATGATTCTTCAGCTGCACAGCTTTCCTGGGATCATGGACCCAATACTGAGTGTCAAAAGGAGACTCAAGATGACTGGAGTAAACAGAATCACCAAGAATCTGGACTCATCACTACTGATGGCCAAGTAAACGTAATTACCGAAATGAAGGACCTGGAGAAAAACAGAATGGACAAGTTTGAAAGGAGCTTAGGTCAAAAGGTTCCTACATATTTAGAAATATGGAATGACTCAATAGATGGTGATTCCTTTTCCTCTTTATCCAGCCCTGAAACAGGCAAATATTCTGATTATTTAGGTGCATATCAGGAAAGAAGAATAGTGGTTAGCCATCAGGAGAAAAATGAATATAATATTCCTGACACTATGCCGCCGGAGGATGCCAAGTTCATGCCCACAAGCTCAGGTTCCGATGATGATAGCATAGGCAATGAGGAGTCAGTGGAAGAAGAGAACCGTTTGGTCACTTGCCAGTTTGCTCAGAGTGAACCCAGAGCTTGGGACTCATTAAATGAATCTAAGTTCTTAGACGTGGAAGATCCCAAGTCTGAGGAATTAACTGCCTACGTAGGCAGTTCAGTTCCAGTAGAGAATGAGAACACGCCAGATCCGTTCTGTGACAATCCACAAAGCAGCCCTGATCACTCTAATTTGTCACCACTAAAGGAGACTGAAACACAGATGATAGCAGTAGATAAGGAGACGAGATCCCCAGAAACAGGGACAGGAAATATCATATGGCAAATATCTCCCAAAACTGAACCAAAGAATGAAAACAATTCTAAACTGGAAATGCTTGACTTCCCAGCTGAGAGCACTGAGTGGTGGAATGCATCTCTTCAGGAAGGGCAACCAATTGAGAGTTCATTTGAGGGGGAACTGTCTAACTCAGGTGGCATGTTAGAGATGAATTCTTCAGTATACCAACACGTGGGTCCCTGGGGCATTCCCATTCAGGGTGCTATGGAATCCATGGACACACATTGTACTAATCCTTTCAGTGATGAACATCAGTCACCCTTTCTGGATAGTAATGCGGAGAATTCCCATGAGCAACTTTGGAACATTCAACCACGGCAGCCAGATCCAGAAGCTGATCAGCTTAGCCAGCTTGTAATATTGGACCAAATTAAAGAAAAGGATCCGAGAGAGCAAACTCTCATGTCTTCTGCTGGTGACAAACTCACTTCTGAAACACCTAGCCAAGAGCAGTGCCATGAAACAGTGCTGTCTGCCTGGGATCAGCCAGACACAGCATTTACTCACATCGATGAAAATAGATGTGTTACATCTAATGCCTCAACTATTGCGTGTCAAGAAACAAATTGGTGGGAGGAAGAAAAACCGTACCCCAGTGAAATGACAAATTCATGCACTGCCTCCAAAGATTCCCCTGCTGTCAGTTCTTCTACCCAGTTGATACAGAAGTCAGGGACTGAATGGGATGGCTCTACCCCTAGTGAGGGCCCCCAAAGCACGTTTGTTCCAGATATCTTACATGGCAACTTCCAAGACGGTGGGCAGTTGGCCTCAGCTTCGCCTGACTTGTGGGTGGATGCTAAGCAGCCCTTCAGTTGGAAAGCAGATGGCGAGAATCCTGATATACTGACTCACTGTGACCAGGACAGCAATTCTCAGGCTTCCAACAGCCCTGATATTTGCCATGATCATGAAGCCAAGCAAGAGACTGGGCAGCACATCAGTGCTAGGATGGGACCTGAAGGGGAAGCCACTGAGTTATATCTCACCGAGCCAAAGCTGGATGAAGAACCCAGTCATGAGCCTGGGCAGGAATTTGTTCCATACAGTTCAGAACCATGTTCTGAAAACAAAATTCCACTGCCTCCCACGAGCGATCAAGTAAACACAAACGCCTCATCTCAGCCTGCTGCCTCTCACAGTGGTTCTCCTGAATCTGACATAAATGGTGAGAACAACACGGGTTTAAAAGCATCAGAGGAAGGAGCCAGCCCCGAGATGGCACCAGTTTGGGAGCCCATAGACAGAACAATCCCAATGATTAAAAAGTTGGGAACCACTATTTTTGTAACTCACAAAGAGCCAACCATGGATAGCAATAGCTCTTGGATCTCAGAGGACTTTTCTCCTGAAAGTCAAACAGGGGAAGCAGCCTTGTTGGACCTCAAGCAGCCATTGACTGCTGAGGACGCTGCCTCAGTTCCTGACGCTCTGCTCGTCTTGGACACTTGTCTGGACGTCAGCGAAGCTGCCTTTGAACACAGTTTCAGTGATGCCTCTGCGCTCAACACATCCACGGGAACCATAGATGACATGAGTAGACTGACATTATCAGAAGGCAATCCTGATACGCCAGTAGATGGGGATGCTGGGAAGCAAGATATCTGTTCATCTGAAGCCTCATGGGGTGATTTTGAATGTGACGTCATGGGCCAAAATATTGATGAAGATTTAATGAAAGAGCCTGAACACTTTCTCTATGGTGGTGACCACCCCATGGAAGAAGATGCTCTGAAACAATCACTGGCACCTTACACGCCTCCCTTTGATTTGTCCTACCTCACAGAACCTGCTCCTGGTGTCAAAACAGCAGAGGAAGCTGGGACTCCAGAGGATAAGTCTATGGGGAGTGAAGCAGGAGAGATATTGCTTTCCACTCTTCCTGATCAAAGAAGCAAGGAAAACCACACTGAGACCCAAATCAGCCAACCTGGACACCAGCTGGTTGTACTGCATATTCATGAAGACCCTGAGTCAGTTTCTTTGCCTGTCAGAGGTGATTCCAACATGGAGTTGTCTCCATCAAACATTGACTGGGAAGTAGAAACAGATAATTCAGATTCACCAGCAGGTGGAGACATAGGACCATCAAACGGTAAGAAACATCCCATTCCACCAACCCCCAGAAACTGTTGCTTTCATTTAATTAACCCATTTGCAAAACATACTCTTTCTACCAGTGTGGGTAAATGGCAACTAACTACATTTGCAAGGCATGCCTACCTAGCCAAGGCCTATATTACAGCAGTGAAATCTGCTGCTTGTATAATACTTATCTTTGAGAGTACATGAGAAGATTAAACATATTTTTTTGGTATAAAGTATCTTTTTATTACAGTTTACATTCAATATTACTTTGTATTAGTTTTAGGTGTACAGAATAGTGGTTAGACAATCCTATACTTTACAAAGTGTTCCTCTGATATTTTAAGTACCCTCTTGGCACCATACGTAGTTATTACAATATTATTGACTATATTCCCTATGCTGTACTTTACGTCCCTGTGACTATTCTGTGACTACCAATCTACTTCTTAATCCCTTCACCGTTTGCACCTAGCCTCTCTGCTACCTCACCTCTGGCTGCCATCTGTTAAACAGATATTTCTCAAATTATCTTTCCTTAGATGGATCATTTGCAAAGATCACAAATCACATCATGTGTTAATTAAGCCTTGTTTCTCCCCTTCTCACCTCATCTTTCACGTTTAGGTGCCAGCAAGGGAATATTCAAGTTTGAAGAAGAAGCAGTAATTCCTACCCAAGAGACTGAGCTGATAAAACCAGAATTCGGAGAAGAAAGGAACACGGAGAAGAATGAAGACCATCAGGCACAACACCTGGACTACATACTTGTAAACCATGAAGAGCCAGAGGCTTCTGAAGCAAGAGAAAGCACATTGGAATCAGAAGAGTTTCATGTAGGTTCCAAACAAACGGGGCTGCCAGGAACTCAAGTAGGAAACTTCCCAGACACTTGTCAGTCTGACTTCTTAAGTGAAAGACAAGATCATTCCGCAGAGAGAATGTCTTCTGAAGATGATAAGAGATCATCTCCTGAAAGCCCTGGGCAAGAACAGAGTTGGATGGTCTTGGGCCATAGTGAGGTTGGCAATCCATCGTCAGAAGCTACTGACGAAGGGTCTGACAGAGCTGTGGAGCCAGCCTCTGATCACAACTTGGGCATGAGTCCCCAAATGCAGGCTCTGGGAGGAACAAAGCCTCTAGAATCTGTAGCAATAGAGGAGGCCTCTGGTCTGTGCAGCCAATCTCAGAAGAGCAACAGCAGAGGCAGAGCTGGCCCAGATACAGTTATGTTGCAGACTGTCGCCCATGACAATGAATGGGAAATGCTTTCACCACAGCCTTCGCAGAAAAACATAATCCCTGAGACAGAAATGGAGGAGGAGACAGAGTTTCTTGAGCCCAGGACAAGGAAACCAGGACCAAACGGGTAAGCAAAAAATAAATTTACTTTCTTCCTGAAAATGATTTCATTAGAAACCAGTGAAAAGTGAGGGATGATGGAATATTAAAAATACCTAGTTTTGCTTATATTTATTGCAGAGCATGCCTTCAATAAAAGTAGCTGCTGGGTAGCCATAATGATAACCATGATTTGTATATATTTTCAGCCAAAAAAGCCCCTCAGTTTCTACCCAGAATCTTACACTTCCCAATATTTGTCCTGCTTAACACCAATATCAGCCTTATACAGGCCATTGGAACCAGAGTGGGAAGGGCACTAACATTTATTCATAGCATCAGGCAGTTGCACCATTATCTTATTTAAACTTATAGCAACCCTGAGATAGTAGGTATTATTATCTTTATTTTACCCATACTGATGGCGGGAGGGGACTTAAGGATCAGAAAGATTTTATGACTTGCCTAGAATTAAGTAACAAGCGTGAACAGTATGAGGTTTTTTTTACCCCCAAAGTCTATACTTTCCAGCAGACACACAGAAAAGGTGATCTGGTTTTATATAAGTACTTAACTTACTAGTGGGAATAAGGAGACTCCACAACAAGCTTAAAGTCTTAGTGTGAAACATCATTCCCTGATTGGCTGGAAAATCAACCAGTAACCATTAAACCAGTGATTCATTTATTCATCCATTCACTCACCACATGGTTTTTGGAATCTGCTCTGTGCTAAGAGTCTGGATAGCCATGGACTTAGCAGGGAACAGGATGTAGTCCCTGCTCCCAGCTTCCAGGCCCTGCTGACACTGGTTAGAGTTGTTCATGTTTCGCTTTGTTTGCTATCCTGCTTCCAGAGACAAAAGGGCAAATTGTGAAAAGTAATTTAAATAAAGGGGTAACTTGTGCTTCCCCCTTATAATGTAGTGGAAAGAACATATCTTTTTTTTTTTCTACTCATTTTGGGAGTATAAAGGAGTATACACATCACATAGCCACTGCGGGTCAAGGAATCTGGACTCCAGCCTGATGCTATCATGATGGTTGTCTATTTTAGGATAACCCTAGGCTTAAGTCTCCTCATCTGTAAAACCAGTGGGTTGGGCTAGAGGATGTCAGGACTTCCATCAATAATAAATCCTGCAAATTTAGTTTGTAGGTAGCTACGATACATCCAGGAGAGCTTTGGTGTTCAAAAATTATGTTTCTCCGGGAAGGAAGGGAACAGAGAGCACACAGAATAGCAGGGGTATGTTGAGGCGTAGTCAAAGGCCATAAAGAGTTAAAAGCTATACCAGATCCAAGTGAAGCTTCATAAATCCAGCGTTTTCAGTTGGTCTAATCTTTTTTTCTTCCTGTCAAGCTATTTCCTTCCAGAGACCCCGGATCCATTATCAGAAAGAGCAGCAGATGGATCCCAGCAGCCCCACTGGCATTGTTACAGATTGAGCTAAGGACGCAGGCAGCCTGGAGTTGGCTGAGCTACTGTTTGGCTTCTTGTCTGCATTTTGCACATGGCCCTGAAGTCAAACAGATGATAGGATTCCATTGTGCCACTTGCCCCTCTTCTCTCAATAAGGTTTCTTTGTGCAGCCCTTTCTGTTCAGCTCCTGCCATAATGAAAGTTGTCTCACAGTTGGGAGAGGGGGCAGATTTTTCTGCTGGCATTTGTATTACCTGTTGCATAATTTACTTGGAAATATTTGTATTATTAAGACTCTAGTGTTATTACCAGCATTGGTAGTAGTATGAAAATATTAGTACTTGAAAACTTTGCTCTGTGCTAGGTTTTGGAGGAGGCAGAATTGTCTGAAGCAGTGATTCTTTTAAGGGGAGTCCCAAACCCAGTGGCCTTAGCATCGCGTGCATATTAGTTATAAATGTGGATTATTAGCCTCACATCAGACCCCCCGACTCAAGAACTTAAATGGGGTCCAGTCATCCGTATTTCAGCACCTCCATCAGGTGACTCTGATGCACATTAAAAGCTCTGAGAACCACTGTTCTAAAACTTATCCCCAGCCCTTTAGGGGTTTATATTTAAATAAGGAAGTTAAAGATAACTGAAAAGGTAAATGATAGTGTAATACTTAAATGAAGGTAGTTAATGACCAACATCAGTTTAAATAGAAACAGCTACCAATTACAAGCATTTGCCATGGACCAGGTTCTAAGCACTATGTATGCATGATTTCACATTGCTATGGCAACTGTATGAGGTAAGAAGTATACAAAGGAGGAAGCTGGTGTGCTCAAAGGTTGAGTCACTTGCTCTGGTTTATAGTTAGAAAGTGAAGACACTGGGATTCGCATTTGAATCTCTGTGTCCAGAGTGTGCATTGATGCTAGTACTTAAGAGGGGAGGCATTTTTATGGAGGAATCCGGAACAGCTTATTTTCCAATAGGATTAGGAGGCAGAGTTCCCAAGGTCCATTATACTCAAAGAGGTCCAGGAGAGGTTTTGAATTTCTTTGAAACTCAAAAGATTACTGGATACTCCTTTGTGGATTATATTTCTTTCTGCCAATAATTATGCAAAATAAATTTTTAGATTTTTTTTTAAAAAAAACGAAGGAAGGAGCCCATGAAGGCAAAAGTGCTTAAGGCCCATGAAAGTCACACTGCGCCCCACAGGGTGCAGTTCAAGATGAATATTAAATGAAGATCATGATCTGCAAAGGCACGGTAGTGGGGGAGATGCCGGGGAGAGAGGTCAGCCACATTAACCAGGAAGAATATGGTGAAGGAAATTATGGAGACAGGAAAGTAATTGCAGAAGCAATATAAGATAACCATATTTTCCCAACCAAAAACTTGAACATATTGTAATAGATCATCTCATTTTAGGACAGAATACCCAAAATCAAGACTGTCCTAAAAATAAATTAAAACCTGGTCTTCAGCCCTAGCTGGATTGGCTCAGTGAATGGACCCTTGGCTTGCGGACTGAAGGGTCCCGGGTTCCATTCCTGTCAAGGGCACATGCCCTGGTTGCAGGCTCCATCCCCAGTAGGGGACATGCAGGAGGCAGCTGTTCAATGATTCTCTTTCATCATTGATGTTTCTACCTCTCTCTCTCTCCCTTGCTCTCTGAAATCAATAAAAACATATTGAAAAAATAAACAAATAAATAATCTGGTGTTCAAAAACAGAAAGAGGCTCAGCCAGTATGGCTCAATGGTTGAGCACTGACCCATGAACCAGGAGGTCAGGGTTCGATTCCCAGTCATGGCATGCTTGGGTTGTGGGCTTAATCCCAGCAGGAGTATATAGGAAGTAGTCAATCCATGCTTCTTTCTCATCATTGATATTTCTATCCTTCTCTCTCTCTCCTTTCCTTTCTCTGAAACCAATAAAAAACAAACAAAAAATAGAAATAGGCTGTGATATGACACACTAGCTACAAATTGGCTTCTTGCCCTCTGCTCATCCAAGCACAGCCCCTCCCAGCATTCACACTGTTTTGAGAGTAGTAAGCCCTATTTTCAAAACCTGAGGAAGATGAGGTGCTTTTTCTCCTCATCCTCCACCTACTAATTCTTTTTCACAAAACTTACTGTGAATGCTGAGAGAGAAACTCTCTCCTTTATGATTTTCAGCGCAGTATTCTAGTTCCCTAGGTTCAGTCTTCCCAGAGGCTTTTACCAACACTGGTTTTCCCCCAGCTGTAGTCGTCTCCTCCTCACTGCCCTATTCAGGATCGCTCACTAATTCCCAAGCGTGATGGACAGCCCTGAGTTTTCCTATGTGGTCACAGAGAACATCTGCAGAGTAATCAGCAGCACACAGACTTATCTGAAAATTAAGAACCATTTATATGTTTATTTTAAAAAGAAGGCACTGTTGCAACGATATCATATGAAGAAGGGATACTTTGATTATATATTAGTCAGGGTTCTCCAGAGAAGCAGAGCCAATAGGAGCAATAGGAGATCAGATAGATGACAGATAAATAGATGATAGATAGATAGATAGATAGATAAGAAGGAAACTGTTTCAAGGAATTGGAATTGGCTCACACAATTTTAGGGACTGAAATCTATAGGAGAGGCCATGGACTAGAAATTCAGGCAAGAGTTGTTATAATCTTGAGTCCAAATTCTGCACAGCAGTGGAGTCTCTGGGTTTCGGACTTGAGAAAAATTCCTTCTTTTTTGGAAACCTTCAGATTTTGCTCTTAAGGCCATCAACTGATTAGATGAGGCCCACCCATGGTCTAGAGGATAATCTGCCTTACTCGAAGTCTGCTGGTTTCAATGTTAATCACATCTGAAATATACCTTCACAGCAATATTTAGGGTGGTGTTTGACCAAAGAACTGAGCACCATAGCCTAGCCCAGTAGTCGGCAAACTCATTAGTCAACAGAGCGGCAAAACACGGCTTGCGGGCCGCATGTGGCTCGCGAGCCGCAATTTGCTGACCACTGGCCTAGTCAAGTAGATATGTAACATTTATCATCACAGGTTGTATTTAAAAGCTGGAACTACTTGCTAAGCAGATATGAAACCACTACCATTTGTAAACTCACCATCTGAATTATATAAAAATGAACAATTGATATACAAATATATTGGCTTTCTATAGGTGTGGGGCAAGGAAATAATTTCCCAGAGGACTAAGAAAACTGACAATACTTATCCAATCTTGTGTAGATACATGCAGCGGGAGGTGGTGGGGAGAGGGGACAAGAGGAGAGGGAGGAGTAGCTGTTGTAACCTGTACTTTCGAAACAGTATTTGGCAATAACCTGATCTTTATATTTGTGGAGCAATATGTTGTCTCCTAGCTCTGAGGGGTGAGTTACTTGGTACTCACTGAAGTAAAAATCACCTTCAAAAACAATATATTTCCTATTCCACATGACCTGCTTCTTATGGTAATTTCATCCCTTCTTTTTTAAATTGACCAATTTTGAACTTTATTTCTCTGTGACGAGACTATGGGAAAAAATTCATATTCTTCCCTCTGACCCCATGTGGTCTTTTTATGTTTTTCACGAGTCCTCTAAAATCAAGCTTTTTTCTGTCCAGGACTTCTGGTTGAGGAGTTAGTACATTGGGTCTCACATCCATGTGAAAGTTGAAAGTGAAAAACAGGTAAAGCAATTATTCATTCTCTCTTTCTCTCAGTGTTGAGTGATGATATGTTTGGGCACTCAGAGAAGAATCAGGCTCTTTGAGCACAGTCTGCCCCCTCTCTGGGTCCTGCTGTTTGGATGGGCTGTATCCCAGTTCCAAACATTTGCCCTTTCTTCGACGTAAGTTGATACTCCATAAACTACAGCAATCCTTTATTTATTCACCAGTTTTTGGCTTTACCCTGGACTAAACTGGGGAGACCAGACTTGGTGCTGACTCTGTGTTCATTTGTTTTTGTAATTGTATTTGATTATTTGGTATATTTGGTGGATTGGTGGTGATAATTAATATTAAAAGTCTTTTAAGTTTGCACTTTAATTCAGGCCTTAGTCTCCTCTTTTTAAAAATAAAATAAAATTTATTTTTGTTGTCTCCCCCTCATCCCACCCCATATCCCTGTCATCTCTGCACATCTGACCAGCCCAACCCAGACTTCCAATAAGTGCTTACGGATAGACAAATACATTATTTCCTTTGGTCCACCCAATTGTCACTTGAGATAGAGCAAGTTTTATTATCCCTAATTCATAAACTGACTTAAGCGAGCTGTTTAATGTCCTCCAGAAATGAGAAAGTGGTTAAGTTGGGACTTGAATGTAAGTCTTCTTCCTTCCAGCTCAGACACAGGCCACAACAACCACATTCTTGAACTTCTCTTATAGGTTGGTGCATTTATTCCTGTTCTCCCATGGTCCCATTAAAAGACACATGGAGTTTAATAGCCCAACTTCCCACCGAGATATTTTGAGAATAACTGAGTCAGAACTTGGCTCTGACCCTTTACAATGTCCTGTGACCTTCTTAGCTCGGTTCACCCACTCCTGAACCCATGTTTCCCACCACAGCAAATCCATGAGAGCCACTATCGTGTGTGGGCTGCTCCCCATCTGTGGTGTGTGAGGCCAGCCTGAGTGACCGAAGGCCAGAGGGACATGACAGAAACAAAGCCCCTCAATGTGCATTTAAGTTTTTCAAATATTTATAGATGTGGTATTTTGTGGTGAGGCATTTTATAGCAAGAGAAAGCCACAAGCATCAAGAGGAGGTACAACTCAGCTGTCCCATAGGAGGGACTCCCACAGAGGAGCCCTTTTGTGTTGTGTTGGCTAGTAGTTTGAGGGAAAAATCCAAGGTAAGTCTCTGGCTGGAATGGCAGAATGTCACAGCTAAAAAGACCTTCATGAAAATTGATAGCATTTTAGGAAAAGAGAAATCGTGGCTTTTAAAAGCAGGATGCATTTGTGTATCAGGGACCCAGCAGGAAAGAGATGGCACATTCAATTGAGGATAATTTGAGAAATGTTTAATGAAGGGGGGTATTTATAAAGATGGAGGCAAAGTGTGAAGAACCCACAGGAATAGTGCAGTAACCCAGGAATAGCAACAGTACCTTTACTTTTTTTTCATACAGGATAAAGAAAACTATGGTGTTCTCATGCCCATAGGCCTCTGCTTTTGTTGTGTGTCACTGGCTTACCTTGATAAGCAATAACAACAGATGTTACCTTTCTTAGGCCTCAGGAGTGAGAGGAGGAGGTGATTACCACAAGAGGAATTTGGGGTTGAAAGGGCCACAGTGAGAGAAAGGAGTGGTGACCTGCCAGGGGACAGCCAGTCTCAGGCCTTCCCACTGGAGGGAGCCCAGTGAGTGCATATCTTTTATCTTCCTCAGATCACCCACCAGGGGGCCTCATTGGCCAAAACCCAGTGGAATTCAGTGGAGGGGGCGGGGGAGAAAGCCTCCTGAGACAGAGAGTGGGTGGAGTAAGTAGGAGAGTGGACCTGGAGCAGCTAGCAGAAGTTATCTGGCTTCATTGGACAGTGGTGGAAGCTCACTGTCTAAAAAGTGTACTGAGATGTATTAACACACAGGATTAGCTAACTCTTCTTCCAGTGCATTGGAGGGTCTGTTTCCCACATCCACCTGAGTTCTTTGAGAACAAAGGCTGTGAAGAAGTCACTGCAGGATTGGGTCACCCTGGAGTGACTTTTAGAAATCCAAGGTGGACCAGTCGAGGATATTAGAATGCTACCTTCCCTCTTTTTGAACTGTTGGTTAAGAGACACGGCTTCTTTTGATTATTAACCTAAGAATTTTGTTTTAAATAATGGCCAAGGAGTAGAGTTTTGTTTGTTTGTTTGTTTTATTTAAAGAGTTAAACAACTTTATTAAGACCAGAAGAGTTGGGAGAAAAATAAATAAAGCAAAGAGTTTCTCAACATTTACTTAAATGTCCTCATTCCTCCCATTTCACCACGATATACTTGAACTTCTTGCTTGGGTTTAAGACCCTGAAGTAGAAGAACATTGACATAGCTAGGATAGTGTCCCAAATATTCGGTTGTTGGATAATGCACGCCAGAATCTTCATAAGTCCTTGCGGTTCCGTGTGGACAGTGATGTCGCTCGCACGTGCAGCTCTGACACAGGCGCCAGCCCGCGTGCTCTCCCCGAGGCCCACTGCGCGGCGCCCCTGAGCAGCCGCGGCGCCCCTGAGCAGCCGCGGCGCCCCTGAGCAGCCGCGGCGCCCCTGAGCAGCCGCGGCGCCCCTGAGCAGCCGCGGCGCCCCTGAGCAGCCGCGGCGCCCCTGAGCAGCCGCGGCGCCCCTGAGCAGCCGCGGCGCCCCTGCCGCTGCCCTGGTTTCCACGCACCTGCCCTTGTCCAGGCTGGCGCCGGGAGATGGACGCGGTGGGAGAAAAGTTTTTAACTCACTCCCATAAACTATCTCAACATGTTGATCAACTCAGAATCAAAATTTATGAAACACTGAGTAAAAAATATGTAATGCATATGTTTCTTTCCACGTTCCAAAATCTGCCCTGGCTGAAGCCTAAGCAAGCAGAGGCCTATGGGCATGAGGACATCATAGTTTTCTTTATCCTGTATCTTTTTGTTGTGTGTCACTGGCTTACCTTGATGAGCAACTTTAGGTCAGCCCAGTGGTGTTCATCTCTATGCCCCAAGGATGTTACTGAGACCAGGATTTTCTAATCAGAGGGCCTGTGCTCTTGTGAGCAAATCCAATCCAAGTTCCATTTTGACTGTTAGCCAGGGAATCTGACTTCCTTTCATTAATAACATTTATGTAATTGATCATGTTTATTATTTTGAGTCAGTTCCTTAAAAGCTTACATTTCACAGTCAAATTTATCACTCACCAGTATCAAGTGTATAGAATTCTAGAATACATATTTTATTATATTAATTTAAGTCCTAATGCCATATTTTGGTCCTGTCAGTATTTTTCTTTTTCAGCTACTTTTAAGTCATGTGATGGTAGTGGATTTTTACATCTCTACCAGCTTGGCCTTCAAGTGAAAGTTTAAATAAATGCATATATCCTCTTCATAGAACTATTCATGGTTCCCCTGAAGAGACTTCATTCTATTTCTTGCCTCTTTGCTTTTATGTCAGCACCTCTTTTAATTTCTTGCTCCCCTACCCTTTTTTCTGCACATTGGAATTCCACTTTTCACTGAAGGCCCAGAATCTGACCAAATGTCTCTTCCTTCCTAAAACATGCTCCATCTTTTCAATCAGAAGTCCTCCTTCCCTCTTCTGACTCTCCCTATACTTTGCAGCCTTTAATGGGCTTTCTCACAGTCTGCTTCATGTTATATTTAAAGTTCTCTTATCAGCCTACCTGGTTGTCAGCCCCCCAAGGCTGTAATTTGGCTTGTATATCTTTATATCCCGGTAGAATGCTCTTCTCATTGTTTGTGGCTCACCAGCTTCTACAACCGCTTTATCTAGAGTAGCAGTAACTGTACCACCAAGTTATTCCAGCCCAGTGATTCTCAACCAGGGGTAATTTTGCATCTCCACCCAGGGAACATTTGGCAATGTCTAGAGACATATTTGGTTGTCATAACTGGGGTAGATGCTGCTGTCATCTAATGGGTAGAGGCCATGGATGTTGCTACGTAGCCAACAGTGCACAAGAGAGCCCCCCCCCCCCCCCCGCACCCCCATCTAGGATTACCCAGTCCTAATTGTCAAAGTGCTGTGATTAAGAACAAAGCTCATTCACAATATCTTGCTTTATTTTCTCCCTACCACTTTTTTTCTATGTGAAAAGATCTTCTATATTGGTTCGGTTGATTCTGCTGTATCTGTCCCCACCTAGAGAATGTACTCTCCAAGAAAGCAGAAGTGTGGCTTGTCTTGTTCATTACTGTACCCCTAGAACAGCACCTGCCATCTAATAGGCACCCCCTTCAATATGCATGATTGAATGAATGGAAAAGAAAGTGAAATTTGTCCACTATATGCTGTGATAATTTCTGGTGTTTGCTACTTCCTTTTCCAAGGCAGATGTGCGAGCATTCGTTTGGGAGTGTTTTAGTCAGTTCAGACTGCTATAAAAAAATCACCATAGATTGGGTGACTTATAAACAACAGAAATTTCTGTCTCGTAGTTCTGGGGGCTGGAAGTCCAAGATCAGCGTGCCAGCAGGGCCCGGTTCTAATGAGGGCCCTTTTCCTGGTTGCAGACTGCTGACTCCTCGCTGGCACAAAGAATGAGAGAACTCTCTGGGGTCTCTTTGATAAGGGCACTAATTCCATTCATAGAGCTCCATTCTCATGATCTCATCTAACTCTAATTCCAGAAGTCCCATCTCCTAATACCAGTGCACGAGTTGGAGGGAAGGTTTCAATATATGGATATGGGGCACACAAGCATTCTCTTCCTAATGGACACATGCACCTTTTCTTTCTAATGTTGCATGATTCATTTTTTCCTTTCCTTTGAAATTTGAGACCATAATTACCTGTTATTCGTGTTCTTGTGCTCCTCTTGTTCAGTACAGTTCCTCCAAGACCCTCCTAGCATTTCAGTTTTCCCAGAGTGCTGTTAACCACTTCACTCACTTCCTAGAGAAAAATAGGTGTGCCTGTCCAATTTTCTTTTCTGGGTCCTCTGTTGCCTACACCAGTTTGATTGTCCAGAGAAGAAAACTTCTATCTGCTTAGTCATGTTCACCATCAACTCAGGAAGCAATTGACAATATGTAAGTCTTCCTCTTGCTTTTATTTTTAACCTCCATTTGTTAATCATCATTTACAAGTATTAGGTTCTCAAAGAATAACTAAAATTTCACTGGAGAATCTGACTTCTACCACGTCCTTTTTGTCTCTAGAATGGGATGCTACTCATTGTAGTGAAGCAGTAATTCTTACTTTTCAAAATAATCCTAACTGCTTCCGTGTAATGAATACAATAATACAATTCCTCAAATGATGAGCTGACTCTGAGTTCGTGCTATGATGAGAGAACACCCTGCCTAACAAAAGGAAATGTCACTTATGAAAACAGAAGTCTCCTGCTTCCCTATTTAAGGAAGTATTACTTAAATGTTGTGAAGGAATCTGTGACTGGCCTGATGACAGACTTAATCTCTTTCCATATCAGTTGTTGACTTTTAAAATAGACATTCTTATTTAAAGCAGATTTCGTCCTAGTGTTGGTTTTTCCCACACTTACCTCTTCTTTCTGAGGACTCCAACAGCTGCCTTTTTTTAAGCTGAGAAGGGAAACTCCTCTTAATGAACCAGAACTTCACAAAGACATGATTCCCTTTTGTCCGTCTTCACCTTGGGCACCCAGAGTACAGCCAGCTCTGAAACCATCTTTTCTCCCCTGATGATTTTTGGCTCATCTTTGAGAAACACACCTAGGCTTTTGCTGAACCTCTGCAAAGTCACACCCTCCTAATTCTGCCACCTCTAATCTCCCCAGAGCTGAAAGACAGGCGGCATGGGAGAAATGATTTTATAACTGCTCATAATGCTGAAGAATTGTGTAAGCTTTTAACATAAAAGAAGATGTAAAACCTTGCTTCTTTCTCTCTCTCTTCTCCACTGTCCTCCCACCGAACACCCCCCCCCCCCCCCCCCCCCCGCCCAACAGTCAAGGGGAGGACGGGACATGCCCTTCATTTTAAGACTAGGAACTAACATTTCCTAAATCCTTACCATGGCCAGGTTCTCTGCTGAGTAATTCACCTTCCCATTTTATTAGTTAGACCATTTGTAGTTTACCTAAATCTGCCTAGTCCCTTATAATATCACAGCCTGCCCCCAACTAACCCACCGCTCACCCCACCAGAAAGGAAAAAGATCTAACCACCTAGTTCTGACAATGATACCCATAGTTATTATTCACATTGGCAGTTTGCCTAAATATGACCAGAAGTCTTTGTTTTGTCTGACAATGTTGTTGATTTTCTTTGAAGATCAGTCAAATCAAGGCATGCCTTTCCATTATGTAAACTTTTCATTCATATTTTCTGCTTTCATTACATCAAATATTTCTGCTGGTGTTTTCAGAATTAGTATCAGTATTAGTAGCTAATACTTATTAATTGTGAGTTTATTTTAACCCAGACTCTCTAAGACCTCTATCTAGATGATCTTAACTTTCAAGTAACATTAATATTATTATTATCCATTTGTGAATCAGGAGTCCAAGGCACCAGGCAGTTTAGTAACTGCTCCAAACTTGCTAATAAGTGATGGAAGTCAGATTCCAATTTGGGCCTCTGACTTTGGGTCCACATGCTTAAGGCCACACACCTTGTCTCCCAATAGCACAAACCCTGTGGATCTCAGGCAAACCTCCTAACTTTCTCTAGGACCTGCAGTTGCACTGCTTTATGTATCCCACTGTGCTCCCGTATAGCCCTTTATTCATAGTCCAGGAAGTGAAAATAAGTGCACCACCTTTGTACTGGGTGTGTTGAGAAACTACAGGATTTTTTTTTTTTTAAATAGGTTTCTGGGGAACTAAATTCCTTCCAACCTTTGCTTTGGGCTCATTCAATCTAATTTCTCTCAGTAATAGGAGTTTCAGCGTTATTTCTGGACAGGCACAAAACCTAAGTGCATTTCTGACTTTACAAGCTGGGTGAAAGAGTATTTTGTACTCCCCAATGAAACTCTGCATGGCCCAGCTCTGTCCCCAAGCCCGAGCTGGGGTGGTGGTGGCCAGTACACTGAGAGATCTGGGAGGCAGGTGATCACCCTTATTTAGATGTGCCAGTGATCATGTGACCAGAAAATGGAGGCGAATCAGTATTTGCAGTTAACTGCTTCTGAAGGGAGATGCTGAGGAGCTGTAACGGAGCATCCTTCTCACCCTCCAGGCAGCCAGGCCCCTCGCATCCTCCTCCTCCGAAGGTAGGTGGGTCTGGGTGCGCCTTAGGAGGATGGGATTTGGGGAGGACAGATTGCCAGGGAGAGTGTTGTCCCCGAGACCGGTCTGCTGCTGCTGGGAAGTTGGAGGGGGAGAGAAGAGGGGGGCGTGAGGATACCGAGCCCTGCCCAGCTAGCCCCTCACAAGTGACAGCTGGCAGCTGCTTTTCCTTCTGTGTTAACTCACGCAGGCGAGGCCTGTGGTCCTTTATGCTCTTCCCTGCCCCTCCCTCCACGAGCAGGTAATTAGGGAACACAGACTCTGCACAGCTATACACATTTTTTGATTCCTTCATGTCTATGATGAAAATGGAGATAGAAACATCAAAGAAAGTGTCATTTAGGAAACATTTTAGGACTTTTCGCTTAATGGGTATTACAGTGTCTTTGGGGATTATTTGAGAAGCTGAGCGACCCTGGTACCGTGGCATTTTTATTTCTTGTGTTATTGCTAATAGTTATTAAAGGTAGTAACATAAACTTCTCATTTTTCTAATGAATCTTCTAGCTTTTCAATCTTCCCTAAGTTCTAAGCTGCAGAATAGATCATCCTACAAACCGGGCTTATGTTCTCTATTACCTTTTTAAAATCAACAGACAGGATGCACTGCCTATAAAATATCAATATTTCCCCAAGAAACTAAGTTAAGTGAGGAACTAAAAAAAATATATTACTACCTGGTCAATTTCAAATAAGAAATACATAGGTTATTTAATTCTGTGGAAACCAAAAAGAAACACAACTAGACTCCCACTTAGAAGGAATGATTTAAAATATGATTCTGCTGGGGGTCAGAGTACCAGCCATGGTGACTGAAGAGGGGGGGCATAACCTCTGTAAACTGCCCCCTTCTTTTCTGTGAACTCTTGACTTGGTGTCGATCTTATGTAAACTGCTATTTGAGCCCAGCCTCCAGGCTCACTTCCAACCAGATGGCAGGCCTAAGTCCACTCCCTACCCCACACCCCCACCACACACACACACACACACACACACACACACACACACACGGAAAAAAGGGAGCTGCTAGTAATGAGTCCATTTCAAAATGTTCATGTGATGAAAAGTTTTCTGAAAGTCATAATTAAAATATTCACAGAGTGTAAAAGCTGTAATCATTAGATTAAAATTCTTGGTGATTAAAAAGATGGCCCTTGAAATTTCTCTTAATTGATAACAGAGATTTCTTATTTGGGAGGAAAAAAATGCCTTTATGGAAATGTCTCAATTAGTAAATTACATATTTAGGATAGTGATAGCTCAGTACTTTTTAAAAATTGCTTGGATCTAGCCTTGCTCTGCAATTCAAAGACAAATGAAGAAGAGGAGGCTGTTGTCATTCAAAGTTAGCAACACCTGAACATCCCCAGGAGAGCTCGTTTTGTAATGCAAAATTACCCTTTTAGTCAGAAATGAGAGCTGAAGCTCACAGGTGCTTAGTGCTCCAGGATCATGAGCCAGATTGTTCTTCCTATTGACAAAAAGTCAAATTAAGGCTCTCTTTGCTGCACCCAGTGAATTTTCATTTCCATTCCAGTTGGTTTTTCTTCTTGAATGGCTTTGTACTTGGGGAAGGATTTAGCTTGTATCAAAGGATCGGAATATCTCCTTGACCTCTAGATGTCATCCTTTCTAGCTAGCTAGAAAACAAGCCTGGGGTTTGCACATACTTAATAAAGGTTACAGTGGGAAAGTTGCTTACATTTTATTTGCATGCCAAGATTTTGCAGAAGCTTTACCCCTACCAAGCCCCTGATAGAGTTGTTTTTTTTTTTAATTTGGGATGGGTTCTCAATTCCTTTTCAATCCCAGTTAATAGAATAGTTGGGGTGAAAAGGGGCAGGGGGAAGAGTAGTGGGAGACAGATTCTGTCGTGTCTGCATCGGAGTTGACAGCAATTACATACAGCTCCTTCTGGACTAATAATGGCAGGAATCGTGGCGTACTCTGGCCGATAGGTGTGGAAGAGGGTGTAGGAGAAGATACAGGGATGGTTGCTCCCTTTTCAAGCACTGTATCAT
Source organism: Antrozous pallidus (assembly GCA_027563665.1). NCBI lineage: Eukaryota > Metazoa > Chordata > Mammalia > Chiroptera > Vespertilionidae > Antrozous > Antrozous pallidus. The sequence continues at coordinate 45,422,862 of CM050522.1, read as the reverse complement.
TTGAGAGCTCTGTCAAGCCATTTGCCTGCAATTTTGATAGTTGCCTGATATTCTGTATTATTCTTGCATGCAGAACTTCAACTGCTAATGTAATATAGGCTGAAATAAAGTCTTAGAATTCATTTTGACTCACTTCTTCAGTTTACAGGCAAGAAAATTAGTTCTTGTTAGAGTGAGTAATTGGATTGAAATTACACAGTCAGTGGCTGGGCTGGGATTAGAACCAAGGTAGCCTACCTCTTGATCTTGTCTGTTTCCTTCCAACCCAGAGTCTTTGAGAAGCCCTTAGCAAAATCTGATTCATATATTTACATTTATCAGTGCTTTACAAAAAATGCAAATTTTAAAAAACCTAGTCTTCTATTTTTAAAGTGGCATTTTCTAATTTCTTACAACCCTTAGAAATTTGGAGGAAATGAAACTGAACACCTCTCTCAGAGACTGTGTGCTTAGAACAAGATGCTGTCCCTAAAGAGTACATGTGACACAATGCAATCTCTTCCCTCACTTTAGTGGGGAGGAGGTAAAACAAATGGCTTGCAAAGCCCAAAGTGAAGTAAATTCCATAAGGAGTATAACCCAAGGGGCTCTGGGACTGCAGAGGTGGGAGAGCCTTGCTCCTTTTCATTTGTTTTAGGGGAGCATGGATAGGACTCATGGATGAGGTCGATTCAGTAATTGGGGGAAAGAACATTTCAAAAGAAGCAAATATAAATCAAACTGTAGAGGCCAGAGAGCTATCAGCAAAATTTGAGAAACTAGGAACTCATTTTGTCTGCAAGGTAGAGCATTTGGGGGCACCGAGGGTAGAATAATCTAAATAGTAGAGAGCCCCAAGGGTCAAACAAAGACGTTTATATTAAATGTGTTGGTTTTGGAAGTCATTGTTTTATGAGCTGGATATTGTGATTGGCAATAGACTGGCAATGAGGTGGGAGTGATGGGAGGCAAGATGGGAGGTGGTAGTCCACCTGAAATATAAGAAAATGGAATTGTGTCTGGGATGGAAAGAAAGGCAATTCCAGATCTGCAGAATTGGAAGGAAGGTATAGTGCTTCCAAACTGAGGGAGATGGAAATCTTCTGGGGAGGTGCCTGGAGAAGAATGGACACGCCCTGGGATAGATTATCATTTCACTCCTCGTGATTGAGAGTCTGCAGCCTTGTTGCACTTGGTTTAGTTAATAAAAGCAAGGGGAAGAAAGCATGCTTCTCTCTCCTCTGAACAAGATAGAGCCAACTTTGGCAGAAGCCCTTGCAAAAAGCTAAACCCACATCACATTAGTCAGCATTAGGTCATGGTCCGAATGCTGGACCACGTTCTACAACTGCACTTGCATTGTTACCAAGAGCACAGGTCTGCAAGCTTCTGTATCTACTGAGGTGGACCTGTGGGGGTAAGGTGTGAAGAGGAGGGTGCATCTCCTCTTCTTCCATCCTGAGCAGTGGCTGTCTGACTCTAATCTTACAAGGAGAAAAAGGAGGGCTCCTGGTTTGAGAACAGGCATCAGGCCAAATAGTGCCCCTGACAAGCTGAAGAACAGAATGAGTCTTCATTGTGAGCTAGGGGGCTTGGGACAAAGCCAGAGAAAGGGAGGAAGATATCTCAGGTGTCATGTATCCTCACTCCCTCCCCAGCTGTCCACAAGGTCCAGCCCACATACTGTCTTTTATCTGGTTGCTTCCAGGCTCACCCACTCTGGGCCCACAGCTGGAGGAACTACTCCTATCTCTGATTATACTGTGCAGAGGCATGTGTACTTTTGTTTTGTTTTTGTTTTTGCTTTGTTTTGTTTTTGTTGTGTGTTTTTTAAGTACTGAGATTTAAAGTACTCTTAAAAGTACTTTTTTAAAGTACTGGCTTCTACAATTTGATTGGCTAGCTCTCCTGGCATCTAACCCTACCTGCACTCTTTTCTGTGGACCTGTATGTGTCCTTTTTATTCTCCTGAATTTTAAAATTCTCTGATGGCAGAATGTGTGTTTGAACCATTCTCTTTGTAATACCCCCTTCCCCAGATTACTTTGACATTTTCTATATAGTTCCAGGCCTGAAATGTTTGTTGAGCTCCTATGAGAAAGACTAGTCTGGGAAGCAAACAGCGATTACCAGAGAAGCTGCATCTGTCAAAGCTTGTGGGAACCTGGGCTGCAAATCCTGGGTGGATAATCAAAATAGTTCAGGTGTAGTTTTGCCTGAAGATAGAGATCTTTCAAAATCTCCTTCAATTTAGAAATTCAGATACACAGGCTTTCTATAGTGCCCTAAAAAGCATGACTTAAGTGTCCCAACCCAACAAGGAAGCCCCATTGTTGAAACTATAGTTGCCCGTGAAGCAAGAAAACCACAGGAGGAATAAAGATTACACTTAGCAATTGCATATTTCTATGTCCAACTCCCAGAAATAGATGAAATTACAAGTTCTAAAAATGGCTCTTCTTAAAATAAAACAAGTGAAACCAACATGGTGTGATCTTAAGAGAGCAGCTGTATGTTAGAAGGCCAGGTAAATGGAGATGAGCGCTAGAGATTATTGGTTCATGGGAAGGTCAGTATTGATAACTGAAGGAAAGAAAGCTTGGGATGGAGTAAAGCCCCATTGATATAAGGCTGGAGACTGAGTTTCCCATGAGAAGCACTTCCCAATTTATAAGCTCAAGGTTGGTTTCTAACTAGCTTGATGGTTAGGTGGCTAATCTGAAGCTGTTAATTTTACGCACCGCTGGGACCTGGTAATTAGAAAATGTGAGGGCTATACCAGACAGAGTCTTAGAATTTTATGTAATGTTATAATTCTGTGAACAATTATTTAAAAATATAGGCATATTTCCCCCTTAAGTAACTGTCTACCTTTATACAATGAAGACATACCAATGGAAAACGGCTAAATGAACCAGATCTTCTTGTGAAGTTGACATAGCTGTATGGTTACTGAATATATCCCCGCAGAGAGTATGAAATTAATCAAGTCTCATAAATTAGTTTCTTTGAATGTGATTATACTGTGCAGGGGCATGTGTAAGTAAAGGGGATGGCTTCTTTCTCGCAATTTCAAGAGGCCTGACAGCTTCTCTCTGCCTCTAGCTCAGTTAGGCAACAGGGCTTTCTCATAGAAGGGATAAAGAGAAGGACTGATAATGCCTCTTCGAGAGCTAAGATTCTTCTTGAAACTGGGAGGCTGGTGAAAGCGGTCAGATACTGTATTACTCTACGAGAGTTGCCCTAACAAAGTACCACAGAGTGAAAGTTTAAGCAACAGAAACTTATTTCTCACAATTCTGATGGTTAGAAGCCTAAAAGCAAGGTGTCATCAGGGTTGATTTCTTCTGAAGCCTCCTCTCCTTGGTTTGTAGTTGGCCATTTTTTCCCTGTGTTTTTCTAATGGCTTTATTTTAACTCAATTGCCTCTTTAAAGACCTTATCTCCAAATACACTCACATTCTGAGGTCCTGAAGTTTAAGATTTCAACATATGAATTTGGGGGTGGGGGGCGTGAGAGGACAAAATCCCGCTCATAACAGTTACCTGAGGAATGTGATAGTGAATGTGCTGAGAATTCCTGTTGGTTCCATGATTGAGTGACTGGCTCATACTTCATTTGTCATTCTTCATAAAGGTTGAGTCTAAAGGTTGATTGAGGGGTTCCATGACCACCTTAGAAACACACAGTGAACATGGGAGGCTTAGTTTAGCCCCAAATCTTCTAATAATATTTAAGAGTAATATTAAATAATATGAGTAATAGTAAATATTACAAGATAATGTGAGTAATTTTTTTTGAAATTTGTATTATTTCATTTTTGTATCATCATCAAATTCATACTGCTCAAAAAAAGTTTTTTTTTCTACAATAAACACCCTTTACATATACCTTGGTATATATCTGTGAATATTCTGTGCTCCCTGCATTTAAATTTTTTAGAAATATAGCCCCAAATTATCATTAACTTACGTACTTTATACTCAGACAATCCCATTTTGGAGTGCCACTTGCACAAAATATTAAATCTTCACAATTTTTAAAACACATCCAACTTTGAGAAATGAAATTTTATTCCAGTTGTTTTCATCTAGAGCAGGGCTCAGCAAACTAAGGCCCCAGGTCAAATCTAGTCTATTGCCTGTTTTTGTACCTAAAGTTCTATTGGGACACAACCACACTTTGTCATTTACATATTGTTTATGGCTACTTTTGTGTGACAATTGTTGAGTAGTTGTGACAGAGACTGCAAAGCCTAACATATTTAGTATCTGGCCCTTTACAGAAAAACTTTGCTTTAGAGAAGTTAAAGACTAAAGTCCTCTAGAGAAGTTAAAGACTAAAGTCCTCTACCACACCCTGTGGATCAGCAGATATACCTGCTTGAGCAGCAGTTGAAGAGTATCTATGTAGGCGTCTGTTCGCATTTCTGGTGCTGGTGCCAGCTTGTCCATGCTCTTGAGTGACTTAGGGGAAGAAAATCAATCTAAGACAGTGCAGATGTTGCATTGCCCTGTGAGGAGAGAGGAACCCTTGTGAGTATATTTCTTTGGGCAGGAGCTTAGGACATGGAGGCATTTACAGACAGGTCTGCACCACGGAGAAATTCTGGTGGTGCTGAGCTGCTGAAGTGGGAGGTGGGCAGGGTTGCAGGAGTCTGTGCTGAGACTTCCACCTGGCATTGCAGACTCATCTTTACCCTTGAAGACAAACAATGGAGCACTTCTCTTCCCCGTGCCTTCCTAAGAACCTCATCCTTGCTTAACCTGACCTGCCCCAACAGGTTCACAATATTGTCAGAGAGAAGCTTGTATCTAAGGGAGAGGGCATAGTGAAATCTACACTGGGTGAACTTTACCTATTAAGTTTATAGCAGTTACTTATTTGTAATTCACATCTGTAAGAGTCACCTAACATTTCTAAATTATGTTTTCACAAAAACTTAACTAGTTCTAATAAGTTGTTAGTAGGGAATTTTGATAATCAAGTTCTAATATGTAGCAAGAATGAGGAGCATTTACCGAAGAGCAGAGCATCTTTACGAATCTAAAAAAGGCTGTTTGTTCAAAAGGTATTTATTTAGTCATTTCCACCACGTTAGGCCCTAAGCATTGGGAGTGCCTGCCCTCCATGCATCCCCCATTTACAACCAAGGATTTAATTATTGTTTGAAAAGCAAATGGTTTAAATGATATTTAAAGGCTTTCCTTCTATTCCTGCTCACTGTTTCTCAAACCTTAGTGTTCATAAGATATACTGTAAAGAATTTTACACATAAAACTGCATATGCTACAATTCAGGGAGTAATTCAAGAACTTACCCAACATTCGTGTGTACTGCAAGTGATTTTTGCTACCTGCAGATTTTTAGAATCCAGCCCTGGGTAAGGACACGGCATCATGCCCTTCTCTGAGAACAGATGGCTATGGTTTATGGGTTTGTGCAGAACCCCCAGAGAATGTGATAAGTGGGTGAGTGCTCAGTGCCCATCTTCCTCTTGTCTACTGTCTTCCACTTTCCTTTCTGTAATCCCCTTCTTCAGCTGCTTCAGCTGCTGACTTCTAGGGGCCACAGCACTTCTGCTCTAGAGGGATGAGGCCCAGCTGGGCAGCTCATTGTTGCCAAAGACCTCATTTCATGAGCTCAGACCCAGCTTCCTGTTTGTCATGGGACTTATGCTCCCATCCTTTCCTGGGTATCAGCTTGATGAAGCCAAGTGTAAACCAGTCCTGCCTCCTCGTTGAGTAATTTGATAAGTGCTCTAAAGCTTACAGAGCGCCCTGTACTCCTGCCTCAAATTGTGCAGCCACCTTTATCAGACAAGAATCCTGAAATGGCAGTCCTCCAACCACGGGGCTTTAAAGGGCTAATTTATGTACTTAACAAAGGAAGGTGCACACCTTCTGAAAGGTTGTGTTTGTTTTTTTCTGTTTTCTCTTTATCTCCACTTCTAGAGAGAGTAATTCTATCAGTTCAGTGTATCTCAGTTGACTAGAAGGAAGCCAAGAGAATTTTAGGAACTCTGACATAAAGGTACTTTCTTTTCCTGTAATCATTTCCCCAAAATAGAGCAGCATAATCATGCAGTATTTTAAAGAACAATGAACATTTTAACCTGCTACCTCACTTCTATGGAGTTGTATTTTTTAGTTGCCAATCTTGTAAGAATGATTTGTTCCCCCAAAGGGCTGCCGGTGTCCATGCCTGTCAGGAAACATTACCATCTAGAAATGCTGTCTGTGTGTGTAAGGCCAAGTCTTGGCTCACTGCTTGTTTCCTATTAAAAAGCACCTGAGCTCAGGCCAGGCTAATCCTTCAACAAGAACCAAATCCCTCCAGATTCAGAAATGCTGGAAGGATGTAAAATGTGGAATGTGCTTACCTCTGTACCTGGACTAAAGGCAAGAAGCTGCATTTAACTGTGTGCAAAAGTTTTGCATTTGTGGTCCTTCACTCTGTGGTGTCAGGGCTGCCGTGCTACTGGGTGCTTGCTGGCTTCCTTATTAAGAAGCATAAGTACCAAAAACACAAACTCTACTCATGCACATGGGACCCATTCTCAAATTGGAGAATTCCAGTCACGTCACTTTTCCCCTGCTTGGAGGTGTTCATGATTAAATAACATTGCTTCAAATAAGGGCATAGTTTTTCCAGCTTCCTGTGTCGAGTTGGACCCTTAGTTAATTAAGTCCATTATTTCCTAATATCTGAATTTAAGGCTATTTTTCCCTAGACATTTCTCCAGCTGCCTTCACAAGTTTTTATATGTAGGACTTTTTTATTGTTCAGGTACTTATAAGTGTGTTTTTTAGTTTTCAAACTGTCTGTTAGTGATTGATTTCTAGATATATGGCCCTGAAGTCCAAGAATACTGACTTTGGTGTTTCATGAGACATTCTATTTAGTTGTTTTTTGTGAGTCTGAAAAAACTGTGTATTTTTATTGAGTGCAAATCTGTCCAATAGATCAAGTTATATCATTACATTGTTTAGGCCTTCTATAGTCTTATGTATGTTATAAATTCTTAAGAATTATATTCAAATTATTTCCCGTGGAATATACCCAGTTTTTATTTCATTTTTAAGCTATGCTGTTAAAAGCATATTGGCTCTGGATTATTACATCTTCTCAATTAGTCTTTTTATCATAAAAATAATAACTTATCATTAAAATGCTTTTCTGACTAAATTTTTTTTAAATCTGACTCTAATGTTGTTCATACTACCTTTCCTGTGGTTAGTATTTCTGATATATCTTTTTTATATCACTTTATTGCCAACACTTCTGCATTGTTATTTTTAGATGTCCCTATTTTAAGCAGCATGGCTACTCAGAGTAGGTAACCCTACCTGCTTAGACAAACAACCCAAATCTCACTGCTTTATCACAACAGAGGTTTTAAAATTACTCTTTAATCATTACAATCTCTTTTATATTGGTGTTTTTTTTTTAGGATTTCTATTATTAATCCTTCTGTTTACTGTATCTGCTGGCAATCTCTCCTAGTGTTTCTTTTGTAGTGTAGTGTATAGTCTTTTTTTTTTTTTTTTTTTTGGCGGGGGTGGGGATATTTTGGTATGAGCTTACCTTTCAGAGAGTTTTTTCTTTCCCCTAGGTCCGTGGTCGGCAAACTGCAGCTTGCGAGCCACATGCGGCTCTTTGACCCCTTGAGTGTGGCTCTTCCACAAAATACCACAGCCTGGGAAAGTCTATTTTGAAGAATTGGCATTAGAAGAAGTTTAAGTTTAAAAAATTTAGCTCTCAAAAATATTTTTAATCGTTGTACTGTTGATATTTGGCTCTGTCGACTAATGAGTTTGCCGACCACTGCCCTAGGTGGATTCCCAGTGAATCCTAGGTTGTAAAAGTAGCACTACCAAGTGGTCACATTTGATTCTTCTGGAACCCTAGGCTAGGTCTAGGTCTTCAGAGGTCCTAGATGAATTTTCATTTTAATTTCTTGACTTGGGTTTCCTGTATCATTCAGGTAGTATAAATTAAAATATGCTTAGCACACTGTTAAGTGTCTCTAATTCTTTGGGGTTGTTTTCTTTTCCACCCAATATTTCAAATGAATTAGGCTTTCCAAGGCCAAAGGGTAGGGTTGTTCTCATCCCCTTTTTTTAAGGAGGCAGTTCTTGAAGGTTCAAGGCCTCATTTAGAAAGTTCACATCGAGGCCTTTCTTCTAATACCTGGAGATCACTTATCTTAAGGCCTATGTCCAGTCCAAAATCCATGGGCTACCTTCTGATTAGCTCTCTAGAATAACTCTTTATTTCTGGCATCTGGGTATTTTCCTTGTTGTTGTTTTCAAATTTGGAAATGTATTAAATACTTTTTGGGTGTTCTATCTGATACGGCATTTCTTTGTATTTATGATGTTACCTGGCATTATACCCAGCTAGACACTTTTTAGCAAAGAGAGAACGTCTCAGAGTAAGAGAAGGTAATAGCATTGTTTTATTTGGTTATATTTTATTTATATGCATATTTTAGGCAAGTGATTCTAATTTCTATAAATATTAGTGATACAAGCATTCCTTTTAAAATAAATCTATTTAGCTAAAATAAGTCAATTTAAAGAAAAATATTAAATTTATAAGTGCTAGATGGCTATGAGAAAACCATAAAGGTAATATATTAATATTCATGTTTATGGAATAACAAAGGGTATTTAATGCCCTTCCTAACTTTGGTCGCAATTTTTTTTTAATGTTCTTTCATGCTTTAGCAACACAGACAAGAAGATGTGTACCATCAACATGACCCTAGGCTGAGAATGTGGGAAATAGATTATCCAGGTTAGGATAACAGTATGAATCAGATATTTCCTTCAAAACAAGCAGTAAAGATTAAGAGGTGCTAACAAAGAAATCCATCTCAGGGAAAAACACAACAAAATTCCTTTCTTGTTCACATATCCAGCGAGCTTTAGTCAGGGGCCTCAGCGCCTCACAGTAACTGGGCTACAGCCTGCCAAAGCCTTTCTGTGGCCACCAAGGCACTTGCTCCTAATTCTTCTGACCAGAATTGACACCTGCCACTCCCATTCTCATTTCATTTGTCAAAGCAACTCACGTGGTCACCCTAATTTTACAGGAGAGCAGGAAAGTACAATTTTACCATGTACTCAAAGGCCAAGACCCAGAAATAGTTGATGAAATAATTGGCTCCTAATGATTTAGAAACCATTCAGTAAACAACAGTTCTGGATCCATCCTCTAGATGGAGACCTGGAGCTGAACATCTTTTTGGGAGGTCACCCTAGTAGAGTCACATTAGTGTGTTTACAACTGCCTCAGCGCTTTGGTAGCTAGCTCCAGTCTGTACACAGAAAACCCCAAATTAAGTAGTTACTATGGCTTGATAAGGAAGAACGTTCCTTCACACTGCATTGATTTGTTACTTGGCTTCCATTACCAACTGTAAACCTCCATTCTGTTCAATCACCAAGTACTCTTTTTGACCAGTTTGTTTCTACAAATATTTAAGGACCTGATATGCGAATGTGGCTGAAGTATTTACAATCATGCAATCTGGGTTCAGTTTTCCCTCTCTGTCCCTGGGGTTTCCTAAAAGGTCTGCAATATCCACAAGTTTGAGAGAGTGCCTCTGCTCTGATCACCCCCCTGATCACAGCCTTCGGTGTGTTTACCTTCCGCCACATAAGCCACATCTGGCTTTCTAGCACTTTCTTGACAGGGTCTCTGCTCTGTGTTACAAAGAAATATTGAGAATCAAGAGCTCTACACACTAAGGTTCTGTGGTACTTACAGGCTCCGTGGGGATCTGTGCAGTACTGAAATTTTCCCTTACCTGGGCTAATACTAAAATTATAGCAACTTTAATTATGTTTTGTCCAACTATAACACATACTTCAGTTAAATCTCTGATCCTGCTATTATGTTAAAAATGAGGGGCGATAATATCTTAAATTTATTCAATGCTTTATAATTTACAGAATGCCTTGATGCATTTTATATTCTCCACAGTTACTGTGATGTTAGGTATTTATTACCACCATTTAAAATCACAAAGATGTTCAGCTAACTTCCTCAGAGTTAATTAGATTATCAGTACTAACAGTGGAACTATAATCTCATATCTAGGACTCTTTCAATTATTTCATAATGTTGCCCATAACTTACAAACAGTAACAAAACCTTCAAAAATTTAAGACTGATACTATCTATTTAAAAAACCCTTATATTTATTTTGCAGTTAAGGTCAGTACCGCATGGACTCTGTCAGGCCGTTAATGAGTGGTATGCTTTCCTTTTTTTTTTTTTTTTTTTTAGGTTGACTCGTAAGCAGAAAATAATGTATTTGTACATTTTGAATATTTTAAACTCAATAATTCAGTATTTATCAGGGTTTTACTTCTACCAGGTGCTGGAGAAATAACAGCAAAGGAAACAGACAGTTTCTGTCCTCATGAACTTTCAAGGCTAATGAAGCAGGCAACTATAATAGATGGCAAAAGAACTATAACAATATTTTTTCAGTGTTGTTTTCAAGCATTGCACAACCTCCTTTTCTTATTGGTGAGCAAACTGAATAACTTGCCACATGACAAGTGACAGACTAAGATTTGAATCCAGCTGCTCTCAACAGCAGCCTTTTTGGCACTTTATAGGTACTGCAATGCAGGGTCAATGTCAAGGAGAATGCACAGAAAACTTCAGATGACAAGGATCATTGTAAAGAACAGCATGGAAAACCCAAACATCCACCTTTCTGGGTCCCAGGACTTTCTGAACTGGGACCTAGTGCAGGCCTTTTTGTATTTTTATTTATTTGTTGGTTTGTTTATTTATTTTATGTTTTGCTCACCACTCCCACCTCTACCGACAGATAGTTTGGTCTGCTGCCACCCCGTGTGATGTGTCTGTGTTCGGCACAGATTACCTTGTTCCTGCCTTTGATTCACACACCAATCTCTTGCTCTCTGTTTTTCTGTTAGGGTGCAGGCTTCGTTTTAGAGAACACACATGGTAGAAATCACAGCAAATGTACTAAGAAAGAAAATCCTTGAGGTTGTGTTTTTGAAGGGCTCTGTGGGGTTGATGGGTAAGGACACAGGCATTTACTTCATTCTGAGGAACAGCATTAAGTTATTGGTGATTGTCATCATTATTTCAATCCCATTGTCCCATCTCCACCACAAGAGTGAGGCTGGTCTTTTGTTCCTCTATATCCTCAGCACATAGTAGACACTCAATACATATTTGTTGAATAAATGAAGAAGTACAGTTATCACTAGAGGTGTAGAGTTTTGTTTTCATCAGAGTTGACAATTAGGATTTTGACTTGGATCCTGAAGAGTTTGATTCTCTCCATAAGCAAACTCCAAATGTTTGATAGACCCAGATTGGAGTGGAAGAAGGCTCAATAAAAGAAAAAAAGAGGGACTAAATTTAGAACTTAACAATAAGGTTTACCATAGTTAAATTTGGATTAGTGTCTACATCATGAGGATTCATCCCCGATGAGTGAAGTTATATGAAAGCCACCAAGAAGATAAATACATTGTCGTGATAAATGATGATTTACTGAATGAAGGATGGGAGGTGAAAAGAAGTCAAGAGGAATTGACTGAACAGTGTGATCAGTTTCCTACAAGAGCATATAAATTCGTCACAATTTTCCTCGGTATTTTTCTATTCCCCTACACTTGTCTTACCAAGTGGGCTAATATAAATGGCCCTGGACTTGGCATTGATTAGAGAGAAGAGACGGTAACTCATGACTGGAACCATCTTCACCAATGTGTAATTCACAATGAGTTTTTAAATTTTAAAGAATTAAACAAAATAACATTGGTTGATACTGTCTTATGAATTTTAGGTACTTCATTGCTTAACCAATCTTTCAACAACTCATATGCGGTAGGTGGTATAGTAGTATTCCTATCCTATATAATAAAAGGCTAATATATAAATTGACCAAACAGCTGAATGACTGGTCGCTATAACGCTCACTGACCACCAGGGGGCAGATGCTCAATGCAGGATGCCCCGGTGGTCAGTGCATTCCCACAGGGGAGTGACGCTCAGCCAGAAGCTGAGCTCACTGCTGGCAAGAGCAGCAGTGGTGGCAGGAGCCTCTTCCATCTCCAGCAGCATTAAGGAGTAGTGAACCAAACAGTAAGGAGCAATAAGCAAGGGGTCCTGGACTATGAGAGGGTGCAGACCGGGCTAAGGGAAACCTCCCCTCCCCCGAGTACATGAATTTTGTGCACCAGGCCTTTAGATTTACAAATAAAGAAAGTGAGACCCAACAGAGTATACTTTTCTTGGCCCGTGTTGTTTAAATAATCTGTTCAAATTTGCACAGAGGAAGATATATATATATATAAAGTCAGTTCTATCTTTACTTCAAAGCACATATATTCTTTTTTTATTGAAAAATATATATTAGATACCCTCTTAGGTATATTTTATTAGTGCTTTGCTTTTCCTGTTTCTGAGTTTTTTTTTACTTGGGTTGTGTTTACTTATATGAGCTGGTAGGAGGAGTGATAGGCTACATGCATGAGTGACACTAGTGTCCATGGTTCTCATTCCAGTAACCAAGAAGGTCTTCATTCTAATTTATGAACACTTAGAGTGGATTCAGTACATGTGGTTGATTCATTCCATGTGAATTAAAAATATTATCCTGGAATCTCAGTTTTTTCCTTTCAAAGAAAAACTCCACACAATTTTGGACACTCTGCTTTGCTGTCTTTCAGACCACTGCCAGAGGATGTAGGAATGGACATCCCCTTTGAGCAGGGAATGCTGAGTCCTGGTGCTGCAGACATGAGGCCTGGTGAGAGGAGCATTTGTTTATTTTCTTCAGCGTTATTCTATATTCAAACATTTTCATTATTCAGTGAGAGAACACTTCTTATGCCTCCAACTTGTGAAGAAAGTGGGGAAAATATGTGTGAAGAAGGTGTTAGGCTCAATTTGGTTAATGTAAGGGTTGACTTGAATATTGATGCTCACTAGTGTGGGCCACTTTTTATATTCTGAGCCATGACCTTATCTGGCAGTGTTTCCACTTCCTGTGATAACTGGCTACTATAGAGCATAACAGCAATTTCTAAATAACATCTAAGTTCACCAACCTTATACTTAAGTGTGAGAATGTTTAAAATTAGAAATGTGATATCAAGAAGGCTCAGTAACCTGGTTATTAAAAAGAAGGAAAGAAAAAGAAACCCTATACTGTAAGGGTGTACAACCCAGGCATATTCAAAAAGGAATTTAAAATTATATTTTGCAATCTACATGACTTCTACTTTGTACTAAGGACACTTCTTTGAACTGTACCAGCTTCAGGATTATACCAAGATCCTGAATCCTGACCTTATCAGCCAGGCCTGAAATGAAGTCGAAAGAGGGAGTCAATTTTTTTTGTTTTTTGTCTAAGCATTTAAGTACATTCTTCAGAATACTAGTCATGTGACTTTTTTTTTTTTTTACTGTTAACAGTTTTACAGATGATCCAATTCCCCCTTCCCCTCTTTGCTCCCTCCACCCAACCCACACCTCACCCCAGACCCTTACACACACTATTGTCTGTGTTCATGGCCTATGCATAAGTGGCTATTTAAATTAAAGTTAAAATAAATTGGAGAAGTTCAGTTCTTCAGTTACAATAGGTTTATTTTAATTCCTTAACATTTCTATCATTACAAAGATTTTTTTCTAGATAGTACCGCTCTGAGAATTTCTATAATATAGAAATTCATTGTTTTTTAAACTTTTTGGTCACAAGAAACTTTTTAAAATAATAAAAACATTACACAGAACATAGTTTGGGTGATGCTCTATACAGAACATCTTAATGACAAAAAACAAAAAACAAAATGGTGTTAACTTTGTTATGAAAAGACTAGATTTGGATTCCAGAATTGAGAGGTATACCAAATGGCTTTCCAAATACTTTGTGAAAGAGAATCCTAAAATTTCTATTTTTAGGGATATTTAATTAGGATCAACTTGATTAAAAATTACGTCTCCAGCTCTTCTTCTGTTAAGTGAATGACACATTAGTGGCAAGATATTGTAATTAAAATGTAGCAGCTACTTCTAGGAACTTTAATATAAGACCATCCCCTTAAAGTATGGGAACCAATGACAAACAATATTGGCATAAGAGGCAATGTAATGACTGCTCAATAAAAAATTTTTAAAAATGTAATCTGGGAGGATACCTTGGTTTTATTTAAAATAAATAAAGAAAGAATGCCAGCCAAAGAAATATCATTATACATCATCTGCAGTTATCAGAAGCTGAAGAAAAGTATTTGGGAGCTACCTGTGAACATAGCAGATAAAGTTCTTACCCTTCATTCCATAGGATTAGTCTGCATGAACCATGATCAGTTATATGTATGCTTAACTGTCTTTCTTATACAACATACCATAAAATTAAATCTAATATTATATCAATTTTAAATTCGGAAATCTGAGCAGAGCAGTTCTGAAAACTACTTTTCTGCCAATTTAGCAATGGCTCCCACTTCCTATTTCTACACGGCCCAGGCTGATGGGGCTGAGAAAGCCAGCACTAAGGCCACTGGTCAAGAAGGGGGTTCTAAATCCCAGAGAAGGATATTTTTTAAGCAGGTCTACCTTCGCTAAAAAGGCTTTAAAAGTGTTTTTCCATTGGGTCCCATGCCCACTCTTGGCAGTCATGTAAATGGTCTAATACCTGATGTGTTTATTTTGTTTCTTCTTTAGAACCACCCAATTCACTGGATCTTAATGACACTCATCCTCAGAGAATCAAGCTCACAGCCCCAAATATTAATCTTTCTCTGGACCAGAGTGAAGGGTCTGTTCTCTCAGATGATAACCTGGACAGTCCAGATGAAATCGATATCAATGTGGATGAACTCGACACCCCTGACGAGGCTGATTCTTTTGAGTATACTGGGCATGGTAAGTTGCCAAGTTGGCAAGGCCAACGTTATGTGAAAAGTGAAAGATTATATCAGTGGCATTAATAACAAACCTCCCATTTCGTTGCTGTTGGCTCTTTTCTGTGATTTCTGGAAGCTTCTCTTTGTATCTCAGCTCATAGGTGGCTGTGATTGACAGTTTAGAGCTTGACAAAGGTCACGCATAGCCATTGCTCTTTTGTTAAACCCCTACTCTATTCCAGACCTATGCTAGGCACTGGGATTGAGGGAAAGCTGTTACACGCTGTATTGTAAGAAAATTGGGGCTGGGTTTGCAGAGAAGAATTTAATCTGGAAGGAAGATAAAATTTGAAGCAGAGAATTACCAATTTCTCTGTAAAAGCTCCACTCTCTGAAATGTTCTTCTCCCAGATTCTTACAATGCTGCTCCCTTCTCTTCTCTTTATTCAAGTCCCCACTCCTACCATCCAGTCACTCTCTATCCTAGTGCTCATTTTATTTTCCATATCACTAATTGAAATCATGTTATTGAATGAATTGTCTGCATGTTTGTTGTCTTTCTCTTCCCACTGGAGTGTCTGATCCATGAGGGCAGGGAATTGATTATGTTTGTTGTAATACGGCTAATAAGGAAGGACGAATGGAGTAGGCTGTGGTGAGGGAAGAATAAAAAGGGAGAAAATAAAATATTGCTGCATCAAACACAGACACTCCTAATATGAATATCAGCCTCATTTTAATTCTTTCTCTTGCTCAATGATATGGGGTTTGTTATGGAATCAAATGAACAAAATAAACTAACAAAATGGAAACAGACTCATAGGTATAGAGAAGAGACTGACAGCTGTTGAAAGGAAGAGGGGTTGGGAGGCTGGGTGAAAGAGGAGAAGGGATTAAGCAAAAACAAAACAAAAACCCTCATAGACACAGACAACAGTATGACCATTACCAGAGGGAAAAGGCGGTGGAGGAAAATAGAAGAGGGCAAGAGTATGTTTCTACTTTGTTAGTTTTTATAAATTCAATTAAGATAGATAAATAAGTAAATAAAATACTTTTGCTCTTAAAAAAATGTAAATACCATTACTAAATGATGCCCTGACTTTTAGAACCAGGTTCATTCCAGCAGTGTTATTCCTAGGGCAACATAATTAGGAAATTCATCAAATTAGTGAATTAATTCAACCAATGGTCATTGAGCCACCAGGGACTACAAGGTTGACCAGCACAGATTGAGTCCTTGCCATCACAGAGTGGAAGGCTTTATCTCCTCAAGCTAATGATAAAAATAAATAAAAAATAAGGACGTGGGTAAACTACTACTTCTACAGTTTATGCTCTTTTAAGTAGTGATTTTATATTGCATTTTTTGTCATGCTTTTGAATTTCTATAGTTGTCTGAGCATTTGACCCTATATGTTGAAATACACAAATAAGAGGCCAAAGAAGGGCTTCCATTCATACTGTTTCCTACAATCTCAGAGGTTCTTCCCCAGCTACTCCATCCATCCCAGCGACCCCTAGCTGCCCCGGCCCTTTTCCTGCTAAAATATTCTCCCATGTGTGAATCATGTCTTGATTTACAGTCCCACAGAAGACAGCTGTGGCAAGACCCTGCAAGCCCCTCCTGCCCCTCCCCCTGCACTTTCCTGTTGCCCTGGGGAACTGTATCACACCACTTCTGAAGCTTTTATTTTTATAAATAGTCAAACTGCCAAGCAAAGTGGTAGTGGCTGAACACACTGGTAATTAAAGCTGCCACTTGCTGACAGAGGTTTTTTTTTTAGTCAATACAGTTATGCTGAGAGAACCAGTTTAACAGCCACAACCCTACTTTTAGGTCTTAAATTCAAAGGACAGAATTTGAATATAACTTGAATGTTAAACTTGATTGTCAGATGAAAGATGAATGTTTAGACACTTTTAAACAAAAAACATCAAACACTGAAAACACAGAGTCTATCTGAATAGCTGTATTTTATAAACATGTAGACATGGATAGCTGACTGTGTTGAAAGGGATGGTATACATTTTAGTTCCAAATTATGAAATCAATGCTTGAAAGCTGCGTGTGTTTTGAGTTTCTTATGTCAGCATTTGGAACTGGGCATATATACATGCTTAACAAAATTGGTGTCTTTAAGGCACAGTATCCCAAAAGTTTTTGGTCAGTAATTTTTCTATTTAATGAACACTTTCATAGTGCTTACTATGTGCCAGGATCTGTGCTAGCTACTTTATAATTATTAACTATGTTGATCCTCATGTCAATGCTATGAATAGCTATTTCCCTATTTTAAAATAAGAACACTAAGGCACAGAGAGGTTATGTAATTTACCTAAGGTCACACAGCTAGTAAATGTTAGAGCCAGCATTTAAGCCCCAAGTTGTTATCCTTGACTCCTGGGCTATCCTACTTCTTCATAAATACACTGGCAATGACTAGGAGAGAGTCTTTTACTAAGTTGGGCTCATATATCTGAAGCCAACCCTGATCGCACCCCCTCACATTTATTCACCCTTTTATTCAGCCATTTTCATGACTGAGGGTTCTTGAAGGGCATTCCAGTCATTGCCTGTTTCTCATAGTAGCTAATGACCAGCCATTACTGCCAGTTTATCTTCCCACACCATGATTTTGCTTAATGAAAAAAATTTGAATTACTATCAAAAGATGTTAAATTGGTTTTTCTTCCAAGCAATTTTATTTTAATAATTGTGTCCAAATAGTTAGAAAATATCACTCAAAGTGCTGATATAATTAAGGTTGGATTTCCTTTTATATTTACAAGTGCCAAAGATATGAGAAATATGTAGGTAGTGAAGGACTTAGGAGGTCAGTCTTTCTATTAACGGAAATCTGAGTTTTCTTTTTATTGCTTCATTATACTAATCTTAAAAACTTCAATATATCCAAAGGTCAGAAAAGATGGTGATCTATTTCTGTTTTCCAAACCAACTGCAAAGTTATTTTTACCATAATCCAGATCTCAGCAAAGGCATTTCATAAGAGAAATGGAAAAATGATAAAGAATTTTAGCCTGAATATTTCTGATAAGAATGTTATAATACTCCTGTGCTTTTATATTTTTTTCTTCCTAAGTGATGTTTAGTCACCGCATTTAAGCTACCTTTTCTAAAACTAACCTATAACTAGAGTCTTTTCTGTGAATAAGGTACCCTGATTTTTTCCAGATGGTTAAGGAGTCACCACATTTAACTTCCCTGTTTGCTGTCTTCCACTATTTTCACAGCCAGCAGACAAGCAGCTTATAGAATCAAGTCCATGTTTTAACTCTGCATATAAAAAAATCAAGTGTGAAAGTTATTTTATTCACAAGCAGCCTTGTGCTGTAATGGTGTGGTCTGAAAGGTTGATTTTTCTTTGTACTTTTGTATGATGAGTTTTTACATTCAAATACACAAATGTATTACTTGCCTGCTTTCTATCACCATAAAAATGTTAGAAACTTGTTTACTGAGGACAGGATGTCTTTCCTCTAACAAGAAAAAGTTTAAACATAACATCTTTTAAAATTATTTACATTATCAGTTCAAGATCACAATAGAGACAGCTAGTCACCTTCCCTAGATGTACATCCCCAACTGAAGGCCACAGCTGACATAATTTCTAACTAGTCCATAATGACACCAAGGTGGATTCCTTACTGTGGTCTGTATAGCATTTAAGAGCTTGTGTACTAAATCATTCAAGAGCTTATGTACTAAGTCATTTCACAAAACATGGGAGAAAATGTTCAAGTTGACACCTCCCCTATGTACCAGGCTTAACTGACTTCAACAGTGGCCAGAGAAAAAAATTGTTACTGAGAAAAAAAGAGACAAAGAAAATCAAGCATTTCTTAGTGGAGATGGCATGATACCAAAAAGGAAATCTGGAGGACCTGGGGATAGAGAGTTAAATGAGACCTGAAAATTTTCACAACAATGAGAAAATGATGGCTAGGGGGAGGATGATCATTTATAGTTATAGAAGAGTTGTTATTAAGATCGGGTGGATATTGCTAACTCAAGGAAGTAAATAAAACTAGCTTTACTTTTTACTAGCTTATATTGTGAACTTCTAAAAATGAACCTTAAGAGATGTACCCCCTACCCCTTAAATAATTTATTTTGCCCCAGTCCTCAGAGGTAGGGAAGGAGAAGGAACCCCAGCAACTGGCCAGCTTTCACCCTCTGAAACATTAGCAATAGCATTTCATAAAATGGTCCAGCCTCAAAATTTTATACTAAAATTAGTAATAGTACTGTTGTTTTCTAAAATAAACTGTAGGAAAATGTGTGTGTGTGTGTGTGTGTGTGTGTGTGTGTGTGTGTGTGTGTATTTAAGGTAGATGTGTGCTTTCTTTTTTTTTTAACTTTTTTTTTCTTTTCTTTTTTTTTAAATTATTTTTTATTGATTTTTTGCAGTATAATAGTAGTACATGTTTTCCTTTCCCCCTCCCCCTTACCCTCCCTCCAGTCTCCCCCATCCCCCAGCACATATCCCCAGCTTCCCCCCCTCCCCGCCCCAGTGTCTTTCATTCATTGGTTATGTTCATATGCATGCATACAAGTCCTTCAGTTGATCTCCCCCCGCATCTGCCTCCCATCCACCCAAGCCTCCCCCTGTAGCTTGACAGCCTGTTCAAGGCCATCTTGCCTCTATATCAATCACTCTCCCCTGTTTCTTTTCTTCAAAAATATCTTGCCTCTGCATACTAGAAATAAATGTATAAGAACAAAAAATGTTTCAGTCTCAGTTTCAATGTCCAACTGTTCTGAGTCCCAGTTTCAGTGTCAAATAATTCTTTATGTGTATAAGTCAGCAATGGTATCCAGATGGTGGACACATCGTGTCAATGCAAGATCCATCCTCTCTGGTTTGGTCCTGGGCTGCCTGCAGACATGCACAGCTGCCGACTGCTAGCATGGCAAGGTGTCGTCAGTGTCCCCCATCTCTGGACCATCCTCGTGACTGGAACAGATCCATCAGTTCCTCACCGTCGCAGGAACCCACATGGTCTTGGAGTTGTTCTCTGAAAACACACAAACACATTCTCGACCAAAAGTTAACAAAGGGATCCTCTATGCAAAATAGACTTGGGATTCTTTTTAATTTTTGCCTAAATGATTTTCCTTTGGCTTATTTTGACACCATGTGTGTTTTTTCATGGGTGTCCTGCAATTGTTTTTACAAATGGAATTTACTTTACTGGAGTAAGAATTTTCTAGATGTATTTTACTTACTCGATATTTTTTTTTCCCTTACATGATATTATCCCGCTGTCCCCTCCCCTTTTTTGATTAATGGGGACTTTTGGAAATTTTATATTGCAGTCTTGGTAATTTTAAATTTTAATTTTTGCACACAAATATGACTGCTTTAGGTTCTTTGGATGTTAGGCAATTTTGCAGTGAGATGAACTACTAATAGATTTTTTAGTTAATGTTTTAGGAAAAGCTTTTTGTCCAGTACACTATAATTTTCTTGAGTATTCACATATTTCACTTGGCCAATTTAAATTAATCTGAAAACTTGATTACTATTTTCCTGTCAATTTTAATACTCAAGCAGAAATCTTAGTTTACCCTGTGAATACTAGTGGAAAGGAATATTTGCAATTTTGAGTAGGTCCCGAGCATTCCTGGTAATAGACTGAATTTAGCTATAGAGCAGCTATTGCTGGCCGAGTCTCTGTCTGCCACCTGGGTCCCCGTATGAGTTGTGTGTGGGAGGCGAAGCAGCCGTGGGGGTAGGAGACCTCCCATAGGAGGGTTGAGAATTCAAACCCCTGCAAGGTTTGTGGATGAGGGTCTGTGCCCCACCTCTGTTGACCTTTTAGTTCTCTCCTGTTGGCCCCTCTGCGACTGTGCCTGTCTTAGGTTGTTCCTTCCCTGAGGAATCTTACCCGTCTCTGGCTAACCAGCCATCCTCCGGGGCCAAACAGGGGTGATGTGAGGTTCAGTTCTGTCTCCTTTGTAGTCTATGCCCCCCTGTGGCCTCCACGTCCAGTACCTGCCTTGGGGTCCCCTCGCCTGCTGGCGGGGTCCTGTTACTGATCACATATCTCGGGGGACCCAGGTTTCTTCTCCAGAGAGGGCCCAGCTCACGCCATTGGTCGAGATACAGATCCATGGTGCCAGCTGCCCAAAGGCTTCAGCCACAGCTGGAACTGAAAACTCTGGCATCAGCTGTGTGTATTTGGATAGTAACAAGAAGGTCCCTCTTGGCAGAAAGGGCAAGAAGGGCCAATATAGAATGCTCGGATGCCTTCCCAGTGCCTTAATTCCTTCTGAAAGGGATTAATTTCTTTCCTATCCTTTTTTAAGTTGCTGCCCAACATTCAAAGAATTATTTGTAAGTTTATTTGGGATAATTGTATAATATGCTGTTGTCAAATATCAAATATTATAATGACATTGTAGAATAATATCATGTAAGGGTATTATGGTGTCATGGGAGGTTAAGCAGGGCCTAGCCTAAGGACTGGTCTCCATAGGATATGACAAGCTCTAGGCCATGTCAATTCAATGTCAGACTAGCTGCCATTTTTTTATAATTTTATATAAACTTTGTCAGGGATGTAAAAACACAAATCACTTACCTCAGTTCAAGAGTTCAGGTATATTGACTTTTCCACTTACTCCCACCACCTGCCACTTACCCTGAGGTTTGACATTCTGATGGACTTTTCTCAGTCTCTGGATCCATTCTTGTTCATCAGTCTATGTCATTGATTGTATTCCTCAAATGAGTGAGATCATGTGATATTTGTCTTTCTCTGCCTGGCTAATTTCACTTAGCATAATGCTCTCCAAATCCATCCATGTTGTTACAAATGGTAGGAGCTCCTTCTTTTTTTCCGCGGCATAGTATTCCATTGTGTAAATGTACCATAGTTTTTTAATCCACTCATCTGCTGATGGGCACTTCGGCTGTTTCCAAATCTTAGCTATGGTAAATTGTGCTGCTATGAATATAGGGGTACATATATCCTTTCTAATTCACCTTTCTAATTTCTTGGGGTATATTCCTAGAAGTGGGATCACTGGGTCGAATGGGAGCTCCATTTTTAGTTTTTTGAGGAATCTCCATACTGTTCTCCACAGTGGCTGTACTAGTCCACAATCCCACCAGCAGTGCACGAGAGTTCCTTTTTCTCCACATTCTCGCCAGCACTTGTCGTTTGTTGATTTGTTGATGTAAGTCATTCTGATAGGTGTGAGATGGTACCGCATAGTCGTTTTGATTTGCATCTCTCGGATAATTAGTGACTTTGAGCAAGTTTTCATATGTCTCTGGGCCTTCCTTTTGTCTTCTTTCGTGAAGATTCTATTTAGGTCTGTTGCCCATTTTTTTATTGGATCATTTGTCCTCCTTTTATTGAGTTGGGTGAGTTGCCTGTAGATGCTTGAGATTAAACCTTTATCACTAATAACATTTGCAAATATGTTCTCCCATACAGTGGGTTTTCTTGTTGTTTTGTTGATGGTTTCTTTAGCTATGCAAAAGCTTTTGATTTTGATGTAGTCCCATTTGTTTATTTTCTCTTTAGCTTCCATTGCCCTCGGAGCAGTATCATCAAAGAAGTTCTTTTGGCATATGTCTGAGATTTTTCTTCCTGTAGATTCCTCTAATATTTTTATGGTTTCCTGTCTTACGTTTAAGTCCTGTATCCATTTTGAGTTTATTTTTGTGTATGGTGTAAGTTGGTGCTCTAGTTTCATTTTTTTGCATGTGTCTGTCCAATTTTCCCAACACCATTTATTGAAGAGACTGTCTTGACTCCATTTTATGTTCCTGCCTCCTTTGTCAAATATTAATTGAGCATAGTGGATTGGGTTGATATCCGGATTCTCTATTCTATTCCATTGATCTATATGTCTGTTCTTGTGCCAGTACCAGGCTGTTTTAAGAACAGTAGCCTTGTAATACAGCTTGAAATCTGGTATGGAAATCCCACCGACTTTGTGCTTCTTTCTCAGGATTGCTGTGGCTATTCGGGGCCTTTTTTTGTTCCAGATGAATTTTTGGAGAGTTCTTTCTAGGTCTGTGAAATATGCCATTGGTATTTTAATGGGGAGTGCATTAAATTTATAGATTGCTTTGGGTAGTATGAAAATTTTAATTATGTTGATTCTCCCAATCCATGAACATGGAATGTTCTTCCACCTGTTTACATCTTCCTCTATCTCTTTTTTCAGTGTCCTGTAGTTTTCCATGAATAGATCTTTTACCTCCTTAGTTAAGTTTATTCCTAGGTATCTTAATTTTTTTTGGTGTGATGATAAATGGGATTGCTTTTTTAGTCTCTCTTTCTGTAAGTTCACTATTAGTGTATAGAAATGCCATAGATTTCTTGGCATTAATTTTGTAGCCTGCTACATTGCTGAACTCATTTATTAAGTCTACGAACTTTTTTATGGAGTCTTTCGGGTTTTTTATGTACAATATCATGTCATCTGCAAATAAGGATAGCTTAACTTCTTCTTTTCCAATTTGGATGCCTTTTATTTCTTCTTCTTGTCTAATTGCAATGGCTAATACTTCCAGTACTATGTTGAACAGGAGTGGTGAAAGTGGGCAACCCTGTCTTGTTCCTGTTCTTAGGGGAAATGGTTGTAGTTTTTGCCCATTGAGTATGATGTATGTTGTGGGTTTATCATATATGGCTTTTATTATGTTGAGGTATGATCCTTCTATTCCTACCTTATTGAGAGTTTTTATTAAGAAAGGATGTTGGATTTTGTCAAATGCTTTTTCTGCATCAATTGATATGACTATGTGATTTTTATCTCTCAATTTGTTTATGTGATATATCACATTTATTGATTTGCAGATATTGTACCATCCTTGCATTCCTGGGATAAATCCTACTTGGTCGTGGTGTATGATCTTTCTGATGTACTGCTGGATCCGATTTGATAGAATTTTATTGAGGGTTTTGGCATCTATATTCATGAGGGATATTGGCCTGTAATTCTCTTTCATTGTGTCGTCTTTATCTGGTTTTGGTATTAGGGTGATGCTAGCTTCATAGAAGGAGTTTGGAAGTGTTCCATCCTCTTGAATTTTCTGGAATAGTCTGAGGAGTATAGGTTTTAGTTCTTCCTTGAATGTTCGGTAAAACTCCCCTGTGAAGCCGTCTGGCCCTTGGCTTTTGTTTGCTGGAAGCTTTATGATGACTGCTTCAACTTCTTCCACAGTTATTGGTCTATTGAGTTGTTTAGATTCTTCTTGATTGAGTTTTGGGAGGTTATATTTTTCTAGAAACATATCCATTTCCTCCAGGTTGTCCAGTTTGTTGGAGTAGAGTTGTTCATAGTATTTTTTAACAATCCTTTGTATTTCAATGGGGTCTGTTGTTATTTCACCTCTTTCATTTCTGATTTTATTTATTAGGGTCCTCTCTCTTTGCTTCTTGGTGAGTCTGGCTAGAGGTTCATCAATCTTGTTTATACTTTCAAAGAACCAGCTCTTGGTTTCGTTGATCTTCTGTATTGTTTCTTTGGTCTCTATGTCATTTATTTCTGCTCTGGTCTTTACTATTTCCTTCCTTCTGCTTACACTGGGCTTTTCTTGTTGCTTTCTTTCTAACTCTTTGAGTTGTTGGGTTAGATAATTTATTGCCGCTGTTCCTAGTTTTTTGCAGTAGGATTGTAGAGCTATGAACTTCCCTCTCAGAACTGCTTTCACTGTGTCCCATAGATTTTGGATTGTTGTGCTATCATTGTCATTTGTTTCCATGATGTTTTCTATCTCTTCTTTAATCTCTCTAGTAACCCAGTCATAGTTTAATAGCATGCTGTTTAGTCTCCATGTGTTCGATTTCTTTGGATTGTTTCTATTGTAGTTGATTTCCAGCTTTATGCCACTGTGATCTGAGAATATACTTGATATGATTTCTATCTTCTTGAATTTGGAGAGACTTTGCCTATGACCCAACACATGGTCTATCTTTGAGAATGACCCATGGGCACTTGAAAAGAATGTATATTCTGTGGCTTTGGGGTGAAATGATCTGAAGATGTCAATTAATTCCATCTGGTCCAGTGAGTCATTGAGAATTGATGTTTCTTTACTGATTTTTTGTTTAGAGGATCTGTCCAATGGTGATAATGGGGTATTAAAGTCTCCTACTATGATTGTATTGCTGTCTATCTCTCCCTTGATGTCCTCTAGGAGTTTTTGTATATATTTGGGTGCTCCTGTATTGGGTGCGTATATGTTTACAAGAGTTATTTCTTCTTGTTGAATTGCTCCCTTTAGTATTATGAAGTGGCCTTCTTTATCTCTTGTTATGTCCTTCACTTTGAGATCTAATTTGTCAGATATAAGTATGGCTACCCCAGCTTTTTTTTCATTTCCATTCGCCTGAATAACTTTTTTCCAACCTTTCATCCTCAGTGTGTGTGCGTCTTTTTTTCGGAAGTGGTTTTCTTGTAGACAGCAGATACATGGGTTGTGTTTTCTTATCCAGTCTATTACCCTATGTCTTTTGATTGGAGCATTTAAACCGTTTACATTTAAAGTTATTATTGATAGGTGCTTATATGTTGCCATTTTTGTTCTTTACCCCTGTGTTCCTTCTTCGCTTCCTATTTCTTTTTACAGCAGATCCTTTAGCATTTCTTGCATTGCTGGTTTGGTGGTGACGAATTCCCTTAGTCCTTTTTTATCTGTGAAGCTCCTGATTTGACCTTCAATTTTGATTGAGAGCCTTGCTGGGTATAGTATTCTAGGATTCAGACCCTTCCTTTGCATGACTTTGTAGATTTCATTCCACTGCCTTCTGGCCTGATAGGTTTCTGTTGAGAGATCACTTGTTAGTCTGATGGGGGTTCCTTTGTAGGTGACTTTCTGTCTCTCTCTGGCAGCTTTTAAGATTCTTACTTTGTCATTGGTGTTTGCCAATTTAATTATAATGTGCCTTGGCGTAGGTCTTTTGGGGTTTATTTTGCTTGGGACTCTGTGAGCTTCTTGGATTTGTGTGGGTTTTACCTTTCCTATACCAGGAAAGTTTTCTGTCATTATTTCTTCCAACAGGTTTTCTATTCCTTGCTCAGTTTCCTGTCCTTCTGGAAGCCCAATTATACGGATGTTGTTTTGTTTCATGTTGTCCCAAAGTTCTCTTAGGCTCTCCTCCTGCTTTTTAATTTTTTTTTCTAGAAGCTGCTCTACTTGGTTATTTTTTCCTACCTGGTCTTCTAGCTCACTGATGTGATCCTCTGCTTCTTCTAGTCTACTCTTAATACTTTCTATTGAGTTCTTTACTTCAGCAATGTCACTTTTCATTTCTTCTTGGCTCCTCTTCATTTCTTCTTGGCTCCTCTTCATTTCTTCATGGCTCTTCATCATTTCTTCCTGGGTCTTCCTCATTTCCTCTTGGTTCTTACTCATATTATCAAATTTGTCTTCCATTCTTTTCAGCCACCTTATGACCATTTCTCTGAATTCTTTCTCTGACAGGTTGTTAACTTCCATTTCGTTTACCTCCTTTTCTGGCGAGCCTTGCTTTTCTTTCATATGTGGGCTATTTCTTTGTCTTCCCATGGTCTCTCTTCTCTGTGTATCTGGTTATGTAGTTCTCACTCTCCTGCGTTGATTTAAAGGCACAAAACACAACACAACCAGGTGCAACACACCAGGCACTGAACCGGAATGTAGTCAAAGTAATTGTAATTCCAAATAAAGGTGACCGCCAGAGAAAGGCAAATTCGGTGATAGGTGGGAAAAAAGAAAGAGAACCTCCCCCAGACCCACACAGACACTCACACACCCACACTCACACAAAAAAGAAAGAGACCCCCCCACATACACATACACTCACAAAAAAGAAAGACAGGAATGCCAAAATGATAATGGGAAAAGGGGGAGAAGAAAAAAAAAGAAATAAAAGGAGTAAATTATAAATGTGGGGTGAAAACTCCTATTGGACAGCCCCTAATCCGAACCAAAACCTGCAACAAGTACTTGGAGATTGATACAAATTACATACAACTACTAATATCAAGAGAGGTGAGGGAACACAGAAGCAAAAATCTATCTCAAAAACAGTGCAGATGAGGACAACAAAACAAGAAACAACACCAAAAATAAAAATAACCCCCCCTACAAGACAAACCAAAATAACAGAATAAACAAATCAATCTCATAAACCTGCTTAAAAAATCAATATAATCAACAGTCAAGTAAACAACAACAACAGGACAGGGCTAAAAACACTTTAAGATAGTGAAGTCAGAGAAGCTAGAGGTATATATGCACTTGGATTAGGTGGTTAGAGATTAGATATATCAGTGGGGTGAAATTTTAACAGGGGGTAAGGGGAAAGAATTAGGTAAATCTAAAGCGGGAAAAGTGTAAGGGAAACAAGGCACTAAATAGGGAAAGGTTAGACAGAGAGTGGTGGTATAAAGGTGAAGTTGAGGTAGAGTAAAAGTTACTAAAGTGTAGATGAAAATAGACTGTATTCCCAAGGTCGAAGAGAAAATATAGTCAATTCCCTGTCACATAAGAGTCAATTTGTAATTTGGCCCCTGGGTGGCAGTGTTTCTAGATTGACTTCTGGGTCTATTGGTCCTCTCTATCCTGAACTAAACAATACTGCCTCTCTAATGGTGACTGCTGTTTTAGCAGCCAGAACCCTCCCAAAATCTTCTGGGCTTCCCCCCTCTGTCAGGTCCAAACCGATTGCGCTCCAGGGATCAACTCTGCCACCAGCTCCAAGGGCCCTCTCCCACGTTTACCAGCTTCAACAGCCACAGATTTTATTTCAGGTGCAGATCTCCAGGCTTTGAGTTCCAAGGTGCAGATATCCCAGACTGCCAGCCCCCTCAGCCTCGCGCCCAAAGTACCCCCAGGGAAATCTGACCTTTCCGTGCTGGAGTTTAGAGCTCCCTGGGCTCTGCGCGCCTCCGCGCCAACTGGGCACCTGTGCTCCGGGAGCCCCAGTGGTCCAGCCGGTACCGGTACGGCAGCTGTATATTTTCAGGCTCCTCTCCTTCAAGATGTCGTGGTCCGCCTCCGCGCGCCTCCTCGTGCAGTTGGCTCAGGGAGAGAACCCAGCAGTACTGGGGCCGCTCAGGCTGGGGAGGCCAGCCCAGCAGTCCTCTATCTTCTCCTGGAGCCCAGCTGTTCCCCTAGTCGCCGACAAATGCTCCCTGCGCGACTTTCAGCTGCTCCCTCTCTCATCCCTGTGAGCAGATTCAGATCGAATCCCTCCGTTCCGCCGCCATTTTCTCCAGATGTGTGCTTTCTTATTCTGATACAACTAGAGGCCCGGTGCACGAAACTCGTGCACAGAGGGGAGGGGATAGAGGGTGTCCCTTTGACCAGACTGCACCCTCTCCAATCCTACAGGGATCGGGCCTAAACAGGCAGTCAGACATCCCTCTCACAATTCAAGACTGCTAGCTCCCAACTGCTCACCTGCCTGCCTTCCTGATTGCTCCTAACCACTCCCTTGCCAGCCTGATTGATGCCTAACTGCTCCCCTGCCAGCCTGCTTGCCCTTAACTGCCTCCCCTGGTCACCCATAATTTCCCTCCCCTGTAGTCCTTCCCTGCAGGACAGGTTGCCCCCCAACTTCCCTCCTCTGCCGGCCTGGTCACTCCTAACTGCCCTTCCCTGTAGGCTTGATTGCCCCCAACTGCCTCCCTTGCAGGTCTGGTCCCTTCTAACTGCCCTACCTTGCTGGCCATCTTGTGGTGGCCAACTTTGACCACATGGGGGCAGCTGTCTTGTGTGTTGGAATGATGGTCAATCTGCTTATTACTCTTTTATTAAATAGGATAGAGTCCTGGTGCATGGGTTGGGCCAGCTGGTTTGCCCCAAATGGTGTCCTGGATCAGGGTGGGGTTCCCTTGGGGCATGGGGTGGCCTAGGCAAGGGGCCTGTGCCCTCTCACAATTTGGGATATCTGACTGCCAGTTTAGGCAATTGGACATCCCTCTCACAATCTAGACCTGCTTGCTCCTAACCGCTTGCCCCTAACCCCTCACCTGCCTACCTACCTGATCGGCCCTAACTGCCTCTGCCTCGGCCCTCACTGCCGCAGTCTTATCCAGAAGAACATCCATAATGACGTCTGGAAGTTTGTTCGGTTGTCCAGTCTAATTAGCATATTACACTTTTAGTATTATCCTATCTAATAAAAGAGAAACATGCAAATATGACCGTACCTGGGCTCCTGATTGGCTATGCTACCAGCCAATCAGAGCAAGGGGCGGGGTGGAGAGGCATGGGCGCCAGGCCCCAGGAGCGGAGACGAAGTTGTGAAGGCATCAAGCACCTGGCCACGGGCGTGGAGACCAAGCAGTGGCAGCGCCAGCGAACCACAGCTGCGTCTAATTGAGGCCCTGGGGTGCTGAGAACGAGGCAGCGGCAAGAAATCACCACATCTGTGTCTAACTGAGGCCCCTGGCATTGCTAATGTTTTAAGTGTAGCTTCAGCTGTATGCCATCAAAAACGGAAGGCAACCACCAGAGGGAAGTCCCCCCAACCCCCACTCCCGGCTTCAGCATCTCATCTGTGGACACTGACAACAGGTAGGAGGAAGACCCCCACAGAATCTGTCCAAATCAGCCATTGGTTACACTGCTGAAAGGCCTGTCAAGACTGTCATTCTCCTCTCTCTCAGAATATGGCAATAGAGAGGTGGCGCTGTATCCAAAGAAAAACTGTTGATACAACAGAGCTGCATAGCAGAAAGGTGCCGACGTTATCGACAGAAAATAACTGAAGAGCGACGTGTGTCTGATCTTGAAAGAAGGCAACACCTGCAACAGAATGTATCTGAAGAGCAGCTATTGGAAAAACGTCGCTCTGAAGCCGAAAAACACCGGCATCTTCCACAGGAAATGTCTAAAGAACAACGTGCCTTTGAAGGTGAAAGAAGGTGGTGGCGAAGACAGAATATGTCTACAAACAGTCATCAATAAGTACTAGCAATAGTTGTAGGAACTGCCTTCTCAGCGAAAATGGAGTATGTGAGGATGCAATTCTCGAACATAGTTGTGGTGAAATGACTGTTAGATGTGAATTTTGCCTATCACTAAATTTCTCGGATGAAAAACCATCTCAGTGGTTAGAATGTTGGCCTGCAGACTGAAGGTCCAAGTTCAATTTCCTAGGCAAGAGCATGTACTTGGGATGTAAGCTCGATCCCAGCTGGGAGGCAATCGACTATCTCTCTCACATCCATGTTACTCTCTCTCTCCCTTCTGCTCTCTTTAAAAATTAATGGAGAAAAAACTATCCTCTGGTGAGGATTAACAAAAAAGTAAATAAAATGAAAAATTCTTAACTTCTTTAATAAATAAATTCAAGTTAAAACAATTTAGGTTTCACCCTAAATTGTTAGGGATTATAAATTTTGATAAGCTCCAATGTTTTTGACAGTGAGAAAACAGGGATTTTATATATTTTGATGTCATATTTTTCAGGGCAGAAATGTTCATAGAAACCTTAGGTGCTTATATCCTCTGATCCAGCATTCCATTGCTAGACACTTAGCCTATAGCAGTAGGTACCCAAATGAGGTAAGATACCGTAGGAAGATATTTACTAAAACAAATTATTTTGAAGGAACTAAAACAAAATTAAATTAAATTAAATTTCTATCCCTATGGAATTGATAAACTGAAAGACATCAGCAGAATGGAACTACTGCTACTTTTATTTTATTTATTGATTGATTGGTTTGAGAGAGAAAGGATGGGAGAGAGAGAAATATAAATTTGTTGTTTCACTTATTTTTGCATTCATGAGTTGATTCTTATATGCACCCTGACCAGAAATCAAACTCAAAACCTCAGCATATCAGAACAATGTTCTAAGCAACTGAGCTACTCGGCCAGGGCTGTAAGGCTACTTTATAAACAGTTTATATACGTTGAGACAAAAAGAAGCCTGTGTGATATTGAAGAGGACCACATTATAGAATAGTGTGTCTAAAACATGCAGAATATCTGGAATAATCACACACTTGGAGGGGAAAGGTGTATGTGTACGTATGCACATAGGAAAAAGAATACATATCAATAATAAGTGAGAGTGGCATTAAAGAGTTTGTTGTCATGATAAATTTCTATATTGCTTGTACTTTTATTTGTGCGTTTTACCTTTGTTGTTATTGTTATTAATCCTTACCTGAGGATATTTTTCCATTGATTTTTAGAGAGAGTGGGAGAGAGGGAGGGGAAGAGAGAGAGAGAGACAGAAACATTGATGTGAGAGAAATACATTGGTTGGTCACCTCCCACACATACCCTGACCAGGGTCAAGGATTGAACCAGCAACTCAGACATGTACTCTTGACCGGGAATCGAACCCGAGACCCTAAAGTGTTTGGGCCAACACTCTAACCACTGAGCAACACTAGCCAGGGTGAGTGTGTTTTACTTTTATAATCAGGGGAAAAAAGAATATACAAAACTTTGAAATGAAGTAGCCTCAGTAAAGTATGCAGAAAACAACCTACACAGATCACCCAGGCCAATTTAGAAGAGGCCAAAAAGTCTCAAATAGGAGGAAGAGGGTTTGGTGAATGGTGAGTTCATTGCAAGGGAGAGCCTGTGTATACAGCAGCATCAAAAGACAAACCAATAGCAGAGCCAAGAGTTCTGCAGGCACAGATCAGAGGGAAAACAGGGTCCCTGGAAAGGAGCTAAGAGGAGCATCCAAGGGCCCTAACCCAACAGGAAGGGAGATCAGGAAGGGATTCCATATGCAGATGATGGATTTATACCAGCAACACAGTACTTGATCTGAAGCCAAAGGCTGCTGCTTTCCATCCTTAGTGAGCTGCTGAGCGCTGGTGGGAACACAAAAGAGGCCGGGAGAGGCAAGGCTCTGTAGGTGGTGGTAGCTGTTGGTGTTGGCAAAAAGCCTAGGATTGATTCCCAACTGGATTTCATTTTATTATTCTAAGTCTCAGGTAAATTAGACATATTTAGACATGTCTTACGGAATCTTCCAGAGCATAATAGCTTTGTTGGGACTTCCTTACAGACTACCTATATTTCCAGGAACTTGTCAAAGCTTTATTTACCCACTCACCCTCCCCATTTTTATTGAGTACTCTGTGCAGGTGTCCAAGCTAAGTGTGGAGATGAATATTAAAGATTGGGCAGCGCTTCTTACTCCAAGGAACTCAGAGCTTCAGAGTAAAATAAATAAGAAT
The DNA here is from genome assembly GCA_027563665.1 of Antrozous pallidus. Classification (NCBI taxonomy): domain Eukaryota; kingdom Metazoa; phylum Chordata; class Mammalia; order Chiroptera; family Vespertilionidae; genus Antrozous; species Antrozous pallidus. The sequence goes on along the minus strand of CM050522.1, from coordinate 45,390,773 downwards.
GAGGCAATCACACATTCAAGTTATAATGTGATAGCTTAGATGAGTAGAAAAGGTCTATATTTGACTATATTTGTTTTCTGACTCTGTGAACCAAGGTAACTATTTCAGTTAGTTTTTGCATTGATGTCATGTCTAGGATAATACCCACTACTGTGCCTGGTACATGGTAAGTACTCAGAGTATTGCCATTATTATCTAAGTCCCATAAAAAGAATATAAGTAAATCAAAGGTCATTTCTTTGAATGGAAAAATAAGATAGCCCAGCTGGTGTGACTCTGTGGTTGAATGTTGACCCATGAACCAGGAAGTCACAGTTTGATTTCTAGGCAGGGCACATGCCCGAGTTGTGGACTCAATCCCCACGAGGCAGCTGATTGATGATTATCTCTGATCATTGATGTTTCTATCTCTTTCTTGCCACCTCTCCCTTCCTCTCTCTGAAATAAATAAAAACATATTCTTAAAAGAAAGAAAATTAGATAATATTTCACAAAATTAGTTTGAAATTTATCAGTAATCGTTTCCTTCAAATTATTTAAACCTACAAAGATTAATCATTGTTGAACTCTGCTAGTACTTCAAGTAAAAATAGAAACAATTGCTGTTTATTCTTTTTAAAAAATGTAATATGATTGCTTTTTCTGGATGCACAAGAGTGGGAAGTAAATTTCTTCCCCAAGATGCTCAGTGGTGTTTCTTTTTATTATTATTGCCTTATGCACCTATAAATAAGAGTCTTAAGAATTTGGGGCCTTGGAACATTTCTGGTCTACAAAGTTACTTTCTTGTGTTTACTGTAAAATCCTGCTTTAGCATTTTTTGAAAAATTCATAGGAAGTGTATCAAATTTATGTCCAGATAGGCTCCAAATAGGGAAGGAGGTTCCGTTCCATTGTAAGAGTCTCAGAGCATGGGTCTAGACAGTGGTATCATCAAGAGACTAAGACCCTGTACACTCAGGATACACCAGGCAATGTGGCCCAAGGAAAAAAGGATTATGTGGACCTGATATTAGTCCTTTACCCCATCAGAAAGGCCTGTGGTCTTCAACCTGTATGACCAAAGATGAGCTGGTACAGTCTAGACCCGTGGTTGGCAAACTACAGCTCGCGAGCCACATGAGGCTCTTTGGCCCCTTGAGTGTGGCTCTTCCACAAAATACCACGGCCTGGGGAGTCTATTTTGAAGAAGTGGCATTAAAGAAGTTTAAGTTTAAAAATTTGGCTCTCAAAAGAAATTTCAATCCTTGTACTGTTGATATTTGGCTCTGTTGACTAATGAGTTTGCCAGCCACTGGCCTAGACCTTCTTTGATCACTGCTGACACAGGACAGCTCTAGCCCTGCACGTGTCCCCACCCTCCCCTTGATCTTAGCAATGGATCTGATTGTTTAGTCAGTGAATTCTCAGACTTCCCTGAGTGTCATTTATGTAACACCAGGTTGACTCTACAAGAGGCAGCTGGCTGTTGAATTGCCTCAACTGTAAGGGTGTTGCTCCTTCAATGAAGCCTGGCTTTGTGCTTCCTTTCCAGAGAACCCAACAGCCAACAAAGATTCTGGCCAGGAGTCCGAGTCTATTCCGGAGTATACGGCAGAGGAGGAGCGGGAGGACAACCGGCTGTGGAGGACAGTGGTGATTGGAGAACAAGAGCAGCGGATTGATATGAAGGTCATCGAGCCCTACAGGAGAGTCATTTCTCATGGAGGTAGTCCATCTCCGTGTGGATATGGGGACAGGGTAACAGGCAGCCTTATATTTTTATTAGAAAATGAAACTAGGGTTCTTTGCATCATGACACCCCACAGACCCTATTAGGCAGTCAATGTTTAGGGGACTGTAGCGCTAAATATATCACTTCATACCCAATTCTATAAACATTGCAACGCCGACTACGCAAAAATAACTTTCCAATGTGAAAAATGCTTTTCATATCACAGATCTGATAGTTATAATCTTCTATGTAAATTTCTTGAAAGCCAGAGTTGTCCAGTGTAATAATGTCTGTTCAGAATTCATTTGGGTTGGTTGTAGGCTTTAACTGAATCATTTTTTTAGTCCATACCACCGTAGCCTGCAGTAAATCACCACAACAGAGCTGCTTCTGATTACAAAATAGTATTTTAAATCCTCTTCAGAAGCTTTGGGAAATCTTTTTAGACTCAGCCTTGTCATTGTTTTCCCCTCCCTGAAACTGGCTTTTCTCTAAAACTCCATTACACCTGTGCCTGACAACGGCCAGTTCCAGCCAAAACCTCCACATGCCTAGTGAGGGATAAGGGAAAGGGAAAAGCTGTGTTTCGTATTTCTAGTGCTTTCTTGGTGCTCCAGAGCCTGGGCTAATCTGGGATTCACAACAAGTCAGATGAGCAACACTTTTAACATGGTCAACTTCAGAAAGCATCAACAGCTTTTTTATTTTTCTGCTGCATGCGCTCCTTCCCTGCAGTCCTGAGGCACCCCTTAACCACTCCGTTATTTTGGAACAGTGTAAGCTGACAAGGCAAACATTCTTCCCTCTTCCTCATCAAGGACAGGGAAATAAGAATCTTGGAACGACATTGAACTCCTAGCTTTTGTTTTCTAACTAGCAGAAGGACATTATGTTGTTTTTTTTTCAATCAAATTTCCCTCCACCAGCAAATTTTCCACTTTCCAGCCCGTGCATTGCTCCCTTGCAGGTCAGAATCTGACCACCCAGGGACTCCAACCGTGACAGTGAAGGAAAATGCCCATAGGTGTCCTCAGCCATGACCTTTCTTTTTCCTGCTTCACAATGTGGCCTGAAATGGCAGTATGTCCCCATGATAATGCTGTGGGCTGGGGCCATTTCCTCTGAGAGAAACTTTCCCCATAGCCCTTCAGAATAGAGCTGGCCTGACCTCCCAGAGGTGACAGACAAGTGGTCATAGAGCCAACCCTTGGTTAGGTTGAAAACAGCCTGAATGTCACCCAGATCTTCCCAGAAGGCCATGCCTCCTTTGCACCACCCATCGGGCACAAACGAGGTATGATTTGTTTGGAAATAAAAACAAATCAGAGGCTAACTATAAAAGTAGTCTGTGCTCATTTAAAAAAAAAAAGAGAGAGAGACAAAAAAGTGTAAAACAGTGATGATACTTATACATTTCTACCCCTTGGTCTTAACTGAAGAGCCATTGGTTATGAAGAAGGCAGGCTCACTGCTTCACTGCTCTCCTAACACCTCTTGTCCCTCCGGTACACCCACCTGCCTGTTCTTTCTACCTCAGTAGAAGTATGTGGGTTGTGTGGGTGGGTCCACTGCCTGAAATAGGAGAGAGCGGCTGTCATCAGCACAGTAAGGGCAGAAAAAGCCCTGCTTCTGCTTGTCATGTCCTCAGGGATAACCTAGTTTGCTGTGCCCTCCATCCCTGCCACCTGCTCCCATTGGCATTAGCTCCTCTGCGTTCTGTTGCTGAGTTCGGTTTTTGTCTGCGTGACTGTCCAGTTTGAAAGACATGGCCACCTTTCCTACCCCCAGCTCCGCCTCGTCTTTCTCCGGGCGCTGGCCTGCATGAGTGTGCCTGGGGCTGCACCCATCTGACAATGTCAGTGAGATGCCGCCTCTTCCTATGCCCTGCACAGCTTTTGTGCTCTATAGGCAAAGTTTCATTCAGATGTTGCTTCTGAATTTGCCAGAGCTTTGTCTTCTTGTTGAAAACTCACACCACTTTCATAGACCTTAGTGATGAAAAGGCAGTCCTCTTTAGTTACCAGTCTATGGAATTGGTCATCCTGGCTTCTGATGAGCATTTAATAATAGCACCCCACCGTGGATGGGGATCTTGTTTTGGTGTCTTGCATTTTGCTGTAAAGACGTTTTCCCATTCAGGCCAACAGCAGAGGAGTGCCAGCTGTTGTGCTCTGTGCAACTGCAAGATGAGGGGTGGGGATAATTAAAAGAGCTCCATAAATTAACTAGAAAACAAGGCCTTACCAAGTATCCATACCTGTTGGGGATATCGGTGTGGGAGAGCAGTCTTTGAACAAATAATCTGGTCCACTGCTTTGGTGACCTTGACATGAGCTATCGTCAGAGGCCTTGCACATAAATACAATAACGGGGTTCAGGACCCAATTTTGCCAGGAATTAACTTGATCATTAATCATGTAACTTCTCTGTGCTTCAATCACTTCATCAGTCATAAGAGGGTGACCAATATTCCTGCCATCTGCTTAAATAAAAAAAGCAAAAAGAGGGCTGGGTGGTTTGGATCCACCAGCAGCTTGGGGTCACTCTGAGGCCGGAACTGGTATTTTTGAACTTGAAGCAGAGAATATATTTACATGACCAGGGGCAGTTGTGCCATAGCATTGTAACAAGGAATTTCCTTTCTTGTTTTTGTTTTTGTTTTTTTTACTTCTTTTATTATAGGAGATTCAGGTAACCTTCTCTGCCATGTTGCTGGCCAAATGATCCTGGAAAGAATGAGAAGAGTTACTGGCTGGTTGTGTGTGTGTGTGTGTGTGTGTGTGTGTGTGTGTGTGTGTGTGTTGTTTTGGTTGCAACTGTGGCATCTTTCCTTCTGTCTCCATTCCATTTGCGGGCCAGCAAACTTGTGTTACGTCCCTTTCATGCCTGTCTGTTCTGCCTCAGGTAAGGTTTGCATCATTGCTTCAGAGGGTCTCAGGAGGCACCATGGTGGGATTGCTCACACATCTCAGCACATATGCCCTGAATTCACCTCACTAAAACCCAAATTTCAAATGCATCATACAGTTGCTGATGGGCAACTTCACATAAGGAAGCTGCATATTTAGTATAGAAATCGGGTTAGCCAATCCCCTTGAGGAGATCTGTGCAGGACAAGAGGGAATAGTCCACTCATTCTGGTCATTGCGCTTATTCTGCCATTGTTGCTATTTACAGTATCTCCAAAGCCTGACAACAGTGGCACCAGGTCTTGACTTAGATGGAAAACTCTCCTGAGGAGCTCTTTTTTTTTCCATGTCCTTTCATACATCTCCTCCTCGCCTCCTGTTTCCTTCCTCTCTCTTTTCTTCCCTTTCAACTGTTCAGGTGCCCCAAAGTACCAAAAGCCATCTTTGTAAATTTTAGTAATTTTTATCTAGAGCAGTGGTTCTCAACCGTCCTGATGCTGCGGCCCTTTAATACAGTTCCTCATGTTGTGGTGACCCCCAACCATAAAATTATTTTCATTGCTACTTCATAACTGTGATTTTGCTACTGTTAATGAATCATAATGTAAATAGCTGTGTTTTCCGATGGTCTTAGGTGACCCTGCTAGTGGTTCTCAACCTGTGGGTCATGACAGATCAGAAAACACAGATATTTACATTATGATTCATTAACAGTAGCGGAATTACAGTTATGAAGTAGCAACAAAAATAATTTTATGGTTGAGGGTCATCACAACTATATTAAAGGGTCATGGCATTAGAAAGGTTGAGAACCACTGACCTAGAGCCATTCCTGACTTAGACAATGGTCAGAAAGTAATAAGTTGGTCCTTAAGCATTCTCTTGGTTACATGAACACCAGGGAACATGACAGTGTTCCAAGGACAGACAGCAGGGACACAGAGCTGAATTGCCATTTAAGACGACCTCTGAAATACTCTTCATAAACTGCAGGCTTTCATTTAAAACAAAAACTCATAGAAATCCTTCAGAAATAGAAAAAGAAATCAAAGCAACTGAGCAGTCATGATCTTGAAGTTACTCTGACAGCTAGACAGCTACATTTAGAAATATGCTTTCAAAAGGATGCTTTTGCACCTGCTTTTAAGCTGGATTCATTATGTCTGTTGTCTCTTCTGATGAAGCTACCTTTTTCATTGTGCTGAGTCTGCATTGCATATCTTCTTGGTGTAGGATTAGTGTAGCTAAGTCAACTTATACTTTATGAATTGCCATTTTATTTAGCCTTCTTAAATAAAATTGTTCAGAGGAACAAATACTTATTTTAAAATATATCTCTGTCATTTTCTTTCATATCACATTCTAAAAAGGAGATGGCAAATATTGACATATTGAAAAAGATGAAACTAAGGCAAAGAATCCAGAGGGAAGCTACTGCAGTACTGTTTCACAAACGTGTTGCATCAGATATAGACTTACATAGGTAGCATCTTCTGTAAACACTGTATACAACCTCAAATTAGTAATACACACGAACCCATAATTTGATATATTTTTAGATGGTATCACTCTCTTCTCCACCTCTTTTGTGGTAGAATCCCACTCTCTCTTTTAGAGAACATCTTATTAAACTGCTTTTCAAAAGTTAAGCCCCATCCAAATCTATATCCAGCCAGTATTTACTGCCTTGTCATCACCAGAGGGGTATTTAGAGTTCAGAAAGAATGAGACACACTGAGTTCTGAGAGGACTGGATCAGACATGAGCTTGTGTCCTGTCCTCCCCCTCAGAGCTTTGAGGAAATTTCTGTAATGATTCTGAAGTCCAGAACTATGTTATATGACAAAAATTGCAAGTGTTTAAAAGGAGATATAAAAACATGACCCTACAGTGCATTGCTTTCATGTTGAAGTCTGGAAGTCACATGAGATCCCGTACATGAACCCATGGGAATCTGATCAACCACTGCCATGAATTTCAAAGATGAGCTCTAAGGGAACCCAGAGCTTGATTAAAGGATGGAGCAGAGATTTCCAAAGTGGATAAAATGTCCTGAGATATCTCTGCATTTTCCTTGGCCTTTGGAGTTTCAATGATCTCACTTGTCTGCATCTCCTGCCTCCTTTTTTCTCACCACCCTCTGCAAATAGAACACCCCCTCCCCATACCAAGAAGTAATTCTCCAGTTTTTTCCAAAGCATACATTTTCATAAAACTCCAGACCAACCCTTCTTGAGTTTGCCTGCTCTCTAAGAGACGGGGCTCTGAATTCTGTGCCCAGTCATTCTTCACCTGAGAGTGTTTCCCTCACCGTCTATTGCACCTGGAGATCGCAGGGAACTGGTCCTCTAAATCAAAGCCAAGGAAGGCGATTACTTGTCCACTCACTAGCATCTGGTCGCTGTGAGTCTGAGATTGTAGTGGAATTTGGTGATGAAGTTTTCCCTTCAAGTTAAAACTTAAAAGAGCTGAAAATGATTACTCTGGACCTCTTTTTTAGCCATGAATTACGTTTAAAAAATATATAAATTAAGAAACCCATAAAACAGAGAGTTGCTCCTATCCTTTGATAAGTGGAGTACTTATACACACAGTCATGGCTATGTATAGCACCCATAATTGTTCACAATATATGGATACCCTATATATGCAAATATATTCACACTATATTTAAGACTCTAGATAACATATGTTAACTACTAAGCAATAATTATATGTGTATCCTATCTAATAAAAGAGCAATATGCAAATTGACCATACCTCCTTATCAAGCCATGCCCACAAGCCAATCAGGAGCAAATGAGCCCCAACCAAGATGGCTGTAGCCACTGAGAGCAGGAGGGAGGCTTAGGTTTCCCCAGCAATGGAAGAAGCCAAGCTTTCTGCCTGCTCTTGCCAGCCTACGCTTCCACTCAGTGCTACAAAGTTTCAATTATACAAGATACATCCTAACAGAAATGGCAGCAGCCCACGGAGCTGGAGAGAGCAGAGGCTAGGGTTACCCGGGCGATGAAGGAAGCCAAGCTTCTGCAGCCCTAGCGTCTAGGACTCCACTCTAGGCTACAAAGTTTCTATTATAGAATTTAAATAAACTCAAACAGAAATGACTGTCACCACTGAGCGAACAGAAGGCTCTGCTCCAGGCTACAAAGTTTCAATTGTAGAACATAAATTAATCCCAGATTCCAGGGCCTCCGCTTGGGTCACTGGGAGCATGGCCAGCCTGAAAACCACCACAGGCCCCTTGCCCAGGCCACCCCATGCCCCAAGGGAACCCCACCCTGATTCGGGCCACTCTTCAGGGCAAACCAGCTGGTCCCCACCCATGTACCAGGCCTCTATCATATCTAATAAAAGAGTAACAAGCAGATTGACCATCATTCCAATACACAAGAGGGCTGCTTCCATGTAGCCAAAGATCCTGCCCCCAGTGGACACAAGATGGCCACCACAAGATGGCCAGCAGGGAAGGGCAGTTGGGAGGGACCAGGCCTTCAAGGGAGGGCAGTTGGGGGTGATCAAGCCTGCAGGGGAGGGCAGATAGGGGTAACCAGGCCGACAGAGGAGGGAAGTTGGGGGCAAACAGGATGGCAGGGGAGTAGTTAGACATTAATTAAGCTAGCAGGGTAGTGGTTAGGGGGTGATCAGACTGGCAGGCAGAAGCAGTTAGGGGCAATCAGGGAGGTAGGCAGGTGAGCAGTTTGGAGCCAGCAGTCCTGGATTGTGAGAGGATGTCTGACTGCCCATTTAGGCCCGATCCTACAGAGATCAGGCCTAAACAGGCAGTTGGACATCCCTTGAGGGGTCCCAGATTGGAGAGGGTGCAGGCTGGGCTGAGGGACATTTCCCGCCTCCCATGCATGAATTTCGTGGACCGGGCCTCTACTTACAAAGGTAACATGTGTATAATACTCAATTAAAAATATATGTGTTACATCTACATCCACACACTTGCCAAGGTTTTCGGATTTGTCTTTTAGCTTAAATATTATCTTGTTAAAGCTTTCAATTGGTTACAAATGTCTTTTTGTTTGTCCCCCAGGATACTATGGGGATGGCCTAAATGCCATCATTGTGTTTGCCGCTTGTTTTCTGCCAGACAGCAGTCGGGCGGATTACCACTATGTCATGGAAAATCTTTTCCTGTGAGTGATACTTACGACAAAGTGCTTTGAGTTAATGTCTGTGGGCATGTATGGCAGATCAGCATCTTTAATAAAAAGAAATAAATGATGTAGACTGTGCTAAGCCTTTGAGAAAAAGCCAATGAAATCTCTGTCTAGGAACATTACTAAGAGACTAAAACCTTTAAAGTCACTCTTTTCAGTAGAATGGATTGAAAACTAAAACAAACACAGCTTGGCCTGCATTTTAATATGCTATAACATTTCCTCTGGGTGAAGTGTTAATATTTGTTCCTCGATAACATGTTCTTAGTCAATGGATGAGGACCTGGCTTCATTTAGATCTGCCCTTATTTAATCTGGGTTGCCCTTACTATATAATAACATTGTTGACATTGTAGAAAGTTAGGTTTCTTACCTACACATATTTTTAGTGCACCTGCATTTAAAAAAAAAAAAGAAGATAACTGTATATTTAAATGAACAGTACTCACTCTCCGAAATGATCTCAGGTAACTGCATTCTTCTCCAGGTGACGAGGTAATATGCACAACCATTCTCAAATGTTATACACCCTGTCATTTCAATGTTATCTAATTATGGTGTCAATAAGATGAAGTATTTCATGTGGGAACTGAAAACACTCCTCTTCCTTCCTGTGATCAGATATGTAATAAGTACTTTAGAGTTGATGGTAGCTGAAGATTATATGATTGTGTACTTGAATGGTGCAACCCCAAGACGGAAGATGCCAGGGCTGGGCTGGATGAAGAAATGCTACCAGATGATTGACAGACGGTAGGTGGGCTCCATCATTAATCCCTAGTTTTATTTTCTCAATAATTCCTATTTCTACCAAAATGCAATTATTTAGGAACATTGAATTATGCAGAATGGAGATAATAAATGATAACATATTATCCAAGTGTCACTTGGTGCCCCAAATCCTCCACAGGTTTTGTTAAATGTTGTAGTGTCAGACCTAATGATCAAACTGTGCTTTAAACTATGCATGTTTTTGCCACATCAAGGTGCAATTTAAACTGGTAAACCAGCATCCACCATTCTCTACTGGTGCCATGTGATCTTGATGCTATTTATATGCATTGAGATTATTGTGATTTCAGAAAATGTTGAGCTCTTATTTCAGTATTCACTGTTAATTCATGTTACCCACTAGCCCATATGGTGCCTTTGGGTGCCCCTTCTTCAAGATACTTTACTTTCATTTATACTGGTTTTAATAGAACAAAGCACATTATTGCCATGTACAGGAAAACTGTCATAATAAACATACCAGTTTATGATATCTGTGATGGGTATATCATCCACTTAAATGTGACTCCTTACATAACAGCACATGAGTTCCCTGTTACAGTAACTAAAATGCATTTAGTGATTCAAACATTCATAAAGTAGCATTACTAATGCTGAAAAATGTGCCTGAAAATCAGGAACATTGAAATGGTAACCTGCAGGGCAAACAACCGCTTGATATATGGCTCCTGTGTTCACTATATGTAAGAAGACACCAAGACTCAGATATCAAATAAATTGCTAGTAGAAGTATACTTTTCAAAATGGTAAAGATAATGCTGACAAAAATGAAAAGCATTGTTAAGCAAAAATATGCCATAATGGTAATAGATTTATGGACTCTGAATGCAAGCATTTTAGTTTACATTTATTCTCAGAAAATAAGGTTTGAATCACAAGTTTCAAATTACATATCAAAAAGCATTTTTTATTAACTATGACTATTCTACACTTTCCCTCTTGGTAATAGCAACTTTCCTAGAACTCTGTGTATTTATTCTTATTGGGGAACATGCTTCCTGTTTTAATTCCCACTAAAAATGGGTTGTGAGTAACTGTTTTTCCTTTTTCAAACTAGGTTGCGGAAAAATTTGAAATCGTTCATCATTGTTCATCCATCTTGGTTTATCAGAACACTCCTTGCAGTGACACGACCTTTTATAAGGTTTGATTATTATTAGAGTAAAAGCATTATTAGTAGATTTTTAAAAATGTATTAATTGACCTATAAACAAGAATTCATAAACTAGGAGGGTATTTAGGAAGACATTTGACTCTGCCTTTCCTAGAAAGATACATTAGACTCCAGTGAGAGATGCTAATTAAGAGTGAGCATCTATAATAATAAAAGGGTAATATGCTAATTAGACCAGAGGTCTTCCAGACATCATTCCTGATAAAGGTGGAGCCGGAGGGAAGCTAGCCCAGGTCCCGGGTGCCTGCTGGTGGCCAGAGGAAGGAAACCTGGGTCCCAGGTGTCAGAGGGAAGCTGGTGCTGGAAGCTGGGGAAAGGAAGGCCTACTCTTGCATGAATTTTTATGCATCGGGCCTCTAGTTATTTCAAAATGACTGTTTCACCAATTATTATAAAGCATGATCTCTATGTGGGTTGCTGTAAACATAACAGATGGAGGAGTGAGTTTCCATGTCACCTTACAAAAAGGAATAGACAATACTTTTAAAGTGATATATGGTATTTTATAGAGAATAGAAAAGACAAAGTAATATGACAATAGAAAATAAAGACAAAAACCAAGGGCAGAAGTGGGAGCCATGACTTATCTTAATTGTTCTATTTTTGCTGAACAAATATCATGTGGGTCACCAAGCTTAGGTAAAAAGCCTGGGTAGCCTTGTTGACCGCTGTTTTAAATCTCCCATAAGGATTCTCGATTTCCTTCTGGTTCATTCAGTGAATATTCATCATTTATGTTGTGCCACATGCGATATACCCTTATATTTTGGGACTGCAAAGAAAAGTAAGATAGATGTCATCATTTAGAAAGACTTGAAACAGCTAAACGAAAGGGACAGTATGTATTTTTTAAAGAACTTTAAAAATATAATAAAATAAAATCTTGCCTAACATAGGGATACAGTTTACATAAACTGAAATTTTTCTACCTCAAAGTTATTAATGAATCCCTAAGCAAAATTCTGCTGATCTTGCTTCTAGAGAAAAAAATGTGAGGTTAAAGTCCTCCTGCCATTTTATTTATTTATTTTTTAGTTTGTATTTTTTTTCATCTTTATTGTTCAGTTTATTAATTACATTGTTCCCTTTTTTCCCACCCTATAGTTCCCCTCCACCTGGTACCCATCCCACCCTCCGCCCTCACCCCCCTCCACTGTCCTCTCCCATAGTTGCATTATTTTTGCCCATTCTCTTACTGCACTTCCCACACACCCTTTCTCCCCAAGAGTTGTCAGTCCATTCCTTCTCTATGTCCATAATTCTGTTACATTCACCAGTTTATCTTGTTCATCAACTTATCAATTCACTTGATTTTTAGATTCATTTGTTGATAGATGTGTATTTGTTGTTCCTAATTTACACTTTTATCTTTTTCTTCTTCCTCTTCTTAAAGAATATCTTTCAGCATTTCATATAATATTGGTTTGGTGGTGATGAACTCTTTTAGCTTTTTCTTGTCTGCGAAGCACTTTATCTGACCTTCAATTCTGCATGATAGCTTTGCTGAATAGAGTAATCTTGGTTGTAGATTCTTGCTGTTTATCACTTTGAATATTTCTTGCCACTGCCATCTGGCCTGCATCGTTTCTGTTGAGAAATCCGCTGTCAATCGTATGGGTGCTCCCTTATAGGTAACTAACTGTTTTTCTCTTGCTGCTTTTAATATTCTCTCTTTGTCTTTTGCTCTTGGCATTTTAATTATGATGTGTCCTGGTGTGGTCCTCTTAGGGTTCCTATATATTGGGGTTCGGTGCGCTTCTTGGACTCCTAAGTCAATTTATTTCACTAGGTGAGGGAAGTTTTCGGTCATTATTTCTTCAAATAGGTTTTCATTGTATTGGTCTCTCTTTTTTTGGCACCCCTATAATTCGGATGTTGGTATGATTGAGGTTGTCCCAGAGGCTCCTTACACTGTCTTCAATTTTTTGGATTCTTTTGGTTTCTTGCTTTTTCAGCTGAGTGGATTTTACCTCTTTGTATTTCAAATCTTTAACTTGGTTCTTGGGGTGCTCCAGAGCACTTTTAGGTCTTTGTATAATATTTTTTATTTCAGTCAGTGTATGCCTAATTTCTGGTTGGTCCTTTTTCATATCCTTGAGAGTCTCCTTCTTATCCTTGAGGGTCTCCTTCATTTCCTTGTAGGACTCATTCATTTCCACATTGGTCTTGATCATTTCCTTGCAGGCCTCGTTCATATCTTTGAGGGTCTCGTTCATTTCCTTTTCAGTTTTGCTTATTTCCTTATAGGTCTTGACCTATTTTTGGAGCCTCTTGAAAAGCTCTATAACCATGGTTTTGAATTCCATGTCCAGTCGTTTTTTTCCCTCCATTTCTTTCACATCTGATTTCTTTCCATGTCTCTGCATGGTGGCTGCTTCCCTGAATTGGTCAATTAGCTTTGTGTGGTAGACTTCCTACAAGGGACAGTGGCTCAGCCTCCCCAGTTACCTGAGATGGATATAGGTTGCACAGTCTTGCTGAAGTTAAGCTCTTGCTGAGGTTAATCGTTGTTAGCACTTGGAGGGGTTGACCTCCAGGCCAATTGTCTGTGAAGTTCAGCTGTGCTCAGGTTGGATGGGCAGAGTCTCCGGGCCAAGCATACAGCGTTAACTCTGCTCTGTGCGGCCCTAGGGACTCTGTGCCATGGACAATAGCTGCCATCACGTCTGAGAGAGAGCCGCTGCCAAGCTCCACCAGCTGCTGGGGAATTCAGACTCTCCCCAAATGAGTCTGCACACCCAACGTCTCACCCAGGGTCGTAAAACAAAGCAATCTGATGGTTTCCCGAATGAGATAGCAAGTCACAAGCACTCTCTATGCAGTCAGAGTCACGCAGCTGCACTGTTCCCCAGGTCACACGAAATCTGCCCAACTCGCCTTCTCCACAAGCCAGCAGACCCCTACAGCACCCAAGCTTCGGCATGCCCTCCCACTGTCCAGTTTTCAGCCCGTATGATAGTGGGTTCCCGGACTTCGCCCAGAGCTGGAGAATCAGTCCAGTGCGACGTCTTTGTCTCCCCCATTCGAGAAAACTGGCCGATTTTCAGCCACCTGCCCTATCCGCTGGCAGCGTGTGCTCTAAACCTCTCTCCGCGCGAATCTTCAATGCTGTCCTCAGCCGCTCCTCCGAGTCACAGTGTCTTATCTTCACTTTTACTTGTGGAATTTTCACTCGGCCAGCTTTCTGGTGATTCTGGAAGGTGTTTGTTCTCTCATTAAGTTGTAGTTTTGAAATTGCTGTGTATGACGGCAAGATAGGTGTTTTACCTATGCCGCCATCTTGGTTCTCCCCTCCTGCCCTTTTTTTTTTTTTAACATAAATTTTACTGTGCCTTCCAAATTCTACCTTTTTTGCTCAGTGTTCACTTATAATTACTTAACATTCCCATTTTTCTACTTACAGCAATTGAGTGGCATGATTCAACCTAATTTTCCTCTGACAAGGTTAGCTCTTTACTATGCCATATCAAATTGCCTTAAAAATAACATGAAATATTTAAAGTATACAAAGAAACATTTATTTTAATAATAGCAGAAAATACTTTGACAAGGAGTAGGAATTCATGTACAGTGAATAGCTTATAAAAGTTTAATCTGTAAACAAGTAAATATTAAAACTGATATGGATTTATTGATTTTTAATAATTCAGTCTTCATATTTATAAAACAAATGCTTCTTGATAAAGCACAAAATCTGTATTACTATAAAAATATTGAAAATGCTTAAAATTCAACATATTTATTGAAGGGCGTTTCAGTACAATAATAATTACAACAATAGCAAATAGTGTTATGGTAAATTACATATAATAATGGATTACATTTATTGATTCTTATGTGCATTATTTCATTTCATCCTCATAACAGTCTTCTGAAGGAAGTGCTATTTACTATTTTCATGATATAGGAAAAAACCCTGAGGCTCAGTGAGGTCAAATAAATTGTCTGAAGCAGGAGCCAGCAAAGGGATCAGAGAGTAAATATTATAGGTTTTGTGGGCCATATCGCCTCAGTCACAAGTACCCAGCTCCATCATTGTGGGGCAGAAGCAACCACAGACAATATAGAAACAATAAGGATGGCTGTGTTTCAGTAAAACTTGAATACTGAAATTTAATTCTGAAAGTAAATTTTCTAAATATTTTACATGACAAAATATTCTTGTTTTTGATATTTTTCCTACAACTTAAAAAATATAAAATGCATTCATAGCTCAAAAACTGTAAAAAGCAGTTTACAAATTGGCTGTGGCTTGTGGGCTGCAGTTTGTCAACCCCAGGTCAAAAGTAACATATAAGTGAAACTCAGGCTTTGAACCCAATTGTCTTCCTAATTCTAAAGACCACACACTTGTACTTACACATTGTATTTACTGTTCCATCATGTAAGACCCTCTTTTAATATCCCCCTTCTGAATCAATTGACATCAGAGCAACCAACTTTTACATCCTGAAGAAGAGGCCACTTAAATGTATTATGGGTCTATTTTATAGGTTGTTGGTAGTGTGTGTTCACCCAAGTCTTAGCAGTGCTAGAAGTGACTGTATGGAGAGGAAGGTTGCTCACAAGGCATAGCCCGTGACCCAGGGTCAAAATTGCAAGTAAAATGCTAAAGGCTAACTACTGTGAGAGAGGTATATGACAAATTCCTTTTTTAAAATGAAGTCTGGAGAAGAACCAAGATAGCAGCATAGGTAAAACACCTATCTTGCCGTCATACACAGCAATTTAAAACTACAACTTAACGAAATAACAAACACCTTCCAGAATCACCAGAAAGCTGGCCAAGTGAAAATTCCACAAATAAAAGTGAAGATAAGACACTGTGACTCAGAGGAGCAGCGGCGGACAGTGTTGAAGATACGGGCGGAAAGAGGTTTGGAGCTCGCACACTAACGGATAGGGCTGAAAATCGGCCAGTTTTCTCGAACGGGGAGACAAAGACGTCCCACTGGACTGATTCTCCATCTCTGCGCGAATCCAGGGAACCCACTATCATATGGGTAAAAACTGGACAGTGGGAGGGCACGCCGAAGCTCGGGTGCTGCAGGGGTTTGCCAGCTTGTGGAGAAGGCGAGCTTGTGTGTGAACTTGGGAACAGTTCAGCTGTATGACTGCGTAGAGAGCCCTCTGCGACTTGCTATCTCATTTGGGAAAACGTCAGACTGCTTTGTTTTACGACCCTGGGTGAGACGTTGGGTGTGCAGACTCATTTGGGGAAAGTCTGAATTCCCCGGCAGCTGGTGGAGCTTTGCAGCGGCTCTCTCTCAGAGGTGCTAGTGGCCATTGCCACCCACATAGACTCCCTGGGGCCGCATAGGGCAGAGCAAACACTGTCTGCTTGGCCTGGAGACTCCGCCCATCCAACCTGAGCACAGCTGAACTTCACAGACAATTGGCCTGGAGGTCAACCCCTCCAAGTGCTAACAACGATTAACCTGAGCTTAACTTCAGCAAGACTGTACAACCCATATCCACCTCAGGTAACTGGGGAGGCTGAGCCACTGTCCCTTGTAGGATGTCTACCACACAAACCTAATTGACCAACTCAGGGAAGCAGCCACCATGCAGAGACATGGAAAGAAATCAGATGTGAAAGAAATGGAGGGAAAAAAACGACTGGACATGGAATTCAAAACCATGGCTATAGGGCTTCTCAAGAGGCTCCTACAAAAGGTCGAGGCCTATAAAGAAATAAGCAAGACCGAAAAGGAAATGAACAAGACCCTCAAGGATATGAATGAGACCTGAAAGGAAATGATCAAGACCAATGTGGAAATGAATGAGTCCTACAAGGAAATGAAGGAGACCTACGAGGATATAAAGGAGACTCTCAAGGATATGAAAAAGGACCAACCAGAAATTAAGCATACACTACCTGAAATAAAAAACATTATACAAAGACCTAAAAGTGCTCTGGAGCACCCCAAGAACCAAGTTAAAGATTTGAAATACAAAGAGGTAAAATCCACTCAGCTGAAAAAGCAAGAAACCAAAAGAATCCAAAAAATTGAAGATAGTGTAAGGGGCCTCTGGGACAACCTCAAGCATACCAACATCCAAATTATAGGGGTGCTGGAAAAAGAGAGAGACCAAGACAATGAAAACCTAATTGAAGAAATAGTGACTGAAAACTTCCCACGCCTGGTGAAAGAAATTGACTTAGGAGTCTAAGAAGTGCACCGAACCCCAATATATAGGAACCCTAAGAGGACCACACCAAGACACATCATAATTAAAATGCCAAGAGCAAAAGACAAAGAGAGAATATTAAAAGCAGCAAGAGAAAAACAGATGGTTACCTATAAGGGAGCACCCATACGATTGACAGCGGATTTCTCAACAGAAACGATGCAGGCCAGATGGCAGTGGCAAGAAATATTCAAAGTGATGAATAGCAAGAACCTACAACCAAGATTACTCTATCCAGCAAAGCTATCATGCAGAATTGAAGGTCAGATAAAGTGCTTCGCAGACAAGAAAAAGCTAAAGGCGTTCATCACCACCAAACCAATATTATATGAAATGCTGAAAGGTATTCTTTAAGAAGAGGAAGAAGAAAAAGATAAAAGTGTAAATTATGAACAACAAATACACATCTATCAACAAATGAATCTAAAAATCAAATGAATTAATAATCTGATGAACAGGATAAACTGGTGAATGTAACAGAATCACGGACATAGAGAGGGAATGGACTGACAACTCTTGGGGAGAAAGGGGGTGTGGGAAGTGCAGCAAGAGACTGGACAAAAATCATGCAACTATGGGAGAGGACAGTGGAGGGGGGTGAGGGCGGAGGGTGGGATGGGTACCAGGTGGAGGGGAACTATAGGGTGAAAAAAAGGGAACAATGTAATTAATAAACTGAACAATAAAGAGAAAAAATAATTTAAAAAAAATGAAGTCTGTTGTGCCAAGCACTGGGCTAGGTGCTGGAGACTAAGGAATTACATAGCTCAGTTACTGTCCTTAAAGAGGGCAAAGCAGACAAAGGCATACAATAAACAATTAAAGCATAATGAGGGCTGATGACTCAAGGTGAGGGGGAGTTCTGGGGTCACGGTGGAGATTGAAGGCTGATAGTCTGCATTGAGAGAGGAGCTTTGAGCCTTCAAGATGAGTTTCTTTAAAAATACATTCTTATTGATTTCAGAGAGAAAGGGTGAGGCAGAGAAAGAAACATCAATGATGAGAGAAAATCATTGATTGGTTGCCTGCTTCCTGGGCATCCCACACTGGGGATCGAGCCTGCAACCTGAGCATGTGCCCTGACCAGGAATCAAAACATGACCTCCTTGGTTCATAGGTTGACACTCAACCACTGAGCCATGCTGGCTAGGCAAGGTTAATTTTGACAAACTAATAGGATTGGCTCGTTAAAACCAGGTAGAGGAAATAGCAGGTACAAATATACCAAGAAGGAGAGGAGGTGGCATGTTTAGAGAACTGTACATTCCAGCGAATGTAACATCGAAGATGGAGGTTTCCCCTTGCGTGCCTACTTCCTCCCACTCACTCCATTCACTCTGTCTTTTATCAAAACCTGAATCTAGCACAAAAAAATGGAGGAAGGAAGAGGTCCAGTATAGCATATAATTGTTAGTGTGCGTTCACCCAGTACTCATCAGGAGGACTAGAAGTGACTGTATTGGGAGGAAGTTGCTCACAAGGCACAGCCTCCAGGCTCAAAACTGCAAGTAAAATGGAAAGATAGAAGTATAGAGACATGACCTTGAGAAGCTTCCCGCTAGAATGCAAAGTAGTTGAAACAGAAGGAAGTATAGTTGGCAGACAGCTCAGCATAATCCCAGTAGACTGGGGGAGGACCTTTTCATTTGAAACCATCTGAGAAAATTCAGTGCTTGATCAAGTTCCCATTCAAGTGCAATAATAATGGATTTTTAAAATTAGTTTGCAATTACACCAGTAATAGAGACATGTGCTCTTATAAAATATCTAATGATTTAGTTGGAAGTGGTTTGTAATTGAAACCCAATCATTGGAACCATTTTTTAACTTTGCTTCATCTGGAATGAACTCTCAGACTAAAACTTTACAGAAAATAATTAAAATATTTTAAATGTAACTAAAACTAAAAAAAGAAAAAAAAAGAAGAAGAATAAAATGAGAAGACTTTTGTTTGTTAAAAATAAATAAACAAGCAAGCAAACCATAAACCAGTTGCAGTGCAGAGTGGCAGAACCACAGGAGGTCATGTGATGTGTGGTCCAGAGTGTAAATCCAGGCTTTGCCATTTACTGATGGGTATATTTTATAGGTTGTTGGTAGTGTGTGTTACCCAAGTCTTAGCAGGGCTAGAAGTGACTGTATGGAGCCTATAACCCGAGCATGTGCCCTGACCAGGAATCAAAACATGACCTCCTGGTTCATAGGTTGACACTCAACCACTGAGCCATGCTGGCTAGGCAAGGTGAATTTTGACAAACTAATAGGATTGGCTCGTTAAAACCAGGTAGAGGAAATAGCAGGTACAAATATACCAAGAAGGAGAGGAGGTGACATGTTTAGAGAACTGTACATTCCAGCGAACGTAACACCGGAGATGGAGGTTTCCTCTTGCATGCCTTCTTCTTCCCACTCACTCCATTCACTCTATCTTTTATCAAAACCTGAATCTAGCACAGAAAATCTGGAGGAAGGAAGAAGTAAATCTAGGCTTTGCCACTTACTGATGGGTCTATTTTATAGCCATTCCCTATGCCTTGGTTACCTTATCTTTAAAAAGAGAATAATGGGAGTGGCTCCTGCACTAGCCTATACTAAGAAATAAGTGAGATAATTTATATAAACCACTTAGTCTCTGGCACATAGTAACTATTCAGATAATGTATCCTTTCTTCTCTGGAAAGTGCTGGGACAAGGTATTAAGTATACCGGGATTTTCAAAATGAGGCAGTGACCTTAGGAAGGATGAAGAAACAGCTAGTCATAGATTTTTCTTTCCTTCCTTTTTTTTTTTAGTTCAAAATTCAGCAGTAAAATTAAATATGTCAGCAGCTTATCAGAGCTCAGTGGGCTGATCCCAATGGATTGCATCCAGATTCCAGAGAGTATCATCAAGTAAGTCCTGATGGTTCTGAAGATTCGGTAAGAAATATTGCATGTTTGGAAAAGGAGATTGGAAAACAACTCGTTTCTTCAATGGTGGGGAAATGGCATTATCTTATGGTTAAAACCAATATTAAATATTCTCCAGTAAAATATTTATATATATATAGTTTAGGACTCAAGATTACTGTTCTGTCCTTTTAGATCCTTTTTCACATAATCTTTTGGAAGTATTGACTAGTGCTCATTTTCACTCTGAATTTTGCTATTATTTTGGAGAAAGCATAAATTTAACACAATCAGCACATCTGTTACTTGTGTCTCCCACTCCACACAGACACAATCGGGTATGAGCATAGCATGGATTTCTCTATCACCTTATATAAAGTTATTTGTCCGCATGATCCTAGGGAAAGAAGTGGGGGAGGGGAGTAACCTTTCTCAGTTTTCTTCTGAATCCTTTTCCTTCATGGTTCCCTTCAGGTGAAAAATAAGGCTGAGTGGTGAGTAGCAGTTAGGGACAGGTCCTTACTCAGCACAGGGTAATTAAGGCACCAGCTCTGGTGCTGAAGGCCACGGGATTGTGCTATAAAAATAGGAGTATAAGTTAAGTAAACAACCACTTGGAGCTGGGACTCAAAAACACAGACACAGGAGAGTGAACCCTCCTCTTGTTTCGGTTGCAAAGAACCATTGCTTTCTGTAGATCGTGTTTTCTGTCACTGTGTCTAATTTCCTCGTTTTTTATTTGAATCAAATTGTGAGGAAGGTAACCATCGACTCAAAGAAAACAGACAAGGATACCCCATCTTTCTTCAGACAATGGATAGGAAAATGGACCTTCCAATCTGAGCACCCCCATAAAAAATAGTCCTCAATAAAAATAAAAAGCATAGAAACTGTAAGGAGAGGATTCTCATTTAGTGTATATCTATGCCATGTGGGGCACGGAAGTATGCTCTATATCATTTACAGATACAGGAAGATACGTCAGTAAAAAGAAGTTGCTCATGCAGAGTATAAGTAGGAACAAGGAAAGATGAACTAGAATAGGTTTGGCTGGCACCCAATTTCCCGAGCCCTTTCCTCGTAGTTTCCCTCCTCCTTTAATGTATCCATCCAAAGTCAAAGCTCAGGAGCATATGCATTTGGTTTCTCTACATCCCAGCATCAGGCAAGAACCCAGGGTACTGACTGGGCTTAGAGTGGCCACTGGCTCAGCTGAATCAAGCAGAGTGTTCATACAGCCCCAGCAATGGCTCTCATCTCCTTTGGCCTCTAAGGTTCCCATACCAGCACACCTCACAGCTCCAGCCTGTTGCTTCAAAATGGTGCACCCCATCTCAAAAATCATCTCCTACTCTTTGAATTAAAAGAAAATACTGGAGCACTCACCTCCTATAATACTGTCTCTTTTTGTAAGAAAAAAAAATGACAAGGACACCCTCTTTTCACATGGAAATGAGCATTGTCCACACTCTAGGCAAATACAGAAATGCTTCAATGGGGTGGCTGTTGGAAAAAGATGAGAGAATGGGCTTTGGAAGCTTAGCATTAGATGTGAATCTTCCTACCTGTCTCGAAGTGATTCTGAGACTTCAAGCAACATGTGAAAACTCTCTGCGTCTTAGCCTCAGCCTCAGTGTACTGGAGAAGTGAGGTGCAGGTCATGGGGTGGCCCAGAGGACTGAATGAAAACAAAGTACACAAAAAAGCATTCAGAAAGCCTCCTGGCACAAAGTTGGTGGCCCAGAATGTTATTTATTATAATCATGTTGCTTTTAGAAACTCGCTGTCATATGAGAAACTTTAGTTGAAAAGTTAAACATGCCCTTTTCATTCATCTATACACATTCATTTCCAAGGGCTCCAGTAGAAAGTCTTTTCAGGAGGAAGGGTTCCATTTGGAAACATTTTCTTCTGGAGAAGGAAATTTATAACCACTTATGTCCTCCTCGTGTATCCATGTTATCTCCTGTCTTCCATAACCCATCTCCTCTGGTCAGCTTTTCTGCCATTTTTGTTACTGGCCTTCATTGCCTCATTTTCATATTATACCATTTTCAAATTGATACAAGCTATAGCTCCATCCTATCACGGCATAATATTCAGAGTATCTAATCTCAGCCAATCCCAGCAGCAATATTCAGCTGGGATATTTGAGTTTTTTCATCAAAGGACTTAAATGAAAGAAGCACTTGCCTAATATATAATCAAACTTCGAGGTACTGATTATAGTCAATTCTTGTTATTTGCTGGGGTGATGCTCTAGAATACCAAAGAGCAAATGCTAAACTGTTGTTCCTAGAGGATGTACAGGATTAGGTTCCTTTGAGCCTCTGGTCACATTTTCATCAACCAATCAATATATAACCTTGTTTTATGTGTTTCTGTTTAAAGATACCTTGCTAGATATACTATATTGCTGATTCATTATTATTGAACTCATGGCCAACAACACTATAGAACAGAGTTTATCTAACATACATGTATTCCCCATAAGGTACAACCCAACCTTCTTGTGCTTGGGATCACTACATAGCATTTTATCACTATGTTTGGAGGCCATTTTAAATGTCAAAATACTGCCGAAACTCGTTTGGCTCAGTGGCTAGAGCGTCAGCCTGTGGACTGAAGGGTCCCGGGTTCGACTCCAGTCAAGGGCATGTACTTTGGTTGCAGGCGCCTCCCCAGTGGGGGGTGTGCAGGAGGCAGCTGATCGATGTTTCTCTTTCATCCATGTTTCTGGCTTTCTATCCCTCTCCTTTCCTCCCTGTAAAAAGATCAATAAAAAAATAACAAATAAATAAATGTCAAAATACCAACAAAAAGCAAAACAAACTAACAAACCCCAAACCATGGCACTTAATTTATGGCAAAAAGCATATGTGTTTATAGCTTGAGAGCTCAAACAAGAAGCAGAGCCTCACCTGCCCCACATCAGCTGGGCAAGTGCACATCAGGTAGCGCACATTTCCTGTCACTCTCAGGACATCCGTAAGTGATCATGGAAGTGCTACAGGTCTTGAGTTGGGGGTTGCAAACAAAGGTTAGCAAGTAGGTGAATTTGCAAACAAACTCTGTAAATAATGAGGAGTGGCTGTCTAACATTAGAAATTCTAAGTCATTGGTTATATCTAATTAAAATAAGATTACTCCCAAAATGCAATGGGATTATTATTTGGGTAGGCTTTTTATGTTCTGACTGTTCTTTAAAACATTGACCTGTCTTTTCGTTTTCATCCGTTGGTTCATTTTCCTCATTGTATCCATCTTTTATCTCATAAGGTACGATGAAGAGAAATCTCATAAGAGAAGTGTGAGGTAAAAAAATCTCTTGATCTACAAGTCATGCTGGACCCTCTGTGTGTGTGCACCAATGTCTTACTTGTGGGTGACCTCAACATGCTACCAGAGCCCTTGCATCAGTCCCTGGTGTATACCATCCTCCGTCTTTGTCTTGTGTGTAAAGCTGTTGAGGTCAACCTAATTTGCAACTGAAACCTACTAAACAGATACACTCCTGACGTGGCCCAAGCTGCAGGCTTACTTTAACTGTACTCAACAGGCTGATGTGGATGTTTTCAGCTTTATTCAGCCAGCATGTTTCCGATCTCCTTGCAACTTTCATATCCACCATTATGAAGGATTTTGCAAAGTAAAAATATGTAAACACTGAATGGGAGGAAATGATGCCATATTTAATTGAAGGATTGTCTCTCAGAGCTCCACAGGACAGGTTTTGGAAGCCAATCCGCTCCACATACGTTTGGTTCTGCTTTGCTGGGTGACTGTCTCATGCTCCGCTTGCTTTTTTTCTTTGTTTTGTTTTCTACACTGTTGCTTTTTGCTCATGCAGACTGGATGAAGAACTGAGGGAAGCATCAGAAGCAACTAAGTAAGACTTGGTTTTCATTCAGCAGCTGGTGTGGTGTTGGCTTGCATTTCAGGAATGAGTTGGGAAAGCCTGCATGCCAGGTGCTGTGTTTTTTTGCATCCTGATAATAACGCTGCAGTTTAGAAGTTCCTTTTGTCTGTGATAGACACAGTTGCAATTATTAGTCCTACAGCCTATTTGCCCCAGAATCTTTGGTTTTCATGAAGAATGTATTTGTAACTGTTGTTTAATTTTTTAAAAAATGCACATGCAATTTTATGCTTCACAGCAAAAGAACACATCACAGGTATACACACACACACACACTATAATAAAAGCATAATATGCTAATTAGACTGGATGACCTTCTGGACAAAGCTAGGGCTGTGAGGGAAGCCTGGATCTCAGATGCCAGAGGGAAGCCGGTGCCGGCAGCCAGGGAAGGAAGGCCTGCTCTTGCACAAATTTCATCCATTGGGCCTCAAATTTATAACACATATATTATAACGATCATCTGGATGTTATATTGGGGCAACAAAACCTTACTAAGGGAGAGAAATGATTATAAGTGGAAATTATTTTTGTAGAACCAATTTAATGACTTTCCAATACTATTTTTCAACAACTTATTTAGTGACTTGGAAATATTGCTTAATCAACAGCTTTTGAGCTGTTTGGTTAAACAGGAAAAAAAATCATTGCTCACTATTGTTAAAGTACAAGTTTGGAAAAAGGGCAAAATCACAACTTTAACCCAAATACAAAATGAATTACATGCCAGTGATTTTATTTAACTAATTATTTAAGGAACCAGTAAGGTGTTAAAAACAGTTTGAAGAGCATTTCTGAAGCTAGAGACCAATAGGCGATTTGTGAGGGAATGTTAAGATTGTTGGTTTAGGTACAAAACTGATTAATGTTTGTTCAACAGGGCAATAAACAACCTTAGGGTTATCTTTCATGCTGGAAAACATTATTTGCATCTCTGCTCAACAAAAACCTAAAACTTAATCTCTGGTTTTAAGACTTGTAAAATAGTCCTTCAGTCTAGTCAGCACTGCTTTGAAAGAATATCCAGTAATTTCCTTTTTTTATTTCAAAATTACAAATAATTTTCCTGACACTATATGTTAAATGGAGACAAGTACTATTTGGCATGTTTGCTGTGTTTCTCTATTTCAAATGTTGCTTACACTGTTCATTTTTATGACCAGTTCCTATTTTAATAGACATTGCAAATGCAGAAAATCTGGACAATGAGCAAACAGCTACAAATTCTGTATAAATCAGATCTTAATTAGTGGTGTTATTCTGCAGAGATATAAATGCCAATTCCTCATGAAAACAATCCATTTAGATTTTCCTATGGCCCATTTTTATTTCACATAATCTGTAGAATTATTTCCCTCTCGTGTGAATCTTTTGGGTTAAAAATTCAAAGAAAGTTTTTTGCTTTAGAAAGTTTAGCATTAGGGTAGTTTACTGGTACAATATTTCTATCCTCTAGTTTTCTTTTAACATAACTAACACCCAGTTAGACTAACAATACTCAAAATTATGTAAATTTTTACTCTAACAAATTCTTCTTAGGCTCTAACTCAACTGTTAAAAACAAGAAGTTGTGGAAAAAAGACATTAGGAATCAAGGAACCAAATGTCGGTGTAATATAAAGCATTCATTGGTACTCAGATTGCATTGTGACATGAGATTCCCTAGAGAGAGAAACAGTAATGAATTTCTCTTTAAGGTTCTTTTTTCCTTTTTTTTTAAACATGTTTTTATTGATTTCAGAGAGGAAGAGAGAGGGAGAAACACCAATGTTGAGATAGGATCATTGATCACCCTGCCTCCTACATGCCACCCACTGGGGATTGAGCCCGCAACCTGGGCATGTACTCTGACCAGGAATTGAACCGTGGCCTCTTGGTTTATAGGTCAACAGTCAACACTGAGCGACACCGGTCAGGCTAAGATTCTTTTTTCTAAGGATAACGTATTTACGAAATTAGAAAGCTATTTCCAAGACACAAAATGGGGGGGAACTGACATCAATAATTTTCCAGCCAAACCCATTAGAAAGTCAGATTGGCATGTTTTTCATTGGTACCATTTAATCTTGCCTTTTTCAGTAGACTTTTCCCCCATTCATATTTTTACTCTTCCTGCATAGCTACCATTGAGAAATAGTCATCATATTTGGTTTAGTTGTATAGATTTCTTTTTTCTCTCAACCCCTTTGTTTTGTTCTCTTTCCTGTCCCCACATCCCTGTCTCCCCAAGTTTCTAAATGGTCTCAGGCTGTGCTGAGATGTCTTGATCTCCATCCTAAAAGAAGCACCAAGCTCATCCCCAGTTGCACAGTAAATTTTTGCTGCATAAATGATGAGTATGCATAAGATTAAGATTGTTGCTCTGAAGGTTTCTCAGACTTTATTGTACCTCAGAATAACCTGAAGCACTTGCTGAAACACCGCATCCTGGGCCTCCCAGCAAAGCTTCCGATTTAGCAGGCCAAAGAGCCTATATTTCTAACAGTTCCCATTGATGCTGGTCTTAGGACCTTGCTTTGAGAATCACTATCTGAAAGTACTTGGCCACATAAAAATAATTAGATTTATCTTAGGTGGGGGAGGTCTATGCTTTGACTTTGGAATCGGTGGCTAAGCCACCTGTCTGAATTCTCCTCCAATTGACCCTCCTTCTTTTGATGGTGACATTACATTTTATGAGAAATTGAAATATATTTGCACATTTGAAAATGTTCAAGGAGAAAGGATTTTACTCTGATGATTGAAATGCCTCTGTAGCCTACCATTCTGGCAAATCAACTACATCTTCTCAACAACCTTTTAATTTTTAAGGTGGCCCCCAGATCCTTGGACAGACTGTGCATGATGATTTGGGGCTCAGAAAACAGTCACTGGAGATCTGTGGTGAGACTGTAGAAACCAGATATCCCAGGTTCTTTCTAATAACAGACAAATGCTCCCTGACTTTCTACATGAGCTTTATTAGAAAGCTGCAGGTAGAGTCAAAATCAGTTTGGCTCAGTGGATAGAGCGTCTGCCTGCGGACTGAAAGGTCCCAGGTTCGATTCCGGTCAAGGGCATGTACCTTGGTTGCGGGCACGTCCCCAGTAGGGGGTGTGCAAAAGGCAGCTGATCGATGTTTCTCTCTCTTCAATGTTTCTAACTTTCTAGCCCTCTCCCTTCCTCTCTGTAAGAAATCAATAATATATATATTTTTTAAAAAAAGAAGAAGAAAGAAAGCTGCAGGTTGGCTATAACCAAAGGCAAACATATGCCCTGCCAGGAAACAAAACCTATCTATTGTTTTGCTTTACTCCCACCTGTGTTTTCAAACATTCATCCTCTCTCCATATACACACATCACCAGCAGCACCTCTCACTGCCTTTCAGAAGGTGATTTCTTCAGCCTGCCTTTTTTTTTTTTTTTTTTTTACTTTACAGCTATACTGAGAAGAAAATACATCGTATAGAGGGAGCCATTCTTAAGTTGAAACGGTACAAAATCCACCAGCTGCCTTTCCAGTGACAATATCCACTGGATGGCAAATTGCTGTTTTCTTTGGAAGAAATATGCGAAGTTAAAAACCAGAAAAGCTGGCTTTGGAAGATTTCCCTTCCTTGATTCCAGTCCAGCTTTGCTAGGTTTTTCTAGCACACTGTCAACACTTGCCTGACTGTCCTTGTTCACTGGAGTTGCTAAATATACTCCATGAAAATACCAGACCAGCAGAGAAAAGGGTGGGGAGAGGAGGAGGGGGCGGGGAGCCCTTTCCCTTACTAAGGAGAGACAGCCTTCGGACTGTCACATTGATCACCATGCCTCTTACTTGCAAATAGATATGTAAATTTATGAAATTATTCACATTATAAAAGGAATTCTCACATGTAAAAAAGATCACAGAATCCCTGTAACTAGTGTTTGTTTGCCAACTATAAAAGAGTTAACAGAGGAGAAAAAGTAAAAATTTGCATCGGAAATTAATAGAGAGCAAATCTAAAATTTGCTTAACAGAGGAATCACACCAATATGAAATATCAAAAGCAGCCAATATTACACCAAAAAAGCATAAACACATTCAAACACCATAACATGACTTTTATTTCATGATTCCATAGGGTTGCATTCTTCTTTCTGGACATATTCAGTTCTGGTTATTGTTGGGATTCACTTGTCTTACCTGATCACAGCTCAGCTGTATGGTAGCAAGTGTCTATTATTTTTCTGAAACAAGGACAAGAAAAGCTGACACTAGCATTTTTCCTTTAAATGTATTGGAAAATCCTCATTCTTATGAAAATAGAAAGTTAAGTGTTATATGTAAATGAAATTAAGCTGCTTGAGAGGGATTGTTTTTTGCTTATCAAACATTATACTATTTGGATTCTAAATAAAAATTTGCAATATATTCCCAGAATAAGCCAGTTTGAAAGAAATCAGGAGGGAAAATGACAAGGACAGAAGAGCCCACTTGGAGGTGTTTGGCGTTTTCAGTCTTCTTTGTATGTTTCTCAGTGATGGGCAATTACTGTATTTGAAAGCTAACAGTGAAAGAATCACAGCTTAATTGCATCATTGCAGGTGTAGTTATGTTCAATATTAGCAATGGGACAACATTAAGCAGTTTAAAATGCCCAAGTCTATTGTGCTTGCAAAGTGTAATAGTGGAGAAAATGTTTACTGCTTTCTGTTTTTTCCTTGCACTCAGAACTAGCTGCCTTTACAATGATCCAGAACTGTCTTCTATGGAGAAGGAGTAAGAATTCGCCATCAGTAACAGCTCTGTGGTTACTTGCAGTACTGTATGGTTGGGCTTTGAAAGAAACAGACATAGTGAGGACTGGGTAAACCTCGTTCAGATGTTCAGTTGTTCATTTTCTCCATGCCTGAAATTAGAAACTAAAAATGGACTGTGACATCTTACCACTGTCTCGTTGGTCACCTTGTAGAGAGCCAATGTTTAGACGTGACCCCCTGTTTTTCCAATGCACACATCAGGAAAAAATGAATTTAGAATTAAATGTAGGAGCACTTGGGTGAGAGGAACACAAGTCTGCTTTCTGAATTAACATCACCTATTTTAATTAATGAAAGTTGGGACTCCCATTTGAACCTAATATTTTGGTGCCTGGGAGAGAACTGTTTTTGTTTGTTTTGAAATTTCTAAGAGGCAGTTGAGTCTGGATGGGGCTTGAGGAATGATCTAGTCCATCTAGTCCCATCCTGTGAGAGATAGAAATCAAGCATGTAGTGTATTCTTACCACACGTCAGGCTCTGCAAAAAGCTTTACACACATTAGCTGATTTTTATCCTCAGAATAAGCCTATGAGGTGCATTTTATATGTAAGGAGAGAACAGCCTAGGGAGCTTGTCTGACCAGCCCAATGTCTTACAGGCGTAAAGTGGCCCAGAGCTGGGACTGGAATCTGCAGTGCAGTTCCAGTGACGGTGGCTTTGAAATCCAAGGGAAGTGGTCTTCATGCAACCTCCAACCTAACCAAAGACCAGCGAGGACAAAATTAGGCGCCTAAGAAAATAGTTCATTATTGGCCTGGTCAGTTTCAGGGACTGAACTGCGGTCACCAACATGCTCTCAGAGGGAGCCTGGCCTCCCACTTAGGGGCTCCTAACCTGGTTTAAGTTGTGGAGAATTTAACATTGCCCTTCCCCCCAATCCAGAAAGAGGGGCAAACATCAGATTTAAATGTGTTAGCTATTGTCACGTTTTGTTTTCTTTGAACCTCCTTTCCCTAGAGGTCACAAGGGAAGTTATAGGATCACGGTGCAATAGTTCTGCACTTACCATGGTGACCTTACAGTTTAAGGAAGTTTATGCACACAAAAATCCACAGAGAAGGTCCCGGCTGAAAAGCACCCACGAACAAAGGCTGTCAAGGGACCTTTGAAATCACGCATCTATTTTTTTTTTAAGTTTACACTTATCCCACACCTTTGATATGAAGACAATTGCTTCAAGCTAATTGCCACACAGAAATTCTGCAAAGCAAAAATATCTGTCAGCTTTGCCCATTAGAATTTTTTTTTTTCCAAATCTGACCTTTCTCTGCAAAACAGCACCCCCTAGAGCAGAGTCCTGCACCCAGAGTTAATGAACTGTGTGGACAGAATGTCACTCACTGGCCTATGGCTGCTACATCTGCGGGCATACCCACTCCTTCTACCTGGTCTGTTTTGTTCCTCTTTTTTGTTTTGTTTTGTTTTTTATAGTCCTTTTGGTTTGGGGAGAGAGCAAAGCACTACTTCTTGTTTGGGTCTCTTCCAGGGCTGGACATGAGAGAGGAAAGATGCTGCAAATTACTAACATTACTTCCTGCTTCTCAGAACAATTCTCCATGCTTCTCCGTTCTTCTTGCCAAGCCTTTAGGAGGCATGTGGTCCTGGTGCAGACTGAGATCCAGGATGAGGGGCAAGAATGGCTAAGAATTCTCCCTACTGATTTCCAGCCCTGGATTTCTGGCTTTCTTCTGTTGGGATAAGGGGTTTCGTTTTCCTTCTGGTTCCTGTGTGGAAGCATTTTACACCTTCTAGTACTGAATGGGTAACCTGCAAAATGGGCAAAGGCTCTTCCAAGGAACTCAGGCCGTGAATAAGATGAAATGTGTCCTGATTCTGTAGTGGCCTCTCATTTCCTTCAGAGCAAGAAGGGAGGCTATGCCCGTCTTCCCCTTCTTCCTACCTAAACACAGTTTTTATCTATTATTAAACACTATTGTTAATAGACATGTTGTAAGGAGCCTCATTTAATGCGTTAGAAATAAAATGGCTTATAGGAAAATTGTTAGAGGTTGCTAGTCTCACTGGAAAGTTATAGAAAACTAAGCCCATTTGCCAAATGTGAGGAATATTCCTTTCATGTTTCAATTCTGATTAAGAGTATGTGGGGTTTTTTGTTTCGTTTGTTTTTTAAAAAGCATATCATTTCTCAAAGTAGCCCTAGGTGTTTGCCTTCCTCACTTTTAGTTTTGGATTTTATTTACTCAGATGTGTCCTAAAACTTGCAACCTGCCTTTTCATATATTTACATTTAAAAAAAGCTTATATGATCCAAAGGATGTGCTTCTATTCAGGGAGACTTAAATTAATAGCATTGTTGGTAGCTTGATTAGCTCTACAAGATAACTGTTGTCTCAAAAAATCTTTCACTGTGGTTTCCTGTATTTGCTAAAAAATCGTTCACTTTTGACTGTCTCATAAACTGGGGAAATGGGTCTCAATGTGTTTTTTCTCATTGTTGTTGTTTCTTTACCCAAAGCTGAAGGGATAAATTAAACCCTAGAAGGTTTACAAAAAAGTCAGTATGAAAAATGAGGTGTTTAAAAATGTGAATCATAGCATAAGTGGTTGTTTTTTATTGTTTGTTAAGATTTTATCAGGGGTCTAAAGGGTAAAACAAAGAGACTATGCACTTTAAACTTTCCAAGATGACTTCAAACATTCTGACCCACATTCACACTTTTCAGACAGTGGGCCCCAAATGTTGGTTTATATTCTATTTGTCTGTGAGAAAAAACTGAATCATCACCATGTGAGAAAGAATAAAATCCGAATCATCAAATCTTACTGCAGACTTCTGGTAATAACTATAGCTGGGACATAGAATTTAGAATTGAAAACAAGATTAAGAAGGACCTATTTTGTACAAGCATACTAGAAAAAAAGATCTAGGGGTCATAGTGGATAATAGGAGAACTCCATGGTAAAACTCTGCAGATAAGAAAAGTCATATTCTTGAGCGCATAAAAAAGAGATTAATATCCATGGTGATCTGACCTATCCTGGCAGTTAACATGTCTGGGTCCGAAAACTCCCCAAGGAGACAAGATTATTATAAGTAGAGTAATTAAGTAAACATGATTTTACCATTTCAAAGACAACAAGCTACTACTAGTACTACTACTGCTACTAATCTATACTAGTACTACTAATAGATACTATGTGTTCACTAGGCACAGTTGAAAACACTTTAGACTTAATCAAGCTGTGAGAGGTGATTGTTCTATTTCACAGATTCAGAAATGGAAACTTAGAGAAGGTAGGTAACTTGGCCAAGCCCCTAGACCTAATAAGAGGTGGAATTGCTGAGGGTGTTTCAAAGGAAAGATACTTCACTACCGTAAGTTGGATGACCAGGCAGTGTGGATCACCAATGGCTTTATTTGCAAAGCTGCCACAATGCGCACTGCTCAGCGGCTGCAAATTCCACCAGCAGAGTAACCCTGGCTCTTCTGCCTCAGAAGGGTGGGTCTAAGTGAAATCTCCAGATATTTCCCAATGGCCCTTTTCAGGGAATGAATTTTTTTTTTCTTTTTTCATGGCTCAAATTCCTCCTCTGGGTGTTCACTGAGTGTAGCTCTCTTCTCTGTAGGTACCAGAAAGTTATGATATGTTTGTTAGAGAATTTACTAGGTGATCGAAAAATACATAGGAGTACTCAGATACAGGAAAAACCCATTTATTTCCAGATGTGCTAGTACCGTGACTCAGGGGAGCCTGTTTCCAAATCCTGAGCAAACCAATATGAAGGAAGCTTTCTCTTTATACCCTTTGGTTTCTTTGTCCCCAAATAAGGATCAGACTTCCGGACCTTTCACAAGCTTTGCAAAAAGTCCCAAAGATTGGGATGGGGACCGTGAGACCACACCTGAAGGCCTGGCTTGGTGCTAGCACTGATAACCCCGGAGGGTTGTGTATGGTTCATGGTTTGTAATGTCTGTAAAATGTGTATATTTAGGTAAACAGGTCTTGCAAGACCAAATAATTCAGGAAGGGGCAGTGACTAGACTATAGTCTAACAGGAATGTGCATTAGGGATACAGATTAACTAGGTACAGAGTCAGGCTGCTGGTTTCCCCACCAAAAAAAAAAAAAAAGTCTTATTTTCTTCATCATGTTCACTCAGAGGCAAAAGAGAGACACAGTGGCCTGAGGACATTTTAGACTTATTCTCTAGATATTTGGGAACCCACTAGACATTCTTAAAAACAAGCTTCTCTTAGGTTATAAGCATCCGTCTCATTAAAGTAAGCTAACCCTTTTCAGGCAAATCCTTTGGCACTAGAAAATGTTGGGATTGGGTGTTATTTATTTTTTTATTTGCCATTGCTGTTTCATTGTTTATACTTTCTGACTATCATTTATCACATATTACTTATTTCAGGCAGATCATGTGTTTGCCCCACAAGGAACAGTCATTTACTAAAAATCGGTAGATCCCTTATTTCCAAAATGCAGTAACATTCTTCATAGTAATCAATTTAAGGAACAAGGCTAAACACGAGTCTTTTTCCTCCTTCAATCATTTCAAAAGGTGTAAAATGCTTCCAGACACAGTTTTGTAAAAATAAACAGGTTCCATCCTTTGTTTTACCAAATTTTTCAGTGTAAAAAAACTTGCATGGTGTGTTTTCAGCAAGTCCTTTGAGAAAAAAGAAGGAAACACATGCCAGCCTAAATCATTGCTGAATGTTTCTCACTCCATTTCTCATTTTTTTTCATTCTTTTGTTTTTTTCAAGCCTTGACCTGAAGTTGAAAGAGAAGTCCTAGTTGGCCGTCGCAGGATGAAGAGGATGCTTTTCTGCTTCGTGGTTCTGTTGAGACATATCTCTACCTGGAAGAGACAGGGCTGATGGTACTTTTTCCCCCTCTGCACTACCTGGTGCCATTCTAAATTTCTAAGGGGAAAAACAGTAAGGGAATTTGTTTACTCTTAACATGTTTTATGAAATTGTGTGTATTTTCCTATTTTGCCAATTATGTGCCTCAAAGATTTTAGTTGAACCTTAGCAAGAAAGTAGGACCTTCCATTTTCATATTTTGTTAACCTGTGGTGCAGTGGAATTTCATCTCTTAGACTGGTATTGACCAATAAGATAAATTCAATTCACTGTTAATTATAAGTGGATTTGCTTCCATAGATTAGCTCCGTGGTGATCATTTTAAGTTTAAAATACACTGGGCTCAACTCTTGATGGAAATGTTGTCCCCACGTAACTCCACTTTTAAAGCCCTAAACTTGTTTAACACAGCCAGAAACCAGAAATGAGTGAAACCACCTTCGCTTGGTTCTCAGTTCTTGTCCACATGAATGAATTGTCTCTAACTTCTCAATGGGAAGCCAGGCTTTCTAGTTCACATCAATTTTATTTTAGTGATCAAATTGGGCATCATGTTTCCTTCGAATTTGTTTTTTAAGAAAAAAGCATTTCTCCAGTAAATGTTGAAGACTTCTGCATGGAGAAACTCAAGAATCATTCTCCACATTTTTAGTGGTTGTCTGTGCTTCAGGTCATAAACTTAATTCAAGATGCTCTACTTTAATTGCCAAGGACTCAAGAATAAGCTGGCCCACTTAGAAATTCATTATTTGGTATCATTCAGTTATCTGAATTTCTCTCATACCTTATAAAAAGTAATCTGCTTTGAAGCACTCTAATCTGATCACAGGTTTAAAAATTAAATATGAGTATGTACTATCATTTGCAAAATACCCCTTTATAATTTTCATATGTCCTTTAAAATACCAGTGTGATTTTGGATCTATGGGCCTCTAGCAGAAGATGACAAACTACAGCCCAATGTAGCCACCAGCTGTTTTCACCTGGCCGCCTAGTTAGGACTGGTTTTACACACTTTATGGTTGAAAACATTTTCTTACTATTTTTATGACACATGAAAAGTATTCAGCTTTCAGTGTTCACGAATAACGTTTTACTGAAACACAACCACATAGATCTATTTATGAACTCTCCGCGGCTACTTTTATACTGTAACAGCAGAGTTGAGTAGTTGCAATGGACCGTGGTGCCTACCCCAAACACTTAAAATCTTTACAGAAAAGTTCACAGAGCCCTGTCCCCCATTTTTATGTAAATATTCATTTCTCTAACAGAATGCACAAGGAAGACTTCAAATGAACTTATTCTTAAAAAATACAGTTTGGCAGAAAAATACATGGCCAACGGAAAAAAGTTGTGTTTACATGCCCCTCAGGTGAAGCCTGCTGAGAAGGTTTTAGACTGTTTGCAGGTGTTGCTGAGGTCCTGATCTCACTCTGGGAACTATTCTTAGTCTCCAGCATCACCTATTACTAATTAGCTAGCAAAAATAAACATGAAGTGGAGAACGGGGTTCCACCATAATCTTAAGGTGGTAACTACTTCCAGGAGAGCTGACTGTGACAGCCAGTCTGAGCCCTGGGTATCAGAAGCTTTGAAATGCTGTGAAGTGGACTTTGCAGGGTGACTGAATTTCACTGATCTCATTTACTTCATGTTGGTCTCCCAGATATGTTCTCATACCTCCATAAGCCATACTTATGTGTTCCCCTCTTGGTTTCTCTCAGCTGAATATCTTATTGAACTGTGCTCTTTGAGCATCTTCTCCCTCATCACATTGACTTGTCTTAAGAAAAACCCTAGAGCCTGCTTTCTCTCACAGCTCAGTGCCACCTTCAGAAGCCCAAAGTATGCTTCTCCCAGAACTTAGTGTTGATATAAGTACAGTGACCCAATATTCCGGTCTGTCTGCCCACTTATCATGGTTGCCCTAGCATAATTA
Organism: Antrozous pallidus; assembly: GCA_027563665.1. Lineage (NCBI taxonomy): Eukaryota > Metazoa > Chordata > Mammalia > Chiroptera > Vespertilionidae > Antrozous > Antrozous pallidus. The sequence continues at coordinate 45,355,459 of CM050522.1, read as the reverse complement.
TTAATGATGCTTCCTTTTCCTCAGTTATGTCCCATTTTGGAAAATGAATTAATTGCATGATCCTCCTAGCCACAGAAAGTAATGAAGAATCCAGTGTTCAGCTTAATGGTGAAGGCTCCGGACATAGAGCTGTTGATAGAGGGCTTTTGTTATATTCAGCCAGACATGGCAACAATCTCACCATTCACATTTTCTTTGAACTGTTCCAGCCTTCTCATGGAAGACTACTCAGGTGGCATTCTGTTTGAAGTTTAACCTTCCTACACGGAAATTACAAGCATCTTTTCCAGTCAGTGGTTTTACTTGGGCTGTTCTATGGGCTGTATAACCATTCTGATAGTTAAGCATTTGCTACTTTATTATCTTAGAAAGATAAATTAATTTCATTGCATGTGCTAGAGAAAAGCCACCATGTAAATTCAATCCAAATAAGTAGAATCCTAGAAGAATCCTGAAGGATTAATCCCTAAAGTAGATAGGTATGCAGATGTAAACGTTCACATCATTAGCTATCTAGATCTTGCATTCTGAGCATTCTTGCTTTGGTCCTGACTTCTGGGAACTGTTTTTGCACTGTCCTGCAGATTTGCAGTTAAGGGAACCAAGGGGCAAAAATATTTACTTCCCAAAGTGGCAACTGCTCTTTGCTTAGCTCCTTCATTAAGAGAACAAAAAGTCTCCCCAGAAGTACTGTCAAGGAGTGAGGGCAATAGCCGGGTGTAGAAGAAAACTCTGAAGTCCCTATTGAAGCCATACAATGATTTATGGGGTTATCTTTTAATTCATACTCCAAGATGAGTGAGGAAGTCACTATCCCAAGCCTTTGTGTTACTAAGATCCATTTTAAGTATTCACTTATGGTACTGTGTTTGCAACGCTCATCTAAATCACAATGCCTCAGTAGTTTGCTCCCTTAAATACATTTATGTGTGCACAAATTAATATTTTATATATTTAAAAGTTTTTCTACCATGTATTGGATTGCTCAGAGTAAAGTATCTATTAGACTTTGTTTAGATAAATAATTAAATAAATTATCCTTAAATAGTATGAACTAATACTATAAAGATATGTAACAATGCTATATATATATATATAGAGAGAGAGAGAGACTCTCTGTATAACTGAGAAATAAAAATTGATTCCACAAGTTATGGCTTTCTTTCTTTGAGAAGGTGAGAATCTTCTAGCTTCACTGTGGGGTAGCTTTATCCAGATGTCACTCAAGCTTGGCACTTGGTATTGAGGATAGTATAAATTTTGTCTTTGTTGTTACCTAAATTTCATTCTTTTCACTTTTGCTTTCTATACTTCAATGAAAGAAGTTTCCAAAATGTGTGTTTATCCTCTGGGTGAGCCACATCTCACGTTGGAAATGTCTCTATGCTACATGGTTATTTGATTTTGTCAGTTTCTTTTTCTGTCCTTTGCCTTTCATGTCATATATTTATTTTAAATTAAAATGCATTAAGTAGCTTTCTTTTTTAAAAAAATTTTTATTTTAGAATCTTAAGGCAAAACCAGAGCTGGAAATTACCACTGTAGTGTGTTTTTTAAACTAATAAATCAATCTATACAGCTGTTTTGCAGAAAATTAGGGTAACCAAATCAGAAGTGTCCCTATAGCGCTGGCTGGTTTAGCTCAGTGGATAGAGCATTGGCTTGCAGACCAAAGGGTCCTGGGTTCACTTCTGGTCAAGGACACATACTTCGGTTACAGGCTTCTCCCTGGCCTCGGGTCCTGGTCGGGGCTCATAAAGGAGGCAACCAATCAATGTGTTTCTCTCACATCGATATTTCTCTCTCCAGTGGAGCCCAACTGGCCTGACTTAGTGGTGGAGAGTTGACCTATGAACCAGGAGGTCACAGTTTGATTCCTGGTCAGGGCACATGCCTGGGATGTGGGCTCAATCCCCAGTAGGGGTCATGCAGGAGGCAGCCAATCAATAATTCTCATCATTGATGTTTCTCTCTCCTCTCTCTCTCTCTCCCTTTCTCTCTGAAATCAATAAAAACATCTTTTTTAACTTTTTAAATAAATAAAAATCAATGAGGATGAGGATTAATAAAAGAACAAGAACAAAAAGAGTGAAACATTGCACATTCTTGTGATCTAGGAATGAGTTCTGGTGGATATTGTCCTCTGCTCGATGAAAGGAAGACAGACAAGAGAAGTAATTACAGGAGAATGAAGGGCCTGGTAGTACAAGGTAAACTGCCACATTGTTCTGTTCCCTTTATGTCACTGTGGTAGTGAGAATTGGAGACAGGCTGAGTGTCCAGCTCTAGGGGAAAGAATGGGTGAGATACACATTATGGCATATTATGCAGCTCTTAGGAGCAACAAACTATGCATTCATAGAGCAACACTTAAATCATAGAGCAAAGTGGAAAAAGTAAGAAAGAACTCAATATTTATAGCGTATTGCCATTTATGTAACTGCTCATTCTACACACACACACACACACACACACATACAATACTGCATGTTATCCAAACCCATGCATGTTTAAGGACTTAGCACACTCATTAGAGTGAGTGCAGGGAGTAGGGGAAGGAGTGAACATCCAAAATGAAGTTTGGATATAAAATAAATAAATAAATAAACATTTTACGGGCTGAAGTTAAAAGTAACTAAAATGAAGATACCTTAACCTCTCAACTATAGATGCCAGAACTTTCAGTCATCTATTATTAAAAAAAAAAAAAAAAAAAAGTTGTGTTAGTGCACTTTGGGCCCCCAGGAGGCTATTCCCCTCCCAACTTCTCCTGCAGCTGTACCATTCCCCTGGGTTGGCAGCATCCATGTGCTGCAGCTGCCAGAAGCTCACCTTGGATTACATCACCCTGTTTGGTTATGCGGCTTTTAATTAAGCTGGAGCCTTTTGACAGATCAATCATCACACGGCTGTGGACTTTATTATAGAGCAAAGAGATTGCTTTGTGGGGCCAATTTTCCTAGAGTTTCACATTCACCTAAAATAACTCTCTTCAGCCAGGCAAAATTATTGATTTTCTAGATATAATGATTTTAATGATACTTAGGTAATGGATGCTAATGACTAACTGTGATCCACTACCTCTCTAACCTTACCTCTATTGAGAGACCTGCAACCTTGATACTTGATCATGTCACAAACACTTTTCCTCCTTAGATTTGTGAACTGAATTATTGTTGCCCCCGTATTTTCTATCTGCTGTATTGTTACATAACAAATTACAGCGATTCTCATTATTCGGGGTAGTTATGTCCTATAAAGCCACTGAGTACTCAGAATGAACAAATATTGAACCATTGATCCTAGAAGCAATGCAGGGTTAGGTTCCTACCAGCCTCGTCACATCATTTCCATACACTGATCAATACATAACCCTGTTTATCTGTGTTTCTGTTTAAAGACACCTTATTGAATATATATGGTTGATGCATTAACATTGAAATCACAGCCAACCCATGCCTGAACGAAGCTTATCTAATACGTAATTTTCTCCATAAGTCACATCACAGCCTTCTTGTGCTTAGGAACACTAGAGAGCACTTCAGCTCTATGCTTGGAGACCATTTCAAACAGTGAAATCACCAACATAAATTTTAAAACAAACAAACATGGCACTAAATGGACCATAAAAAGAACACGTGTCTATAATATTAGAGTTGAAACAAGAAGGCACAATCTTGCCTTGTTCTGCCTCATCCGGGAAAGTGTGCATCAAGCAACTCAACATTTTCACTGCTCTGTGCATGTCCCTAATAACCATGAAGGTGCAGTATGTGTTGGTTTGAGGGTTACAAATAAATTTTAACAGGCAGACGAATTTGCAAGTAGGCAATCTTTCCGTAATGAAGGTGGACTGTGTCCCAAAACGTAGTGATCTCAAGTACTACACATTTATTCGCCAGTTTCTCTGAGTTAGAAATCCAGGTGCATTTTAGCTGGGTATCCCACCAAAGCTCTTTCACAGGCTGCAAGCACAGTGCTGACCCAGCATCTCTCACAAGACTCCAAGGTTCAACTGGGGCAGAATCGACTTGCAAGTTTACATGGTGGTCGGCATGATTTCATTTCTCAAAAGGCATCAGACTCCCTTCCTGCTGGCTTTTAGAGGGAGGCCGGCCTAGTGCTTTGACTCAGGGGCTCTAATAAGACAGCTTATTTCATTCAAACCAACCTGTCAGAGTCTGCCAACAAGATGGAAGTTATAGTTTTTCGTAACTTAACCACAAAAGTGAGATCCTGTGGATTTATCAGAAATAAATCACTAGATCCATACTCAAGGAGAGAGGATTACACATAGGTGTAGATACTAGGTTGGGGTTCATTGGATGCCATTGTAGATGTTGGCCCTACCATCTCCCCCAAACCCTTGCCAATTCCTATTTGACTTCCTTTCAACCTACAAGTGATGGAATTTCTCAATGTTCCCCTCTCTTTACATTTTCTACCATTTCCCTATGACTTCAACAATACATTTCTTTAGATTATTCAAATCTTTGTTACAATCCCAACCTAGTTTGTGAATCAGGAAGATTAGCAACATCCAGGATCATGTTCAGCTCTGTAATTTGTGTGAGTCAATGCAAAATAGTCTTGGCCGCTTGTTCCAAAAACAGGAAAAATGTACCACTGAAGTTACTAAATATAGAGGGGTTTTTTCCCTCTACAGTTTTTTAACTTGTGGTATATCATATTTTCTATTTAATGTCATACTGAGTAAAAAGAAAATTGAATTAAATATTTAAATTACTAGCATGGATTTACCATTCATCTTTTTATCATGTAATGCCAGTTTTAAATGGAACTCAGCTGTTTTATTTTACTTTTTAGGAAGCACACATTCTAACAATTATCTCTACCTTCTGTTTCCTGATGAATAAGGAAGGACTTAGAGGAAATAGAACTTTCCTTTTCTTTTTATGCATCATTTTCAGCAAAAGTTGTGGACTAATAAAGAGAAATAATACAAATGGGTATGAGAGGTTTCCCTGTTCATTCTTATTTCTTAGAATATCATTTCTTCATTCTATGTTCATAGCACATTCTGGTTCCAAAGTTGTCAGTGCCTTCAATCTTCGTAAGTCATAGACATGACACATAACCCAGAACTTGCTTTAAGACTGGATGAGCTCCCATCAGAATTTTGTACTCATGGGGCATCTTGAACACTATATGCAAATGGCTACCAACAGAAATGGGCATGCACATGCATACTGGACTGCATCTACTCCTCCACTCTCTTGCAGGCAATATTGTCCCATCAAACGTTACTTACAAAACACAAGTTCAAATGTAAAATCATTAAGAATTTCAAGACGGTGACAGTAAAGCATGAAACCAAGCTCAGTTTTCTTCCGTATACAGGACCTGGTGTTGCTACCCAGAAAGCTGGCTTTGCCTGGGAGCTTGTTAGAAATGTAGCTTTCCAACCCTCCCTCTTCACACCAGCTCAAATCTGAGCCTTGGCAAGCTCCCCAGGTGAGGTTGTAGACATGTTCAGGTTTGGGAAGCTCCTTACAGTCTTAGATCACTGAAGATTCTGTCTTCCTAGCTTGACGCTGAGGTTATGCCCTGGCTGGATGAGTGATCATGTTTACTCTGGTCTTCCCCCTTCCTCTTCCCTCCTGTGGGTCTAACTGAAGCTCCCCTAGGACGTCACCAACCCCATGGGTCTACTGGCTTTTTCAAAAACCTACTTATGTGGCGTTGCTGAAATCTCATGCTTCACCAGCCTTCCACCCAAAGCTTTTGTTTATCCACAAATCCTTTGGCAAGGAAGAAACCACAAAGACAGATTTTTAGGGGCTGGGTCAAAGGTGAAGTCGCAAAAGGATAAAAGCCTTGTTAATTTACATGTCAATGTGCAACTCAGATGTCTTTATTATCAAGAATTTAGAAGTAAGAATCTTGTTTTCCTCTGTGTTTGCTATTTAATTATCCATTTTCCTACTTGTACCAGCTTT